>JBBMJY010000011.1:19160575-19181818 GCA_037833715.1 Toxotes lorentzi | reverse complement strand
TCTCTGTGAAGCGCTTTGAGACAATTTGATTGTGGAAGGCGCTATATAAATAAAATTGAATTGAATTGAATTGAATTACATTAAAGATTTACCAATTCATCAAACAATCATTAATCACGAAGACTTCCAAGCATTTAGCAGCAGCCGGGCTGAAAGCCACTCCACTCAGAGCGCGTGATGGATTGCCAGCTGTGTGCGAAATACATGCCTACATTGCTGTACAGCAACACTATACACTCTACTGTATTTCAGTATGCATGGCAAGTATGTGTGATTAGAAGAGAATCCAATTAGAGAGTAATAACTGAAGTTAGTTGAACGATTCAATTATTCCTCTAATATTTATGTGTGTATTGAACATGAGGCTATTAACAATTCATTGTCATTCATAATGATGAATAAATTGTTTATGGGTTTTGTTAAGACTTTGAGGTTGAGTCCAAGGTCACTGTTTACTATTCTACTACAGTCAACAGTTCACTCTACAGTGACCTGTATCCACGTATTTCTATTTTTGAGTCCAATCTAAATCTAAGTAACACAGTATAAGCTGCAGGGAACGTAAATATGAACACCAAATAAAAAATGGACCACTAACATTCTGCTTTATCATCATATCATCTGGATCCATAATGCTGCCACAACTTTTTTTTTCTTCTTTTTTTTTTTTTCGGAGTCCCTATTAATAATTTCGACCCAAAAAGAAAAGGAAAATATTGGCCAGGTTTAAAAATGGCAGACATATCCTTCAACACCTGCATTAATGTGTTTGTTCTGACCCAGATAATGATTAAACATATACAGAGGCTGTATAGAGAGAAAGATGTGATCTCTGAACACAGTCCTCCCCTCTTCCTCCTCCCTCCCTCCCTCCCTGTTAACCACCCCACTCTTTCTTCCCTCTCCCCCTCACAGGCTGCCCACACGGAGGAGCGTTCATGTTGTCTCTGTCTGTGTTGAGGATGAGGCACCGCGTCACCTCCAGCCGGGGATCCTGCTGTCCTTCCCAGCGGGAGTAGGACGACTATCGACGCCGTCTCAGGAGGACCGCGCGCCGTCTAACGGTCTTCAGAAGAACCCCGCGTCACCATGGATCTCTCCTTCATGGCAGCGCAGGTAAACCCCTCACATTTTATTTACTACATTCATCATGAAAGTGAAAATACAATGATGCATTGATGAAAAAAAATCAGGAACAGGTATTTACTGTGTGGTGACCGGGAACTTTTTTTTTTTTTTTTTTAGTCTGCGTTTTAAAATAGTGACATATAAAACCAACCCGACAAATACTTTAAATACTTTACTTGAAAGTGGCTTCTCCTGATTTGAGAGAATTCCTCCTACAAAGTTCAGGTTCCGGTTCCAGACCTGTCTAAATGCATTGTCTACAGAATAATTTAGAAGTTGAATACAATATATAACTAAAATCAACACAAAGAAAGTATTACATTTACATATTGACGATTTTATTGTTCTCGTGGATACCAATTAACTGAGAGAAGTTTTTGAAGTTTTATGATTTTATTGTTATATTTTGACTCAAAAGTTGATATTTAAGTAGATGGTGAGGAAGTTTTTAAGTTTTTACAAACTAGTACAAGTTACATTTCAACAAAGTTTAAAAGTTTAAAAGTGAAATGCCTACAGTCGCCATAGAAACAGCCAGCAAACACTCTGTCCATTGAAAACTAGATCCACACTGTTAGTCTGTTGGCAACCAAGCAAAGTAGGCAGCTTCTCTGCTCAGACATTGACTGGCTGGAGGCAGCCCCCCAGTCATACCTGACCAGGAACAACAACAGCAGAACTGTGTCTGAGATATGTAAAGAACAGAATCTGTCCTCTCTCAGTCCCAGTATAAGTAGGGAACAGGGGCGAGATGCGAGGCAGGAGTAATAATAATAAGCTGTCAGCTCTGGTAGACTTGACTGTCCTTCAGCGGTACATATGGGCTGAGAGCTGAATTGTTCTTTTGTGGAAGGATTTGTCCTCATTTCTTCACCGGCCGAGATAAAATGAGCTCTAATCCTTCGCCAAATTACTCTGTTTTTCAGTGCGGGATTGAAATTAATGTCTGGCCTGTTTATTTCTGACAAAGGATGAAGGATGTTTTATTTGGTCATAATGGCCACGATTCATAGCAGAATCAAGATGTCCCTTATTGAGGTACCATTTTTACCTTTGTCTCATATCTTGATATCTGGGATTTGAAGGCTTTTCCAGTTTCTAATTACATTTGCTTTTAAATCACTTACATTTGTCTGGTCCAAGAAACTATGAAGGTTTTGTTACTATAAGAGTATCTCTATCAATACTCAATCACTACTCAGTTACTCACTGCATAACTTTTATCTAAAGTCATTTAAGCTCATAATAAAACCTGTGGAAGTGACGGTTAGTACCAGCTTGAAAAACGAGAGGAGTACTCACTGGAATGCTTTGACAGTTCATATAAAAAGAGTGAGGAAAGACAATAGATTTAGGAGGAAATTTGTTAGCCCTGGAGCTGGAAGTCGACTCGACTGATGATACCATCAGAGTTATTTAAGTTTGGGCCTGGAGCCTACAAGTTTTTAACAAAAAGCCTGTGTCACAAACTGTGTGTGTTCACCAGGCAGGGCCATCATCCTGCCTTGTGGAATATCAGCTTGTCAGACATTGTCAATCACACAGACGAGTTAAATAAGAAATGTGCTGGCTTTCTGAGTGAAATCTGCTATTCTGATTGCAATGAAGGACTGTCCCCCAAAGATGGATCACACATGCATTACCTGTCGAGGATCTGGTTAATGGAGACTGTGGACTGTGCAGCTAATTGTAGCAGCTAATAACGAGATGTACAACTTGCTGGTAAATTTGCTTTTCTTAGAACTTTGCCATTAGTACTTGATCTTGAGAGCAGCACCAAATGAGTGTCCAAAAAGGAAGTGTTTCTTCCTCTGGGGAATATGAGCAGTAAATTCAAAGGATGTCCCAATCAATTTTTTTTTTTTAAACCGCAATCCTTATGTGAGTCCTTTTATTCTGGATTTCTGCCCGTACCGAGTCAAGCAGCTGCCCAGTGCACATTCAAGCTATAAACCCAAAAATGAGATAAAGATAAAATTTAATTCATAGCAAAAGTAATTTCTCTCAGTATACATAGTAAAAATGAATATCACATAAGCAAGGGTCTTGCATTTCTTGCTCTCTCCTCAATGGCTTCTCATAGACACAACAACCTACATACATACTTCACACACTCACCCACCTCCTGGTTTATAATCCTTGCTGGTTTCTATTGGAACAGTTTTAAACTTGCATGCAAAAAAGGGACCACATCCAAATCAAACCAGGCCATTGCGCACATAGACTTTTAACAGCTGTTATGTGAAAATAAATAATGAATATCACCTGTAGAGCTAAAGCTCAACCAGGAATCTTAATCTCAGGGTTTTTTTGTTGAACGCCCTTCTGGTAATAAATCTCCTGCCTGCAGGGCCCTCTCTCTGAGATCGACAAGACAGGGAGGCCTGTTTATCCACTTAATGAATCCACTTTCCAAAGACATTTTATCCAGGCTTTCATCCAGACAAGGTCGAGTGAATAGATGAGACAATGGCTTTCAAATTATGTGGTTTCATCAGGTGGCGTCTGGAAGAGGTTATTGATGTCAGCCGACAGCTGCCCTTCAGTGGTTTAACTTTTCACTCTGCTGTAGTGATGTAGAGGTGTACTCAGCACCTGACACACCATTGTGTGTGGTTACAGGTGCACCCATCGTTGATGCTGACTGTGGTCAGAGGTGAAACAGACAGCAAACTTTACAGTCAGAGATAAACTACTCTGCATGGAATAATATTTTGTGTATATTTTTGTAATGCAAAATAATTAACTGGTCACATTTACTGCTTCTTCCTCACTGAAACATCCAAAATCTATGACTGTGCATAATATTGGGCCTCGTAACAGTTAGGCTCATATATCCAAGTGAACCAACAATAAGGAAAACACAATAACATGAGGACCACGTGAGGATAAACGCTGTAGGGACAATGAGTGTGACATGTGATGAAAATGTACCATCACTGTAACATCACACATTCGCCTTTCTTTTCCAGAAGAGTCCTCCTCTTAGTTTTGTAGCTGGGATATAATTCTATCTTTGTGAAACATGATAAATACAGTGGCACTGTGAGTGTGTAATGTGTAAAAACGGTGTGTCGTGTGGAAATAAATCATCCTCATTGATATGCAGATTAAATATTGTGCGTTGAAGTGCTCGCAAATAATGAGAGAAATTTCAATATTATAAATGGAGTTCATTGTTTGAATCCACAGATTATAGAAAGCACAGAAAAAAAGAAAAGAAAAAAAAACTTCTGTGCATGGACCAAATGAAGCAGAAGATACGTTAATCAATCTGTGGGCAGGTTCATATCTCACTTATTGATCACTGTTTTAATCACAAAACTTTATGGGCAGCAGCAGCAGGCGAAAGGATTAGTGAAGGAGAGTGAAATATAGATCAGAGGGTGTGGTGATTAATGAATACATTTTCTCATTTCTCATTTCTCATCTCTAATCTCATAGCTCTGAAACAGCTGAGCCAATCACAGTGAAGTATGGAAACAATAGCCTGACACATAGACAGCACAGAGCAGCACACAGCCAGATGTTGTGTTTTTTGCCCCTTAATTAGTGTAATGATGGTAGAAATGGTCATAACAATAATTCTGCTATATTATGATATATGATACAGCAGAGTTTACACTGTCATGTGTAATGTATTTCAAAAACATGAAAAAAAAGGTTGGAAATGAAGTAATGGTAAACAGGATCGATGAGACCTGGTAATCCAACGTCTCCCTCATAAACAGGTGCAATACTGATTTCTACAAGTGAATAATATGGTTCTTTTGTAGCGGCCTGGTATCATTTGCATGTGACTTAATCGAAAGTAAACACAGCGGCAACAGACAGCAGATGTTGTAAGAATTACTTACACTCATTTAGAAACACAGACTGATTTACCACCGTTCCTGCTTTAACCGCATTAAAGTTCAAATGCGATGTTGATTTAAACAGATCTACTCATTAGAGAGCGTTTAATTAAAGCAGTTTATTTGTTATGTTGCCACAAAACACAGATTTCAGTGTTAAGCAGTCATTGTGATCCTAAAGTGAACCTGTGTTAGATACTGAAGATGATTGTGCTGTAAAGGTAAAAAGCAGCCCAGAGATCAGAGCAAGTCCTCCATCTGTGTCTACGCAGGATTTGAGTTGTAAGTGCGGGGCCATAGCACAAAGATGTGGGGCTTCATCCACATGCAGTCTCAGTGGGGGGTCCCTTGCCCATCTAATACTGCATTGCCACGTTTGTGCAGATAACTAAATGAGTAAGTGTTAAGCCCGTGCATTTTGAAGTGGTTATCACGGTAATCAATAAGCCAGGCACCCTGATCCCGCCCTCTCGAGCAAACCAAGGCATGAATTGAAATAAAAGCACTTTGATATTCTGATTTTCCCATTTTCTACCAAACGTTCCATAGATAGAAAAACTGAAAGTGTGCACTTTTCTGTTATTGATCGTTAATATGTAAAAAGCAAACGGCACCTTTCAGTCTCACAGCAGTTTAAATATGTATATATAACATGTAAGAGAGAATCCTGGTTCTTTCAGAGAAGACAAGACACAAGGACGTATCCGTGTGTAGCACAGCAATTATAATAAACTCATATCTGGAATGACACATTACCAGCCTTCACTTTCTCAATATGCACATGACAGATGACTCCTGCCTTGAACTCATATAATATAAAAGACCGCCGCCATAGATTGTCGGGGCAGAAATCCAATAATTGCCCCAACATTTTCAAAATTAGCTCCTGGAAGCAAAATATGATGAAACATCTGACATGTTGTCTATGAAATTATCAATAAGGAAAATAGGGACAGCGCTGAGAGACTTAAAATGACAGAACAGACGGATAATGCAGATGTTTAAAGCTTTTTTTTTTAGGAAGCACTGAAATACAAATCAGGCTACAAACACAGGCAGCAGAAAGTGCCACATGTCACACATCAAGAAGTTTTGTCTATTATCTTTCTCTCTGATAGAATTGAAGTTGTGTACCAAAGAGGGTGGCACGGTGGTGTAATGGTGCCACACAGCAAGGTTCTGGGTTCATATCTGCCGGCCTGGGCTTTTCTGTGTGGAGTTTGCATGTTCTTCCTGTGCTTGCATGGGTTCCCTCCAGGTTCTCCAGTTTCCTCCAACGGTCCAAAGAACCAATTAATTTGATATTTCTCTGTTTCCATTTTTTACAAAATAAAATTTAAGAAAGGAAATAAAAAGCAATGTGCCTCATTGGTGAATAAAGCCCACTGTTGTTGGAGGGCAGAGCCAGCACAACACAAACACGTGCCACGGTCCAAATACTTACCAACTGCGAAGTGCATCCTGTTTTCAGAACAGAAGCAACTTCAGTCAGAGTGCTCACTCCGATCTCAGTGAACAAACAGCTGCTCGAAGGCTCTCGGACTCTGTTGCAGAACACTATGCTTCATTTTCTCATGTGCCGGCCCCGCAGGTGATGAGCAGAGAAGCACTTAAACCCCCCCATGACTGTCATCCAACAGGAGGCTTATTTGTTGCCCGTAGCAACATTAAGATGTTTTCAGGCTTTGCAACAGCTGCTTCGTAAAGTGCTCTCTGTGCTCTGAATGTCTGCACTGAGGAAAACCTGCTCCTTCAATGGCACAGTGTTTCCATATGAACTGAGGAACATACAGTTCTTCATATGATACATAAGGTGTAGATGAGGTTTACACAAAACAATATGGAGTCATAATATGTGTAAAAGGGGGTGGACCCTGGACTGGGACAACAATCAAGCTTGTTGGGCAAATTGAGGTTAGCAGAACAAGTTACACCAGCATCTGTGATACTGTTACCTTATGGCACTGTTAGCATTTTACATATCGAGCAGACACAGCAAGATTATCATTCACTTGTAGATTTCATTTATAGATCAAATGTCAGCCTGTAGGTTTTTCTAATAAATATCTGTCACTGGTTCAATACAGTGTACGTATTCTCAGTCCCTCTCATTGGCTGTGTAAATGATGACTAATTATGACTTCATGAATAATGACAACAGAACAGAAGCCGGCAGAGGAAACAGCACATGTAAGCAAATGTTCGAAACTAGTTCAGGTTACATCTGTTCGGTTGTTGTCAACCTTTGCTATATCTGCATTTACATCTGTTGTTAAATAGAAATAAAAACTAATAATAGTCTTCACCGGGTCATTCTTTTTCAAGCAGAGAGCTGTTCTGTTCTTCTATTATTTTGCATACTAAGTGAGCTGGTTAGCTGAGGAGAAGCTGTCTATAAGGTAATGGAGTCGGGGGGAAATCACTACCTACCTTTTTATTTACTGACTAAATTAGATGAATTTGAAGATTGTGTAAATCTCCTCTCACTGATGCAGGATGGAAATGTAATTGCCAGTGACAGATATATGCACCTGGTTGAAGTCAGTCTGGAAGTTTGTTAATTTTCTAGTTAGTTTCTAGTTAGTTTGCTATTTGTGTTTTTTTTTTTGTTAACCTTCATTGAAGTTGAGCAAATGTTTAAAAAAAATATCAAAGTTTTAGTTTCACATAAAAAGTGACCTGCCTTTGCCCATGGATTTATTGCCTTCAGGAGGCCTCATGTCATTAAACACATTTCCACGAAAACTTGTCACAGAAATGTCCCTGACCCTTAACCCCAACCTGCAACCCCTTTAACCCTTCTATTAATCCCCTAACCCTATCAGAGTTCTTTCTGTGCCTAAACCAAACCAAACCTTAATCATAGTGGTGGCAGATCAGAAAACAATCACATGACTTGACAGTTTGAGTAATTCATTTTGTTAGATGGTAGCTCAGCTCCATGTAAGTGTCCCAGTTATCATTCCAGTGACCAAGTACACTGTAGGGTAAATTGCTTTTTATATAGATTTGCACTCATTTTGGCAGCCACCACCTCCAAAGCAGAAAAATAATTAAATGAATGCGTGATTCCAATTAATCAATCTAATATCAGAACACATGACTTAATAATTACTTATATAATAATTACTTACTATCTCTGATCTCTACTTCAAAGAAACACTACAGGATGACGACTGGGTCTAAATAAAGAGAACGTATTAACTGTTATCTACGAAATGACTGATAATCACTCCAAGATGCATAGTGAAGCAAAAGAATATTACTCAGTAAATTATACAATAAACTGTAATGAATTGGGAAATGGTGGGAGAGAATCTGATTTGGCTATTTACTGTATGCCTATACTATTAACTGATACTAAGATGTCCTGACTGCTTCACAAGTCATCAAATGGAAACTGATTGTAGGGTGGGGTGAAGACGAGAGCAACAGTTTCCTCAGTGAAGGTATGGCGCCATAGTCACAGTAGTCCTGGTGACAAAAACCAAGCAACAAGGGCAGGCACTACAATAAAAACAATGGCTCTGATGGCTGGTTTCCCTTCGTTCATACAGTGTGGGCCTCTCACAGGTTGATGGTGGAATAATGCACTTTCACTAGATTACTTTGCAAGCCATTGGCATGAGAGGACAACACAAAAACCTTCAAAAAGCTCCAATGCACAGCCATGGTAATAATCCAAAAGTTATGGAAACTTTTCTAAGGCACTTGTGCTTTAGTGGTTCAATAGTGATAACAATATGTTTGTGGATGGGCACTAAACAGAGATTTGTTTGGCAGATGCTTAGTTGTACATACTCACTAGATGGCAGTATGGTCACACAGTAGTTATTGTTTTAAACTTTATATTTTATAACTTAACTATTTTAAATGATGCAAACATGAGAACTGAACTCATTTTCATATATTCATAAAGATTTGCTGAGTAATGTCCACTGGATTACTGAATAGTTCACTGAATTCAGACATGTTGCAAGGAGAATTTGAGAAATTTCGCTATTTGAGAAAGAGAAAGAAAGAAGGGGAGTTGCTTGTAGACGTGTTAGTCAGAGACAGAGAGACTTATCACCTTTTGGCAATAATTGCCATGTTTGTTGATGTTACCTTAGTCAATGATGAGGTCTAATTGTTGGGATGAGTTTTCATTCTGTGGAGATGTTGATTGTTTTTCCTACCAATTTCTTTGTGTCCATTTAGTCCTGTTTTAATCCCACCAGTTCTTTGCCCTAAATCTCTCAGTTGTGAGTCTGGTCTTTTCCTGGGTGTGAATCCTTCCTCCATTCTGTTTAATGTCAGCTTGATAGTTTTATTATGAGAGAGGGAGAAGCAAGATCCTGGGTCTATATACAAAATGAATGACTGAATGACTTATCACTGATGCCGAGCCATGTCTGCAAGAATACACCATGCCGTGATTTCAGAAACTGGATCCTAATTAATCCCATTAATTACACCTTTGTTTTTCCTGTAATGACATGTCAAAATGTGTGCTGTGAAAAAGGTCTTCTGTCTCTGGTGTCTATAAGCCCACTACCCTCTATGCTGTGAACTTGTACTGCCCTGGTGTGGGGTCAAGTAATTTCTCACAGCTTACTCCTCACAAACACCAACCTTACAGGTGTAGTTTGGGTTAGTGCAATCAGAAAAGGTCTTCTTGGGTCTTCTTGGGTCCTCTTGGCTCCAAGGGAATGAGACCTGACCCTTCTCATCTTCTTTTGTTGCAATTGTTGAAAATGCTGCTAGTAGTAGAAAATGTTCTCTATTAGGGTCAGCTGGTTGGGGTTCTTTATTAGGGTCCGTTCAGGTTGACTGCCCTCTGTATTAGGTCTAATTATTCATACATACCAGTGTGCAGCACTGAGAAGTCCCATACTATAATCAATTCGTAGGGTCACATTAGCAGTGATGTACATCCTCACAGAGATGTTTGTGTGGCTGTAGCTTCTTGGGCTGTTTCCAAGTTCCAGTCTATATACTTACAATATACTGTATACTAAGCTTTATAGTGTTTAACTGCAACAGGAAATGATATTATACTTACGCTACTGGATGTCATACTGCCACTTTAAAATAATTGTTTGTGAATGTAAATTGTTTGTATCTCTCCTTTATGTAGCAATGTGTTTGTTTTGAGACAGAGAAGAATAATGAATTGAACTGACTTAAAGATTTAATGGTGTGGCAGCGATGTGTGTGTTTATCATTCATTTTAATGGCTTTCGATGAAACTCATTCAACGCTGCTGATGAAGGAAATCAGTGACCGAATGAAAATGCAAGTGGCTTGAAGTCCTCAAGATGACAACAACCAAAAGTACAGAGGGTACTTTCTCAAAACACGTCAGTAACTTTCTCAACAAACAGTGTCAAATACTTATTACAAAACTGTTTTCATAAAAGGGAGGGCATCGCAGACTGGCTGATTAAAAGGATGAAGAGTTCTACTGGGGGCTGTTTTTCAATAACTTCTGCTACATGATCTCTGTCATCAGGGTTTCTGCTCAGAGTCAGTGGAAATGCATTGTCTGATAAGATCGCTGTGAAATTCATTATGAAGAATAAATAAAACTCACAGGCGTCGTTACTGAAGTTATTGAATTGCCATGTGTTGCTATGTGTTACATCCACATGCATTTTAACTCTTTGAATGATGATGCAGAAAGTTATGAGTTATTAACTTTTGTTTGACTTCACTAAGATGGGAGAGGGTACAAGATCCAGATTTATCAACCATGTTTTCTGGGTGGAGAACCGGTCTTTCCTGGACAAACTGTAACTCACCTTATGTTGGCAGCACAGTCTTTATTCAGATGAAACCAAAATAAACTTGTTTGGATCAGATGGGCTCCAGCATGTTTGGTGTGGACCTGGCCGGGACTACCACAGTTACTGCATAGTGACTGCATAGTCCAACAGTAGGAGGTGGGACTGTGCTGCTATGGGGCCGCATGAGTGTAAAAGGTGTAGTGGAGATGACACTTCTAGATGACACTATGAATTGCTTGTTGTTAACACATGTTGACACAGGGACATAGGACAGTGGTATACCCTGACCAGTTCACGGTCAACCTGTCATCCTTTCTTACACAAGATATCCAAAACTAATTTAGCTTTTAATTGTAAAGTAGATTTCAACTTTCAGCCATTCACCAAAAGTCTTCCTGTATCACATCAAACTGTCAGGCCCCATGAGGCTGAGGTCACTTCATCATCTTTGAGATTCACCTCATGTTCTGTCTGTCCTTTTCTTCCTACCTAATTCTGTCGGTTCTGCTCCAGTGGCTCATGGTAGATTATATTCAGATTCACCACAGGATCCTGAACGGGCCTGCCCTGTCATATTTACTTTATGTTTTCATGCTGCAGTAGAGTAGTTCTATTAAAATGTTTGGTCAAAGTCCAGTAGAGTTTCTGAATTTTACTGAGTGAGGTCTTATGGGTTTATTAAACACAACTTTCTTTGGCTGAACTTTGGGTACCACTTTCTGACAAAAAGACACCCACTGAGTTTCAATGACAGTAACTTAGCATTGAATTAAATAATTAAACCAAATGGAAATAATTATTTACTGTGTCCACAGATTCCGGTGATGACGGGCGCCTTCATGGACTCGTCTCCCAACGATGACTACAGCACCGACCACTCTCTGTTCAACTCGTCTGCCAGCGTCCATGCTGCCTCCTTAGCAGCTCATAGCCCACCCGAGGAGCCCCAGTCCATGTCTCGGGACGCCATTTGGCTCTGGATCGCTATCACTGCCACCATTGGGAACATAGTAGTTGTGGGTGTAGTGTACGCCTTCACATTCTGAAAGAAACTGCTCTGAGCCAGGATGTGTGAAAGAACATGGGATATGGTTTATGGAAAGTATATCTTGCACAAATAACTGTCCTCTCTTAGGAAACAGGTGGTAAAAGCACACATGACATACATGTTTCTGAAATATGTTTTTTGGTTGTTTTTTTTTTTTAATAGGGGGCATTCTCTAATATATGCCCCTGCTCTGCTCACTGGCAAATTGTTTTCCAAGCTGAATAAGCTGTAACGAGTTCTGGGGCGAAAGTTGCCCGTTGCCATAGCGATGCATCTCCCTGCTCCTGTTCTCATGCTCCCACAGCAGCACACCTGCTTTATGCCTCCCAGCCCACATCAGCTAATGCAACACAGACACACACACACACACCCAGCAAATGACACCTCAACTCACACACACACACTTTTGCAAATGACTCCACAACATATGCCACACAGACACAAACACTCAGCAAATGACACCAAGTCGCACAGACCCGTGGGCAAATGACTCCACAACACACACACACACACACACCACTGCCTCACAGGCAAAAACAAGCCCAGCTATTTTCAGACAATACTGAAGCTTTCAGAAAAACGTTTTGGTTTTTTTTGTCATTTTGTTAACTGGTGCACACAAATCAGAAATCCATGCTCTGAAATTGAGTCAGAACTGGTTACAGGTTGTTGTGTTAGCAGCAGGCTAGCAGCTGTGTTATGGGTTTGCAGTACTATCCAAATTTGGTCGCTATCTGTTAGCTACACAGATAGCACTGCATAGCCTGATGCAGGGCAGAGTAAACTGTGACAATGTGTCCGTGGACCTCTTGAAATACAAAATGTTAATAAGTGAGTTTTCGTGTTGCTCCAAGGTGTATTTTTTTTTCGCTTTGAACAGAGCGAGGCTAGCTGTGTCCTCCTGCCTTCAGTTTTTATGCTAAGCTAGGCTACCACATCCTGACTCCAGCTCTGTACATTTGATTGAGAGATTGATCCATCTCACTTTCAGAAAGAAAGTGTATTTCACAGAAATGTACTTCTTTAACAGAGGAGTTTCTGACCATTCTGACCTCTGGAAGAAAATTCATATCAACCCATACACTGTAGGCTATATACTGCTCAGTTTTCTATGTTGTGGCAGTAAAACATACATTTGCCCATCACAGTACTTCTAATATGTCTCCATTTCTTTCCATCAGTCACTCTGTAAAAAAGAGCTGTCCTTCTTGTGTGGGAGATATCACATTTTGGAGCCTCATGACTCATCTGAACACTGATGTTTCTCCAGACAGTCAGATAGATTTTGATGAATACTCTCCCTTTAGAGTCTGACAACCATGAGCACACAGCCCACAGGGTGTCCTCCTCCCCTTCCAGCCTACAGACAGGACACTCAAAGTCACTCCCCAAACAGCAGCAGACAGCCAGCCTGCCCATTAGGTGTAATACTGGGGCAGCGAGGCTAATGAAATCTCACTAGATCCTTGATGCATCAGTGTAACGTGGCCCAGCAGGAGCCTGGAGGTCACAGACGGTGCATTAATACACTCAGTGTTTTCTGAGTCTCCCTGCCGCGACCACAGGATGATGAAGCTGTACAATACAGTGTCCTTTCAGAGGAACATGTGATGCTCCTGGTTCTGACTGCACGTTATCATTGCTTCATGTTATCAGATGGCTAACCTGGGACTTTGATTAATTGGTTTTTACCACAGAGATGGATGAGTCATAGAAATGGGGTTAATGATATGCTGATTAGGGAATTAGGGAAGCTCATAGTGCATTAAAATGCAAGGGCTTTAATTTAACATAGACTGAGGTAGAAGCGATTGTGGGATAGTGTGCCTCCGGGTATATTAATCCCCGCAGAAAGAAATTGTTGTCGTTGTTGTTAGTTTGAAACAGTTTGTTAAAACCTTTCTATGTCTAGACACGCTCACTCTGAGATTCAAAATGGTGGCAGGTGCTGTGGCTAAGGGTTCTTATAAATAACTTTCACACCTGCCCTAATCCCATCTTGTGCCAGGTGTTAGCATTCACATTTGGTAATTTGATCATGACCACAATGTCTGTGAAGATTCTCAGTCACCCAGATCATGGTATTTCCAAAAGGTGTACAAAGGCAACTGGACTTGCTTGAGGTTATTGAACACATTTTGCCTCTCATCCCAAAGGTTTCTTCAGCTCTAAATGACTTGTGGGGTCATTAACACTTAGGTAAATAGGTAAATACGTGGATTCCCCTCCAGTTATTTAGAACTGAAGAGGCCTTTCAGATGAAAGGCGAAACATCCTCAAGAACATCAAGCAAGTCCAGTCTCTTTGTAAACTGTTTGGACATGACCACAATCTTCCCCTAACCTTAACTAAGTAGTTTGACAAAATGCTTATGGTGCACTTTTTCTGCTTCCTTTTTCAACCCTTTTCTGGAGTGAGATATTTGCGAATGAAATTGTTGGCTCAGCTGTCATCACATGATATGGAGTATGGATCTTTGATCACATGATAACTGGTGGTTGCAGGCTTGGAATAACTCACTAAAAGGCCCAGAGGCAAAAAGAACACTCTATGGGCCACCAGTGACCTTCCAATGTCTGTGCATTGGTTAAGTATGTAGTAACTGGATTCAATTGATGAATTACTTAGTAAAATGCATCATGTAAGCACAATATACACTGAAATAATCAATGCCTTAAGACAAGTTTTTAAATTTAGGGCCCCACTTTAAGACAAGGTCTCAGCATGAGGTGATAATCCAGGTGTTACTCGCTATCGTCTCCGTTTATTATGGGCTCCATATGTGCATATGGCATTAAACAAACTAGCTGGAACCTGGAACCGGTGGCCTACCTGAGAGTCTGGTCGTCCACTGACCTTTGACCGCTTACTAGCGGATGTTGTGAGTGGCTTTTTGTCCAGTGTCCACAGACAACTGATGTTCATTCAGGTTCTTTCTTGTCCAGGGTTCTTGTTGTTTCACTGAGGTAGTTTTCTCCACTTCTGCCCCATGTAATGTCACAGTGATGTCATTCCTGTATTTAGGTTTGAGACCTTCCCAGACCTTTCTCTCTCCATCTTCTTTCTCAAGTTATGATATTGAATAAGTAGAACAATCCAAAGATAATGAGTTACGATGATTCTAACTAGTAACTATCGCAAGGACAACAATGAACTTAACCAAGTTTCCCATAGTATATTTCCCAAATGTAAACCAATGGCATCTTTTTGTTAAATACCAGTTCCTAAAACAGGGGCTGTGTTCGGAACCACCTACTAACGCACTATTCATACCATGACGTCAAACCGACTATGTGGCTCGTTCCAACTACATAGTATGTGGTTTTTCTATATGTGAGAAATGCTAAGATGTATACTAGATACTAAAAGGTTGCAACGGGTACAAACAGGCGTTCATTAGATAAACTGATCACACATTGGACATCTACATGGTTACATAATAAAGTGGCATTAACAGCCCTAGTTAGAGCAAAAATTTCAATAGCTCTTAACTTAAATAGCTTTATAATCTCCACCAGTCATTTCTGTTGGTTGGTGTGTAATGCATTCTGGGATACTGGCTGCATACTTCAGTGTGAACAGTCAACTTGGTGATGCCGTATACTCATTGTGTATGCAGTAGATAGTATGTTAGTAGGCAGTTCTGAACACCAGCCAGGCTTCCTGTTAGAAACTCTCCATCCACAAGGTGACATAACTCTAATGACATCACTATGACATCACCCGGATTATGCTCTCAAACTTGACAAAGCTCACGGGCTGAGTAGTACGTCTCGTGACTCCGGGTTGCAGGGTGTTGACTCTGTGTCTACATGCCTCCAACAGTTTGTATATACTATTGTACTGTTAGCTGGTAACTGCAGCTTTTGCTGTTTTTCCTTCAGTGGACTTGATAGTTCACGTTTGTCTCACGCTTTGACTGAATTTCCAAGCTCCTGTGCTCTTGAGATCTATAACAAATCTTATCACTGTATTTTTCTGAAAATATTTGTGTGTCACTGAGGAAATGGCTTTTATTCATTCCTGAAAAAGTTGCTTTTGTACTGCAGGGACTGCAGTGACAGGTTGTGCATCATGAGCCGTCAATTTAAAGGTCATTGTAATATTTATTGTATTATACATTGTGTTAGAGTTGGACACCTGCTGTACTTTAGTAGGACTGTAATTATATATTTTGTATTAAACTCTAGTTATTAATAAACAGTTGTGGATAAATGTTACATATTGAGTGCTGTAGTTCATTACTTCTAAAAATATTTTTAAAATATGTCAAAGTTATCCCCATAAGATGATTCATTAGCACTAAACATGGCTGACTTCCTGTGGCTGAGGTTATTAAAGACTGTCCATACAGTACAGCTTAAAGGAATTTCATGTTTAATTTTTAGTCATATTGGGGTCAATTACTCTAGGATGGTCTACTCTTCCCTGGAAGTAGGGAGTTGACTGGGTGTGTGTGTGGCTGTGAGGTTATGGAACAAGAAGGGGAAAGTGAGTGAGCTAGTAAATCCAGAATTGTCAAGGTTGTCAAGGCCCCAACAGTTCATCTTCACAGCTGTACTGTGAACACGAGTCAGTTTACAGTTCATGTCAAAATTAACATATTTTGACATGAACTTTGACCTTTTTCTTGTTTTCTTTTTTTTATTTCGTTTTTGTCACCTCATTTGATACAGCATGCAAATTGTTGGTCAAGCATTGCAATTTCGAGTCCTCCTTACAACATGTAAGCTTGAGATATTCTCTCTTCCCTTCTTTCTTTCTTTCATTTACTGTACTTTTACATCTTTTTGTTCAAAAATGTTTTAAGCAGCCGGCAACTTCTTGACAACAGAAAAAATATTCATACAGGCCTTTAGACGTCCTCTTTCATTCCCATTAGTGCTGACTACTTCCGTGAAGACCTCGTACCCTTTCTTCTCTATTGCGTCTATACTCACCTGTTACCACTATTTTTACTGTCAATGCTACTAGGGCGGCACAGAGGTTAGCACTGTTGCCTCACAGCAAGAGGACTCCAGGTCCGAACCCCAGTCTGGGCTCTTCTGTGTGGAGTTTGCATGTTCTCCCTGTGCCTGCGTGGGTGTTCTCTGAGTATTCCAGCTTCCTCCCACATTCCCAAAAACATGCACTTTAGGCTACTTGGCTACTTTACATTGCCCCGAGGTGTGCGTGTGTGGTTGTCTTGTCTTTGTGTGTCGGCCCTGTGATTGACTGGTGACCAGTCCAGGGTGTACCCTGCCTTGGATCGGCTCCAGCTCCCCCATGACCCTGACGTATCCAGTGGTATAGAAAATGAATGAATGAATGCTACCCCTCTAACTATTGCTACTGTCACTTCTTTCATTAGGTTCTTTGGAGATGAACTGCACCTGGATTAGAAAGCAGAGAGCAAAGAGCAGGCAGCAGCGGCAGTGACACAAAGTTGTGTTCAAGATGGACACTTGCCTTCACAGTCTTGAGAGGAAGTCAAAGGAACCTTTACATCCTGTTAGATCTGATTCAGATTTAATAACTTGTTATCAGACCAATCTGTTAATCTTGTGCTCAGTCTTTTCATTGTGCTATTCTATAGGACAGGTTAGTCTTTAAAATACTGCACAGGTGACCTGTGATCTTTGTTTGACCACCATATTATGCTGTTATTTTACATGAATGTAAGTGGTTAGCACTGTCGCTTTGCAGCAAGAAGGTTCTGGGTTCAAATCTGCCGGTACATTCCAAAAGTATTGTTACCTACATCTGTGTTATGGACTACGGAGATTTCAGCTAGAGCATAACAATGTAGACAAAAACTATCTCACATAGTTAAACTATCCATCCATCCATCCATCCATTATCTATACTGCTTGTCCTCTTGAGGGTTGGAGGTCATCAAGAGGAAGTATGTCAGAATCTTGTTGCTCATTTTCAGGCTCATGAGGTGCACTACTCTAAAAAATCAATAAGATAATAAGATCCTCCTCATCATAATTACCTTCATCCACTGTTTCATCCTCATCACAATGCTCCGTGGGGTTCTGTAGCTCAGCCTCATCTCTGTGTTCTAGTTAGGCAGTTCTGTCCTTCATCCCTAGTGTGTCTCCCATCTTCCCTTCCCCTGAAGACTGCTGCTTAAATATCTGGACCTTTTCTAAATGCAACAGTTTGTTTGGCAACTCACAATGGAACCACTGTTTCCTGTGCCTCATGCACTCTGGTTTCCTGTCTGTCCGCCATGATCAGAGCCTTGTCTGTTTCCGTCATCGTCATCTACTCCAGCTGTCCAGCTCCACATTCAACCCTAGCTCTGGAAGAACCGAACTCAGTCCAGTTCCTGATCTACTCCCCACCACACCTGCCCTGCCCCATCGAAAGATCTCATCTTGCAAGCTCTGCGATAAAACAGCCTGCTGTTGAAGTCTGTCTGAGTACTACATTTGGGTCCAGTACTGTTCACTGAGTAGCTTGACCCTCTGAGAGTTACACCCTCATACAGGTGACAGTCTGGACTAGCTGATGGCCTCTGTAACACAACCAACTCTTTAGTTTTATTCTCAGACTTGAAACTCACTTCTGAGTCTGTGAAACTGTGAGTTTGTTTTCTGTACTTCTAATGGGGACACACTCCACGTTACCATGTATTGCTCTCTGTCTGCCTTTGGGGAGAGGAATAATTTTGGCGAATGCTATCGACTTGGCAGTGAGATGCCTCTCAAACTCAAGCTCTCAAGCTCCAGCAGATGGGGGTCGAGGTTTTATACTGGGTCAAGGTTTGGGAATGATTCCTCTATTTGTGATCTGAAAAAAAAAAGATATGGCTTCGATGAGCAAACTGCCGTCACTTTGATGTCTTTGTTTATTCGTGCGTTTATTCTTTTAGTTTTCACTGCACATCTCATTCGTGTCATGGCTAGCTCTTAAGTCAGGTTGTGTCTTTGTGTTGTGTTCCTGTTTTATTTTGGTAGTTCTAACCCTCTGTCTGTTTTCATATTTACTTCCTGCCCCCGTGTTTCCCGACTGTTTGATTACCTGACTCCACCTGAAAGCATTTCTGAAAGCATCGCTCTCCTCTGATGTTTTCTCCTTCTCTCTTTTTTACTGTTTAACATTGGTGCTCTGCCAGCGGCCTACAGGAGATGTCCTGGGAGACAACATCTCACACATCACTGACATCAGTTGCCGTCTTTTGACCTGTAAAGTTTGAATCAGTGTGTGAAAAGCTGTGCGAGTTGTTGAGTGGGCCTGTGAGCATCCTGTGGTGTTACAGCAACATTCACATCATTTTCATTCTCATCATTTGCTTTGTTTCTCTCCTCTTGTATTCAGGTTTTTCCTCTATTGCCACTCATATATAATTCTTCACCACATGATATGTGAATACAAATTATCTAAGATTTCAGTGTGTATATGCGCATTTTTAAACTACTGCCCCCATTTCAGCTCAACATCTGTGCAACACTGCTGTGTTGGCACAGCATGAACATGCAAAACCAAAGAAAAAATTTTACCCCACTGCCATTCACCATTTGTGTCTGCTCACTGTCAAACTGTTTTACCACTTGTTCATGTTATGACTGACCTCTGGTGGCACAACTTGTGCAGTACTGTACATCACATCCATAGAGCATCTCTGAGAAGAATAAAACTGCTTATTGTATTGGATTCAATGTATTGCATATGCAGTTCTAGCTTTGCTAGTTTGTTGTGTTACATATCAGAATATATAACAATGTTAGTTTTTTTTGTAGTTTTAACTTCTCCCCTATCAGTTCATTTAAGCCTTTTTATCTATTTTCCTCTGTTCCTTATTTTTTCCTTGCTGACCGAATGACTCAATATGCCCTGCTGTTTTCTAATGTCATCACTTGATGGCACAAAAAAATCAAACAAAAATCAACATTGTCGTCTTTCGAACTTTGCTGACAACGTTTGTATAAGTTAATGTTTGACTATTAAGATTGCAATTTCTCCCATACTCATGGACGTTCTTATAGACGTTCCTTCCGAGCACTCGCCTTAAAGTCGACGGCACCATCCGTCCGCCATCATGAGTGAGCAGTACAGAGTTCTGTATGCTCTCCTGTACACTGGATCCCTCTGCTTAGCATTCACATCACACCACCCCATCCTCCCACACCCAGCACAGTCCACACCATCTATCTACTGCGCGCCTAGCTGAGCGCACACAGCGAGTCATGACTGGCCAACCCAAATCCCAAAGGCCCCATGTTAAAAAAACAAAAACAAACAAACCCTACAGCGCCTCCTCTGGGCTTTACTGACAGTTTCCTGACATACTGTGGTAAACAGTTCATTCACAGTTTGCAGACTCCTTCACTATGCACTTCACTGTTACGTGGAAAAACGTAAATTGACACTAAAATAAAGCTTTCTTCTACCTTAAACACAGAGCAAAATTAAACAATAATTGTAGCCTGTGCAAAAGTGTGGGCCTCCTGCTGAGTCAGTGCTTTGTATTATTCTTCCTGTTCCATTCACTTAGCTTTAAACATGCATTCGCCACAGATTTACAGATTTATCTTTGCACCTCTAACTACATGGTAAATTACCTGATGTCACTCAGACTGTAGACTCTTTGACTCAGTCTTGCTATGGACTCAACACAACAAGTTATTTTTATATTAAGCAGGTGTTTGCATTTTAAATGTTACATAATGTTAATAATGTTAAATAATGTTCGCTCCAATCTTCCCACACTAAAACATACACTCACTTGCACTGTGTCTGTCCTGACACCTGACACCACTGTGCCACATCTGAACTGTGACTGCTGCAGCCCGTTGTGTTTGCTTTCTGAAACGCTCACGTCGTATCAGGCCACGTCATTTTGACATCGAGCAAACCTGACATCAGTGAGTGTCTGCCCTGCAGATGAAGCTGTCCTTCCCTTTCAGCTCATCGCTCCCTCTGGAGAGAACAGAAAACTCCATTCTGTTTTCCTCCTGACTGGATCTTTGCAAAGTTCAGGAAAACCATCTGTCACAGGTCAACCTGTTGTGTAACCCTGTCAACCCAAAGGCATGTTCAGGGTTTGTTTCCTCTTTCCTGCCTGGCAAGTATGTAAAGAGCAAAATGGTTTAAATCAATGTTTTGTGACAGATGTTGCTCGCTTTTCTGACCTTTTTACCCCCTTCGCTGACATCTTGGCCTTAATGTAGCGCTAGGCCACATGCAGGGGTTAGCAAAACCATCATCCTTCTCTGGTTATGAATAACTGAATGAGACTTCATAGCCATTTGGAAAAGAGAGTTGATACTTAGGTATCTCATAGCAAACTGTTTACCACGTCCTCAATGTAGACTAAGCATTTAGAACTGAGGCGGCTGTAAAGTAAATGCAGGTCTGCTTATGGTGCCCAGAATCTTTAAAAGTAGAATGGGAGGCCGAGCCTTTAGCTATCAGGCCCCTCTCCTGTGGAACCAACTGCCAGTTTGGGTTCGGG
>JBBMJY010000011.1:19144057-19154781 GCA_037833715.1 Toxotes lorentzi | reverse complement strand
AAATGCAAGCTGCTGCTGTGGGTCTGGCTTCTGCTTATCAGCTTCCAAATCTGTTGTCATCAGTGAGCAAGATTAATTAAAAAAAATGGCCTGATTGAATTAACTCAGTGACTTTTATCTGTTTTGTTCTTTATTTCTGTTGGAGTTTATCAGTGTAACACAGAAATCCTTAATCTGTGCATGGATGTCTATTGTTGATCTTTGAGAATAATATGGTGAAGAGTATCTAAGATCAAAGGCACACTGATTTGGAGCTTTCATCACCCATATAAGACCACTTGTCATGATGGGACCAAAATGTTATGCAATGACACTTGAGCCATTTCATTTATTCACTGAATGGTTTCCAAGCTGCTCCTGTTTTAATTTGCTGTTGATGCAAATGCTAAAATAATGTCCACGCTCACTAATGAATCCAGTTTCTCTCTGTTGTTCTGTTGTTACATGTTAACTTTCACATTAAAAGCATTTCTCTCAGTCATTCCCTGACTCCACGGTTGTACTGATGGAATTAGGAAAATGTGCTGAATGTACCATGTGAAACACACCGTTGCTCAACCCGCCTTCATCATGCTTCAGTTTTTGGGTTTTCTTTTTCTTTTTCTTTTTTTTTTTGAGAATTTACAGGAAACAGAGTGTGAAAGACAAATCTCCCTCCTTAAAAGCTGGAAACTTTTAGTTTGTGGGACAAACACAGAGACGTTTTTGGAAATTCCAGAAACTGAAGTTGGGCTGGAGGCGGAGTTGACTGCTGGTCAGTGTCACAGCCTTTTATATGGGGGACAGAACGGGTGTACACTTTGTGCTTTGTGTATTATAGTTTTTCCGACTAATTTACAGTCACCACATGTTGTATATTTACACCTCCACACTTCTAAAAGATGCAGTCACTAGTTACCTTGCAGTTTAGGATTTGTGGGAGTCACAATCATTAATCTCGTACAGCCATAAAAGTTTGGACCATCATCTTATCTACATCAGTGTCCACACTGGCTGATCTCAGCCACAGTTTGGTTGTAATGAGCCATGTTAGGGCAGCACTAAAAACCCCATACTTTAAAAATTATATATATTATATTATATAGCTGGTCACTAACTTGATATGTCTCACGGACACATAACATTTAGCGGTTTTATCAGAATTTGTTTTTCGAAAACAGATTCCTGCTGGGGCTGTGTAGGGCTGAGGGAAACCATAGAGTTGGATGATCATTTTCAGTGGGTTTGTTGAACTAGACATTTCTTGCAAGCACTCAAATTTCTGTGCTCTTATTTCTTTATTGATGCCAGAGGTTTTTAATTTCAGGTTACAGTCAGTTAAAGGAAAGGGAAGCCTCTGAGCTGAGTTTTACTGTTTACCTCATTTGTCCAGGATTGTCATGCATGTCATGCATGACTCCTCTGGGATTAGTTGCGTAACACTATTGCTGGCAGGAAACAACCATGGAGATAATGATGATTAACTGTTAGCGAGTCCTGATGCAAATCACCGCTCCCTCCTTGTGTGAGTTGCTGAGGTGTATGGACAGACCTGCTCGTTTTCTTCTCCTGAGACGTGAGTAAGACAAGACGTCAGCGCTGAGGACGACCGACGAGAGTCAAAGCAGAGACCTCATCGCATAAATGTCGTGACATCCTATAAAGAACAGGTGGTACTACTGTAGATATTTAGCTTGCACTGAGAGCTGTAAGACACATTCTGTCTCTCACCTAGCTGTACAAGACACATGAAGTACAAACACATGAAGTGTCTCTTGGGTCTCATTTCCCCCAGTAGTAGCTCCATGTGCTAACAGTGAAACTTGAAAGCTCCAAGTAAAACAAGGGGATCTTGACTGATCACTATACAAAGTTTGTGGACTGAGGTAGAAGGAGTGGTTGTGCAGAAGGTTTGAAGTTAATAACCTCAGTGGTATTTCTGTTTGCTCACATCTTTCCATTTCCAAACTGCCTCCTCTGTAAAAATGATTGAGAAATGAATGCTTGCTTTTGAAATTGGAGTTTGCGTCCAACTAAGGTGTTTGGAGAATGTTAAACCGGAAAAAACAGTTTCTGTTCTATTGGAGTGGTTGTAACATGAGGTATTAATAAACACTTTGAAAAAAAAAAAATCACATGGTCCACTTACTTTATTTTGCCACGAGCTCTGGATCAGGAATTGAAGCTACCTGCATTAAATAAGCCAAATGGTAAAGTTGATCCGAGCCTGTACCTGAGTGTGAGAGGGTTTTTAATCTTTATCTTGCAGCATCCAAGTAGGTTTGAAAACAGTGCCTGCACTCTGAACTGCTCTCCTGATTTTGTTTTGGCCATATCAGACATATGTGTATATTTCAGTGACATGTTGTTCTGTATTCACAATTGGTTTATTTTCATACAGACCCTCAAACAGCAGTGAAACGCTCCAAAATAAACTGGAATTAAAAACAAGCGTCCAAATATGGATGCACTGGCCTTACATCAGCAGTGAGCAAGTTTTAACACAGACTGGCTGGATGCTTGGACACCTCTCAAACATCAAGCTTTCCTGTGTGAAGTAATTTTCCCCCGTTTATTGGTCTGTTGGACCTCGGTTACAATAAATATTATTACAAAGTGCTATTCTGTGAGCATATTTTTGAGATATATTTTGAGAGTGTTTATTTCAGACTGTGGAGCTCCTGACACATTCTGATCTGGAGTGGTTTTATCAGCCAGACTGAGCCCTTTTATGGTCTGTTGCCTTTATCCTGTGTTGTACACTGCAGTGTGAAATCAGATAGTGGGCTACTAGCTTATTGTGCTTGTTTTGGTTGTTAACAGTGGCTCCAAACGCAGATCTAAAACCAGAGGGAATGATAATGAAACAATTGTATATGCACACAGTAGGTAACCATGGATACCAGTCCCCCTGGTATTGACCTGTTGCACTATAGATAATTTCAATAACTTTATGTCTTTGTTAGTAATGGTAATGTCATCTGTTCTTGGAAGAAACAGGGGAGGAATGATACAAGCTTCCTCCATTAAGAGCCTATGGGTAAACGCATGGAGTGGAGGTAGGCTGTTGAAATGCTGAAGCAGTAGCCAGTCCACATTTCTGGGAGACCAATAAGAAAGCTGTTCCACAACCAGTGGGCCAAAACAGCGAAAGATCAGTTGCATGCAGTTTAGAGTTTTAACCAGGGGACAGACAGTAAGCCATGGGTAGATGAGTCAAGAGGTCATGAACGTACCCTATTAGCTAAAAGGTGATTACTATGAATCTGGAATTCAGTCCTGTTTTTTCACCAGCAGCCAATAAAGTGAAGCAAAGACGAGACTGGACAAGGAGAAAACCGTCTTATTAGGCAGACGAGGGAAACTGATGAGGAAATGCAATTACCCCAGGAAGTCTGCTGAGTGTCTGAAAAATCTGCCCCCATCACACGTGTCTGTGCATCAGTCAGACTCACACTGCTCCAGTGGCTTTTTCAGAGTGGCCAGCCATGACCACTTCGCCTCCAGGCAACTGATTCTGATTGGCTGGAAGGTGTTTTGGGTAACCGGACACCTATGATGTTGGTGTTAGCAGTTCTACATGAATGCAGCAGAGTTAAACTGTACAGTCACTGTTCTGCATGGGTGTTGTTCACCAAACTACTCCTGCTTCACGTCTGTATTGGGAAATCAGGTCCTTAGCAGAGGCTTGGAGAGGTGCAGGTAATTATGTGTCCAGTGGAGGTGCACAGATGGACTGGCAGGAAACGTGAGGTCTCAACAAACACCAGGGAAACAGAGGAGGCAGAAGGGGAAAGAGAGTTACTCCCTGCCTGACCATAGTAATACAAGGAGCCAAGCTCACCTGCTGATGCTGGTGTGCAGTTTTAATTTTGGCACCTGTTTTTTTTTTTTTCGGTCTTGAGACAAAAATGTTTATTAGTTGCAGTCAAATTTTAGTCCTGGGAGCTCTGTTGTCAGGGACAACAACCCCTGGTTGGGTCTGCCGATGCTAATCGTCCCCCAGGGCACTTTGTCAGGAACAGGGAAAACAGGACACCCCCGCAAGAGGGGCCGTAGGGGAGATGCCTGGCAAGTGTTTGGTTATCAGGGCTCACAGGAACACACTTTATTAAGAAAGGACCTTCTGTCACTAACAGAAACACAAATCCATGTCTCAGCTGAGCTTAGACGCTTTTGTTTATCACCAAGTGCCTGGTCAAGGTCTTGGGTCTCGGTAAATAATAATTATAATAATAAATAAATAAATAATAAAAATAATAAATCATAATAATTATAAAGGTCTAGACCTGCTCCATATGAAAGGTCCCTGAGATGATCTGGAGCTATATAAATAAAACTGACTTGATTTAACTTCTACAGAACAAAAAAAGAATTATAAAGCCTATAAGCATTTACGCACCTGAGCATGTGTTCTGGATGGAAACCAAATACAGAGACCCTCCACTGCTGGACTCCTGTTCATCCCTCGGGTCCCCAGTCTAACACACACTTGGTAGAAACTTTAATTAAGTCATTCATCTCCAGGTGACAGACTAATCTGCAGCCGGCCTCCCTGCATGCTTCTGAGTAACCTGATCTGAGAGAGAACGGAAGGAAGGAGAGTTTAAAAAAAAAAAAAAAAAAGATGATGAGAGGAAGAGGAAGCTGAGAGCTGTGGAGCATTTCCTCCTGTGGAGTAGTATGATTTCACATGTATGAACCAACAAAGGCAGTGACTAAGACGACTGCCAGTAAACATGGATGTAGGACTGGAAAAAAAAAAATCACGGATAAACTTTGCGCAGGTCTTATGAGGAAAATGAATTTTATGTTTGTCAGGCCTTGAAGATGCACGCAGTCATTGCTTGTATAGGATGTTCAATCCAGTCATAGTTGTGGTTGTTTGTTGGCCCTGGGACCTGAACCGTTCAATAACAACCATCCATGAGAGCCAACCTATCAACTTCTGACCATCAAGCTGTCCCTTCAGTAATTTTGTCAACAACCGCAAAAAAATATAATTGAAGCCAACAAGTGCGTTTAACATCTCATGTGGTTGAAGCAGGAATCTCAGTAAAGAGGTTTGTAAAGATCTGTAAATTCAAATAGGTGATTCATCTTGTATCTGTTGTCTACATATGTTTTATACTGCTTCAGTTCATGAAACCCCTGCAGCATCTAAAGGCAGCAGGACACACATATGTTGATAAATCTGCAGCCTCTGATGTGGAGATGTGCCGCACCGGAGCACAGCGCCAGTAAATGCAGCCATCGGCTATGTTTACCTCAATGTAATCACATTACAAGACACCAGGCTGCTGCAAGATAACCACGGACCTCTATACACATGTCTATAACTCAGTACTCTTCTGCTTTATGTAGGAGATTACTGGAGTTTTTCTCTTTGTGTTAAACCTTTCATTCAGGCCCTCATGTTCATATTTCCTCACGAAGCCAAAGTGGAAATTGCCAAGAGGAAAAAGGCAGAGACTGTGTTTTGGTCTGGCCGATGCTCCAGCCAGTTACAACCATCGTAATACAGACAAACCAAATAACCAGCCTCCTTTTTTTTTCCTCCCACAAAGGAAATGAGAGGAGAAAAAGGTCTGGCAGTGTCTGGAGCAGGAAGACTGATCTTCAGCCAGGATTCACAGGGATTAGTGCCACGGGTCAAGAGTGGCACTAATCCCTGCCCAGACCATTGGGCTGGTAGGAGATGTTTGTTGGCATCATTTGTTTCTTGTGTTTTTTTATTGTCTTAACTTATTTGTTGACATTGTTCACATAAATGACAGAAATGATTGATGCAACAAATTGAGAGATGTAATGAGAGACATTGCCTCCACTTTGGTTTCGCTCTAATCGAGGCCTATTTTTGGCTTTAACTGGTCAAGCCCTCTTTGCCTTGTTTGTCCTAATGACAAACCACTGATATATATAGATGTACACAGTGTATTCACAGCACAGTTCTATCACAGTGAATGGAGTTTAATATGATATTCATCAAACTGTCCAAATATTTGCCTTAGTGGTTATATGGACACCAAAAGTTGTCCTACCCTTCCACAAGAATGCTGCAGCTTTGTAGCATGGCACCAGTGGTGGTGAAGCACCATATAATGTGCTGAAGTGTGATGTCAGTAGGAGTGATCAGCTTACACCCAGCTTTGCATAGGTAAATCCTCTATAGCAAAGTGACTTTTTCCAGAGCTTCTGTATTCTCAGTGTCAGCTGACCCATCACTCAGTCGGCCAATGGTGCAACTTCATCACCTTCATTTTTGTAGGGCCGGCCAGCCATTTTGACTCTGATCCAGCTTTGCTTATACACATCTCAGCATTTGTGGCTGATGTTTCCAGTACAAAAGCCTAAAGTACAGTTACGTGCAACTAAAACCCTGAAAGACTGTTTGTCACCTGGCACTGAGTCTGGGATTAAAGTGAAAGCATAATGCTGCTGGATGGTGAATACCATTTTGGTGAGCCAGAACACAGAACAGTAGCTGTGGGAAGGGAGGATGGGGGGGGAGAAAACAGATGGAAATTGTGACTGACGACACACTGATGATCTCTGGCTCTGCACGTATAAAACTGAGCAGTCTCCCAGTGCTCACTTCACTGCAAGCTAGATCACCATGACGATTATCTGAGGAGTATGAGGCAAACCTGGATGGATGGGGCAGAGTCACGGAGATAAAGTGAGTGGTTCAAACGCTTTTCACAAAGCAGATAGAGAGGAAAAGAGTATTTCTTGGCAGTTTCTGACCTTTCATTTCTAGTGTCTGGATCAGGAGGATGCACACCAAGCCAAAGATATTTTTGATTTACAGCTAACTAACTGATTATAGTCTGAGCCCTGGACAGTCTCAACCAAAAGTGTAAACAGTTAAAAAACAGGCCAAGTTTCGGGGCCATATATGACACGATTCATCGATCTTTGGAGAAAAGAGGGAAAGTAGACTACTGAGACCCACTGCGATAGTATCTGTTTCTTATAAGTGATGAAATGTGTCTCATTTCAACAAGAATCTCTAAGGGAGGCAGAGGTATTCATCACGGAATGTCTCATATTGAGATAATATCTTTTACTAGGAGCGCTGGTGCTGTGTTCTTCCAAAGTTTTGCAATAACTGTTTTTCCATCTAAGGAGCACAGCATGAGTAAGAGCCATAAAGGTTTGGAGGAAAAAAAAAAAAGTTATCCATGCTTTTATTACATCACACTTTGATTCCTTGCACCTCGTTCATCTAACCTTGTTTCCCACAGTTTCCAATGGTTGTGAATGCATCAGACTGGTTGGTCCCGACTGTGGGCCCAGAGTTGGACCCCTGCAGTAACTACACTGAAGCTTGGCTGTGGCTGTCTTCCCTGCAGCCGGCCTACCTGGGTTTGATCAGTGTCATGGGGTTGGTGGGGAACGGCCTGGTTCTTAGTGTGTTCTGCCTGCAGAGGAAGCCCTGCACCGTGGCCGATGTCTACCTGGGGAACCTGGCAGCTGCCGACCTGGTCATGATGTCCTGTCTTCCCTTCTGGGCTGTCACTATCGCCCAAGGCTACCAGTGGGACTTTGGAGAAGTCCTTTGTAAGTCAGTCAATGTGGCCATCTCTATGAACTACATCTGTAGTGTTCTGTTCCTCATGCTGGTCAGCATGGACCGCTACCTGGCTTTAGTGAAGCCCATGAGCCCCAGCCGTCTGAGGAGAGCCCCCTGGGCCAAGAGGATCTGCATGGGGATCTGGAGCCTGGGCTTCCTGTTCAGTCTGCCCATCCTGCTCTTCCGCACTGTGATGCACGTAGAGGATCCCGGTGTGGATGCCTGCATTCTAGCCTACCCCCACCCGGCATGGATGTTGCTCCACAACATCACCAGGAACGTGGTGGGCTTTCTTATCCCACTTCTGGTGGTGGGTTACTGCACTCGTCACATTGTGGCTGCGCTGAATGACAGGGGAGCCAGAGGTCTCCCTGGGGTGAGGACAGAAAGGAAGGCCACCCACTTAGTCCTGGCCGTGCTGGCCGTCTTCATCATCTGCTGGACACCGCACCAGGTGATGCGATTTCTTGACACTCTGGATTACTTCCAGGTCACACCCGGATGCCTCTGGGGTCATGTCCTGGACATCGGCATACAGCTGTCCACATATCTGGCATACAGCAACAGTGCTGTTAACCCCTTCCTGTTTGTCATTGTGGGGAAGCATTTTAGAAGAAAGGCAAAAGAGGTATTTGGCAAAACTTTAAACCCCTGGTCAAAAGGTATGACCTACCTAAGTGTGAGCTTCACATCAGTGAACAGACTCAATGAAACACAGGTGTTTAAGTACTGAAAAACTTGAAAGAAAACTGATGACAGTAACTATATCATGACCAGTTGCTGTCTTCAGGCACTACACTGCAGTGGAGCTCTTTGGATGATGTAGTTACAGAGAGCTGCTGAAGTTCATCATGAACATCAAAGCTCTCTGATACAAGTATTAGAAACTTTTTTGAGGAGAAGGTTTCCACTGCTGCTGAAGCAGTTTCTGTCCTCAGGCTGTGAGACAACTGCATCCTCCTCCTCACTCCACCACAAAAAATTGCTTTATTTTTATGACTTGATTATTTATTCATTCATTTATGTAACTTTTGTTTTCTGTAATTTTGTTGTACAATCTTGTGTCGCATCATGATTATTAAATCTTGAGTCTTGAGGGACGGGGAGAGTCGAGAGAATTTGGTCATAAAATCAGAACAATGATTTTTTTGCTTTAACTAAGATGATTCTGTCTGAGTTCTAGTTGTTGATCCTTTGTCATTACTAAGGCCATATATGCCCTGGCAATGCCATAGTCCACGTGGTTCTGTGTTGGTGCCCTGTCCAGCTTTCTGACTGCTTTTGTAATTATGTTGTTGAAGCGCTGAGAAATATTATTATCTTTAAAAGACTAATTTCCAGTGCATGAATCTGAATGTGACCTATGAAGACTTTCATTGTCTCTGAGCTTCTTCTGTCTATCACTATGTGCACTATAAAGGCAACTTACTGCAATGTGATTAAACTGAAAAGTCATATGTACATGTACACATACGAAACACACTGCTCTCAACAGACAGAAATATGAACAAGTCCCGGACTTAACCTGTGTTAACATCACTGCAGTCTTACCAAAGCTGGAAGCTGGATGTGTCTGTTCTGGTGTAAATGACAGGCAGTAGTACAGTAGTATATAGAAAGCCTGCAATAAATTGGTCATTTAACTTTTAGGGTTTTGTTTGGTCATTGAAATTTGATTCCATGCATTACATTGAACAGTATTGGTGTGTATGTCACCTATACCTATAATAACCTCTGAACAGTGAAGAGAGACTGTAGACTGTCAAATACTTATCCCACTATGTGAAGATACTGCCCTCCTGTGGCCAAGCACACATGGTCTCACTGCTATTCATGGTCATGTTCATTCTTCTTTTCCACCTTTTTCTGGTTTGTAAGAGGTTTTTCTTCTCTTTATCACAATAAACACCATTTTGAAGCAATCAAACAAATCTCATTCCTTACCTGTAACACAAAGGTCAGTAAAAATGGTGAGATTGTTTCGGTAAAATGGGTCCTCCAACTGTGATGATCAGCTGCCACAGAGTGAGGAACACTTGACTGTGATGAACAAGGCACCATCACCAGTCTCTGCTCTGGTGCCACACAAAGCTTCTTGGTTGGTTGTGTGATCTCCTGACCTTTAGATGTAGATGCTGCAAAACAAACAAAAACACTGTTCAGAGACTTTCTAAAATGCTTTCAAATCTGGATACTGCTTCTTAGACTTGTATTGAGTAATATTTAACAGCCATGATGATGAGGCTGGTATTGTTTTCACCCTGTGAGTCTGTGTGTGTGGTGCCCTGCTCCTTTGCCTCTTCCTCTTTCTGCCCTGTACAAAAACAAACACATTATACGTTCCACCTGATATCAGCTGATAAAAACTCTTTTCCAGGACTGTGTTGTTTTATCTACTGTAATGATGCAAACATGCAGGAGTTGTATCTGAGCATCGTGTATATACATAATTGTCCCTGGATGACCCCTCAGGGGATTGCTGGGCGTGGAGCCTCCTCTCCTTTTCAGCTTCTTCATAATACTTGGCCTGCTCCTCCTTTGACAAAGACTTCCACTGTGGACACACGATAACACACTGTCAGTGCACACATTGACACACAGCTACATGCAGCTACAGGCCGACTACTCTATAAACACAAACATTAAAAACATATTCAAATCATTTCCTTTCAAGAAAAGAACACAAATGACTGTCCAGATGTGAAGCTTTATGGTTAGAGTGTTGCCTCAGACTCTGCTCAGTGTATGACTGCAGAAAAATCTTTTACCAAATTGTGATCAAGTTTGTGTGACTTTGAGTGTTTCAAACATACAGAGCGAGGACACTTACCCTCTGTCCAAGGACAGTGTTTACTGTGGCACTTTGAAGGCACTGGGCGGCTTCTTAATGTAGGGCTGATTGTCATTCTCCAGGCTCTCACACCTCCTCTTTCTATGGAAATACAGAAAAGAAAAAAAAACAGAATAAGAGCATATATTACTGCTGTGTACAACTGTGAGGAAAGAAGTATTTTACAAACAATCAGCAAAGTCAGCTGGGATCGTGGTAGCTGCAACAAATGAAATCAGAAGTGATGATTTGATTATAGGTGGGGCTTTGTTATGGTCTTCCAGTTGGTGACCACTGCCACAGAACATGAGCCAGTCAGGCTGACTTACTTTGACTTGG
>JBBMJY010000011.1:19105884-19140243 GCA_037833715.1 Toxotes lorentzi | reverse complement strand
CAAGGCTACGGTGACCCCTGTCAACATTCAAGGGGTCAATGTGGACATGGTAGAGGAGTACAGGTACCTAGGGGTGTACCTAGATCGTAAACTGGACTGGTCCAAAAATGTGGACACTGTGTACAAAAAGGGCAGGGGGGGGGGTATTGCAATATTTTTTACTTTTATTTTCATTATACTTTTTATACTTTAAATTTTCACTTAATTTTATCTTATTTATTTTAGAAACATTTTTGTCTCTTGGTGTATACATCCTCTGTGCAATTTTCTTCATTTTCAATTGGGAGTTTATACGTAACAAAAGAATTTCCTTACGGGGATCAATAACGTTTTTCTGATTCTGACTGGCACTACAAAGGCCAGCCTCGTGGATGTTTAGATATATTTCGCAGTACCTCGGTGAGCTGACATGTCGTCTCTGTTTCCACGGCAGCATGAGTCTACGAGAAATCAGTGAGAATGTGAAGCTGGCCCGTGAGTACGCGCTGCTGGGAAACTACAACTCAGCCAGTGTCCTCTATCATGGATTGCTGGAGCAAATCAAAAAGTATGTGTACACCGTGCGGGACAGCAGTTTTCAGCAGAGATGGCAGCAGGTAAACGTGGCGGGAAATAACTGATCAGATCATCATATCAAGAAGGAAGTTTGGCCTTTCTGATGTTCATGTTTGTTTCGCAGTTGTGGCAAGAAATTAGTGAAGAGCATCGACAGGTTCAGGATATAATGTCGACTCTGGAGAACTTTCAGCTGGACGCAGCGGCTTCAAAACCCAGTAACCACAATGATTATGAAATAAGGCCTGCGCAAGTGGAGCAGAGGTAAGGGAGTTGGCTATAATTCGTGTACTCTCTGAACACTGTAGGCCCAGGTCACTGTTCACCTTCACCACTCAAATTTGTGATCGGGGCTTGTATAAGCTGTTTTGTCTGAACAGTAGCTCTGATGTGGTCATATGATTGAGATTAGTGAACTTGAGTCCCTGATGTGAGCCTTTTTTGTTCCAGCTCTGCCCTCACAGAAAGGTGGCCTGTAAACCTCACACTGCCTCTTTGTTTGTTTGGTTGTTGTTTTTTTTCCCCCCACTTATAAATCTGGTTGCATCAATTACACTTGCTGAGCTTTTTCTCAAGCATTGTAGTGTCTCATACACTGTGTGTTGCCTCAGGGAATTTATAAGAATTTAATTCATAGTCTTAGTCCAATCCAAATCTAATTTCATCACTTGTTAGTGCTCCGGCATAAATAAAACCACAGCTTAACAGATAATGTGAGTAATATACGAGGGGCAGTTGATATGTTTGTGGCCTGAGGTAGAAGGAGTCTGTTTTAGAAACCTAGCACATTTTGTTTTTCAGCGTAGTCCCTTCCTATAGTTACACTCTTAGTCCAGCAGCCATGGATACAGATGGATACAGATCCTGTATCAGCAAGTTAATAACTTCAAACTTTCTACAGAATCACTCAGAGGTGAACTGCATGTGCACGCACCTTAGGCCAGGAACTTATCAATCACCCCTCGTAATTGTTCAGAAAGATAAAAATGCATGACTTGAAAGAGCTTGCAGTCGTTGTCAGTAGCTCTGTTTTTCCTCTTTTCCTTTCACAGACAATCTCCCTGCCCTGTGAGACGGCCCTCTAACCCCTATAAAGACAGTAAACCTCCCAACAATCGGCTGAGCGTGGCTGTGAGGGCCCAGCAGAGGCACTCACCTCGCGTGGCCAACGGGGACAGAAACAAACCCTCCAAAGGCAAAGAAAAGAAGGAGTCGAAGGAGGCCTCCAGCAAAACAAAGGATGATAAGGTGAACATGCACCCCCTTCTGCTTTCTCCATTATATTACATAATATATATTCAGAAACAAGTGTTTACATTGTTGATTAAACAATATCCATGTGCTGCTTTTGTGCCTACAGCCAGGCCTAGCCTGTCATTCCTGTTTTTTTTGTCTTGGAGAAAACAAACCACACAGTTTACATCCAGGGAACAGTTATAATGTGTTTTGTTCACCTTCCAGAACAAAGCAGAAGTCCAGGAGAAGGAGGTGAAAAAGTTTGATGGGGCAGGCTATGACAAAGACCTTGTGGAGGCCCTTGAGCGAGATATTATATCTCAGAATCCAAATGTTAAATGGTATGTGGTTTGTTTTTGTTTTTACCATTCAGTGTTTGTTTGTCAGGGAGGAGTAATTAACCTGCACATGGGATTCTTTTATACTCCTAACATGTTGTGTGTAAATATTTCCCTGAACTGTCTCCAGATTAGAAAGAGATTAAATCAATAGAAATCATATAATTCGAGAAAAATATTGAATTGAAAACAATGTTCATGGTGATGCTGTGTTACACTGAAATGACCCAGAGAGGAGGTTTTGGGAGAAGCCCAAAGTAGCCTGCTGCACACCTTGCAAGAAACTTAAATTGTTTTTAGTTTAGAGTTATATATCAAGGGCCACAGTTTTAATTAGACTATAACTTACAGAGTGAACAGGAGGAGTTAATCTTTGTCTCCACGTGTTTTCCCCATCAACTCTGACTACAAAACGGGCAACCAGATGCTAATTTCTAGATTCAGAGTCACAGTTTTCGTAGGTAGTGTGTGTTTTATTATGCACTACATACTTTCATTGGCTTGACAGCCAGCCTTCCTTTGAACGACTAAATGCAATATCTGTCGAACCTGTTTCTGTAGGGACGACATTGCAGACTTGGAAGATGCAAAAAAACTCCTGAAGGAAGCGGTCGTGTTGCCGATGTGGATGCCAGCGTTTTTTAAAGGCATACGAAGACCGTGGAAGGTAGTGTTGAAAGAGAGTCTGATTTCTTCTTGTCAGATACATTGCTGTTACACGGAGCTTATTTCTTACTTTAGGGGGTGCTCATGGTGGGACCTCCAGGCACAGGGAAAACGCTTTTGGCCAAAGCAGTTGCCACTGAATGCAGAACCACGTTCTTCAACGTCTCCTCATCTACTCTCACCTCCAAGTACAGAGGGGAGTCTGAGAAGCTAGTTCGCCTTCTTTTTGAAATGGTAAGCTCACGTGTTGTGTTGTCAGTTTTTTTTTTTTAGGATTCTCATGGTGTGTTCAGACCAAAGCAAATTTTCGCCTTGCGTTACTCGCATGGATATAGCTGCTGGACAGTTTATTATTTTGCACACTGTAAATATTCACCCTTCTAGAAAGGAGGTGATACCACATACATTAGCAACATTTATTTCTGCCATCAACCATGATTGAAACAACTACTGCTGCTGTCTTGTACAGGAAAGCTGGCTGTGCTAATGTCTTTGCTAACTGAGGAAGGCAGCTAACGCTAGTGCTGACTTGGTTCGTAGTAAAGTACAAACAGCAGCCAATAGTGCGAGATTCCTTGAGTATTGTCACGCTATTTCGTACTTTAAGTGGCAATGTCGAAATGTTAGTTAGGTCATTATCACTGCATCAGGTGACACAGTGGTGACTGAGCTCACCTCCAACTCCAGGTAACCAGCTCCTCTCCCTGTGCCATGCTGTTTACGGACTCCTGCTGTGTGCTGCATGAAATCAGATTGTGGCTGCTCACAGAATCATGGGTAAAAGCCAATTACTGCCTGACCTTTAAACCACTAAACTAAATCAACAGCAGTTTGTTCTGCTGCCCCCAGAATTCTGTGACCTCTAATATCAAATTTGCTACAGTGTGTGTCCACCAGTAACATGGTAGGTGACGCCGGCTAAAATTTTGGAGCCACTTTAAACTCCACCACATTTGAATGCTTTGTTTTGGTATGCTGATACAACGATTGCGCTGGAGGCACTACCTCCTAACATTGTGGTGGCTGGTAATGCTTTGGCTCTGGAGCACGCTGGACCTGGAGCTGTGGCCTGGAACAGAGGACCGTTTATGGACTTCTACGAGCACAGGGAAGGTGTATGTCCCCTTAAAGAGTTCTCCTGGACTCAGTCATTGTGTTTGTCCTCGAGCAGGCACGTTTCTATGCTCCCACTACGATCTTCATCGATGAAATTGACTCCATGTGCAGCCGCAGAGGGACTTCAGAGGAACACGAGGCCAGTCGGAGAGTCAAGGCAGAGCTGCTGGTGCAGATGGATGGTATAACACCAGTGACAGTATCTTCATTTTTCTGTTCCAGCATGCGTGATATGTTGTTACAGCAGGAGCCTCTAGATCAAACCACTGGTTTTCAGAGGCGTTTTACTCTGTTCTGGCCGTTGCGTAGGTGTTGGCGGAGCATCAGAGAACGATGACCCGTCCAAAATGGTGATGGTCCTGGCTGCCACCAACTTCCCATGGGACATTGATGAAGCTCTCAGGAGACGGCTGGAGAAGAGGATCTACATCCCTCTGCCTTCAAGTAAGTTTTTTACTCCATGGAAATGTGGTGAAGTGCTCAAATGATGGTGCTGGTTCTAGAAAACATGTTGCGAACAAAGGTTCAAGCAGAATATATATTGTTAATTGCAGCCATAATAACTAGATAATGTAAAGTTGTGCATCTCCCCAAACAACTTTGCAATTAATGGTATTACCACAAACCAAATAGCACTTAGTGAACCCAGGTCTTTCAGGGACCCCAGATCCAGTTTTTGATGTTGTCTCCTTGATAGTCCAGGCTGATTGTGGCCCTTTAAACTCTTGTGTCACCTGATTGGTGTATATGTGTAAGCTGAAATGAGCATCCACTCACTGCTGCCTTTACGTTTGTAGCCAAGGGGCGAGCGGAGCTGCTTAGGATCAACCTGAAGGAACTAGAGCTGGCCAGCGACGTGGACTTGGAAAAGATCGCAGAGCAGATGGAGGGTTACTCAGGAGCTGACATCACCAATGTGTGCAGGTCAGGGCATTCTTCAAAATAAAAGTTGTCTATATTCACCATAGCTACAGCAGATACATGAGAACAAGGCACTGTAACTTCACGTTCCTGCTGTCCACCACCACTGACTGACACTTCTTTAAATTCTTTATTGAAGTCCATGCAAAGTGGTTAAATCAAACTGTCGTTTGATGCTGCAGGGATGCCTCTCTGATGGCCATGAGGCGAAGAATCGAGGGCCTCACTCCCGAAGAGATCCGCAACATTTCCCGGGACGAGATGCACATGCCCACCACCATGGAGGACTTTGAGTCGGCTCTGAAGAAAGTCTCCAAATCTGTGTCTGCGGCAGACCTGGAGAAGTATGAAAAGTGGATTGAGGAGTTCGGGTCCTGCTGAGGGGGGGAAAAAAAGCCCATCATCCAGGTCGTCTGCGTCTTAATGTTTAACCCGTCTGAGGCTGTGTGGTCTGGGTGTAAGTGTGTCAGGCTGTGTGTTTTCAGTCAGTTCGGTGATATGGATGACGGTAATGTTTAATACATTAGGTTAATAAGTGCCCTTGGAAGAATAGCACCTCTTCATATTGTACATTATGTTAATGTTATAAACCCTAACAAGGTGACCACAAAGTCATCCTGAAGAACCCATGGGTGAAAGTTTCTTATGTGATACCAAAACCTTTTTGTTTTTTTGACTCATGTTGCAAATAATTTCTTGAAATCATCAAACATATTCAACATACAATATAGTTATATAAGTTAAAGCTGCTAATCAGCTGCTTTTCCTGCTTTGTTGTTGTTGTTGTTTGTTGTTCCTTTTTTAATGCATCATTCTGGTTCTTTCACATTTTGGAAATTTTCAGATTTTTATGAGCACAACTCTAACAAGTTATTTCAATAAATAAAGTTAATCATGTTTATGGATATTAACACTGGCTTACGTGCATGTTTATTTGCGGAGTACGCACAGTGTGACAGTAGTGTGGGCTTTCGTCCATCCGTTTTCAAATGTTGCTGCTGTGAAATGTAATTGCAGATTTTTTGCCTCGACTTATAATCACTGTTCAAACAACTTTCCAACAGGATGCACGACAGAATTTGTTTGGCCTGAGGGTTTAAGATACTGACCATACCATGTAAGTGTTCACAATGTGTTCTCTCAGCCTGCACTGAATCAGCAGGATATTTAGACCCAAATACATGATCCAGCTGTAATTCACACAAGTTATGCACACAAATGTCTCAAATTCAAACATATTTGTTGTTTTATTCTTCAGCAACACATCAGAATTCATGCCTGGAACATTTGTTCACCTTACAGGCTAATTTAGTGTCATCTACAGGACTTTGTCGTATTGAGTGTATCAGTTTGGAGCTTGAGGCGTACACGTAAAACAGGCTGAGGTGTCTTAAGTCATCATGCAGTTTCCCTAGATTTCACGTATAACCTGCTGACAGAACAGCAAACTGCATTCACTAGCTAGACTACACATGCACCTTTAGCTAACGCAGCGCATCATGCATCCTGCAGCTTAACAGAACCCTGTGGGGGTGGGGGGCAAAAGTCTCAGCTGCTCTGAGGTGTTTTTTTGTTTAGTTTTTTTTTTAAAGCGAGACAAATAAGTTCTGAAATAATGCAAAAAACACGTAGACACTTGAGTGATGGATGAATACAACCCACAATATAACTGCCTTTGTGCCCAGTTCGCTTTGTCCCTCACACACAGCCTAACTGGGGAGTGAGTGATGCTCAGGAGGTTTATCATCCTCAGTCGTTCTGGTCTATGAATCCTGATGAGACTTTTCACACACACACAAAAAGAAACAGAAAAAAGGAATATCCATGCATTTTCACATCCAGGCTCCTTCCTTGCGATTCTTTACACTCTGAATTTGCAGTCGTGTCTTGTGCAGACACTGTATGTTACATTGGTTCAGTCATATGTTTAGAGTGCAGAGACAATCTGAACAACCTCATTTACATTTACATCCATCATTAGTAAAAAGGAAGCCACACACAAAATCAAGCTAAGGAAAAGAAACTAAAACCCCTCGCTTCCCCAAAACCGTCACTCGAGGCACTGTGAAGAATGACAATCAACATATGAACCTCTGTAGTGAGCAATGTTCTTTTCAACAGTGACATTCAGATCCAGTTTTAAAGTGGTGTGGGACACGACCACTGAATGTGCAGACACGAGATTTATAATGACATTTTCCAGACACAATCATCCACATCCTTTTTTTTTTTTTGTGAGATGGAATATTATCTCATGTGACTACAGTTTAAAATATGACTGACAGATAAGCAGACACCACCTGCCTCGTATTAAATAAATATATTTGGAAGAAACTCACTGTAGTGTGTTTGCTGCTTTTGAGTTTTCTTCACTATTTTTTCTTTTTTTTGCAGTGGGGTATAGTTTTGAAGAAATTAATATAATGTGGGGAAAGAAAAAAAAACGTGACCTATTCAGAACTGCTACATGTAGAAAGTCTTTTCAGAAAACCTGTCAGATCACTAAGTGCAGCCCCTAAAATGTTCATTTGTTAAACCTACAGTATTTCTATCTGCTTTCCTAAGCCAGTGTCTCTTCTGACTTGTGTTGTGGTGACAAGGTACGGCCAAAAGTTTTAGAAAAAAAAAAAGAATTAAGAAGGAGTGTGAAGCTTTGGATTTTCATCAGTAAATCAAGTTTTCTTAACTGCAGATGGTCACCTGTCCATTTTTTTTTGGAGCATTTTGAGATTGTTGTGTCCATCCTGACTTAAAGGAGTAGTTCCACATTTTAGGTAATGCGCTTGTTTCCTTTTTTGCCGTGCGCTGGATGACAGCACCGACTTCCTGGAGGCTTCCTGCGGGTTAAGGCTGTCACTTTTAATTGGAAATTCAAAAAAAAAAAAGTACTAAATGTTTTGAATTCACTATTTACAATATTTTAAAAAAAATGAAAATTGAAATTGTTTGCCCTGTGGTCCAGCAGAGGGCGCTCTTAAAATTCACTACCAGCTTGACACTAGTGAGCAAAGTCCTGCTGGATAATCACAACACAGAAGTTTGCGTGGGATCATTTTGGGTTCTGCACTATAGACTACCAACAAAGATAAGTGTGTTTTCCAGCTGCCTTACTCTACAGCCACGTCACCATGACTGTATCACAGGCTCAAGCATTTGCTATAGGAGTTGCGCCCACAGTAATTCAAACAAATAAATTCAAACTTTTTTTCTTTTTTTTTGGTAAAAGTGACAGCCTGGCTTGGCAGCCTCATGGCAAGATGACCCTGCAGGAAGTCATTGTGCCCGGCGAAGATAAAAGAGAACTGTTCGCATAAAGACCCATAAAAGTTGTCCTTTCAACACTTCTATTTTTCTACAGACACAAAATGTCTAACTATTCCTTTAAAAGCTTTAAAAGTTCAAAGCTTGTGGCATGTTTTGGAAGTCGGAAAACTTGAAAGTACTTCAGGTCTTTGCTAGTAAAAAGTTACTTTTTACTTAGCTACTTTTAAAGGCAGTCATTTATGACTTAATAAAAGTGGCTTTTCACAAACTCTGTCCAACCAATCAAAGGAGTGAAGAGTTTGGTTTTCTGTGCAAAGGATGAGCTGAATGCACAGATGCTAATAAACTTGAGATTCAGCTCTATAAACCACTCACTTTCTTTCCCACTATGTGACTAAATCTGAGGGACTCCAGAGAACAAGCATCAAACCATTAAACTGAGTTTAGTCAGTCTGATGGCTTTAAACCACTCCCTGCTCACTGTGCTTAGTGGGTAAACTGCAGAGAAAAGCTAGTGGTTCATAAATCTGAATGTAAACTAGGAACAAAACCAGGCCATGCCGAAAATGTAATGTAGAAGCCAATGTTAAAGAATATATAAGTACAAACTGAAAATAAAGGAACTGGCCAAGTCAGTCCTCATTCAAGGCTTCTTCTCTTCTTCCTCTGCTTCTACTTCTATGTTCTCCAGCAGAGTGTGCTTCTCATCCTCGGGCATTAGGGTGACGGGGTTTAGGTGAAAAATGTGCCTTTAAGAAAAAAAAAAAAAAATAGTTAGGTACTTTGAAGACAATCAGGGATGTTCCAGCAGATTATCTGTTCACTCATAAACCAGGTTAAACAAACTCACTTGTGTTCACAAGTTGGGAAGAACATATCCAGGATCTTGACTATGACCGCTGATCCGACGACGCCGATCACCACCACCCACATCACCAGGAAGAAGAGCGGCAGGGACTCGGAGCAAAAGCGCCTCAGACGTTCCCTCGCTTGCTCCACCCACTGACACATGGCCTGAGGACAGGATCGGCACAAAGACATGAGCATTCACTGCTGCCGCAAACCTCCAACAACACTACATACTACAAAACATGGTGTTTCCAAGCGATATCGGAGGAGGTGTGTACACGGAGAGGGTAGAACACCAGAATGACTTCGAGCTAACGAGGAGATCACAGGTCATAAGCTGCATGAATCACAAAGGTCATGAGCGGGACATGTTCAAAACCCCAGTACCTTTCAGCTTAAGGTGTAGAATTAGCTATTAACATGTACTGAATTGGTTTACGAACAATTCTTTCCATACAAATTTGAGGAGATTGGTGTACATGTAACAGGAACATACCAAAGCTAACGTTGCTAATAAAATGTTATTCGATTGTACTGTAAACCGGCACCACTGGTTATTAGCGTGCTGGACATTATGGGCACCTCAGAGGCAGGATGTGTGTCATGAACGAGATCTAGAATCGGGCTTTGCTCACAGAGTAAGATGACATTAATTCCTTGGGTGGAGTTTCCATCTGGATCTGATCTGTCTGACTGGCATCTCGGTCATCGAAGTCATCGTCATATCTGACATCATACATCATGTCGGGGTCCATACGCAGAGGAGTCTCTGGGAGCTTTCCAGGAGCAGCGGTCTCTTCCTGAGTGGTCTCTGTTTGCTTCAGAGGGTACTGGCTAGTTGTCTGAGAGATCAGCTGATCTTCATCTGATTAAAAAAAAAAAAAAACAACATAGAGGAAATAAGAAAATCTATATATGCTCAAGTGTATCTGCGTAGTATGATCTGTACCATGTTTTCATACTTCTTCTTGGACTTGGTGGATCTGTGACGACCACATCATTCTCCCTGGGAACCCTGAAGATTTCACTGTGTCCGATGGGATAGATGTTGGTAAACTGAGCCAGCTTCTGGAAATCTGGGCTCATCAGTATCTTCACCTCACACATTTCAGGCTGCTGGACCTAAATGATCAGTTGTGTAGCAAGAAGGCAAAAATAAAAACAAAGCATATGCTGTAAAATGAAGGATGATGTAATTGGGTTTTTTCTTAAATCATACAAATGTTGTTGTTTTTTTTTTGATCGTGAAACACAAACACAACTTATTAAAACATCCAAAACAGAAGTAACTCATAGAAATTATTTTCACCATATTAGAAAGGATTTGAGTTTTGAAGTATCCCCCCAAAGGAAAGTAATTTCTGTGGGTATAAGATTCCAAAAAAAACAAAAGGTGTTTACCTCTTTGCCCTCCATCTCTATTACTTCACTGAACACCTGCAGAGCCACCACCTCCTCTGAGTCACTGTATAGCCGGTTCTGGCTCACCATCACCCGCGTGACGGTGGACACCATGTCCCCAGATTCAAACTCGCTGCTTCCATTTATGCTGTCCACTGGAAACACAAATTGGTGTATTTATATGCTTGTGACATTTCTAAAACAATTTCAAAATTAAATTATATAGATGTTCAGTTCCTGAACTAAATTGATACAACTGGCAGTTAAAGAAGCAGACAACAGTATCATGGAATTTTTAAATATAGCAAGAAGATTTGTATCAAGTGGACAACATATTTTTCTGAGGTTTAAATTCGTGCTTATGCTTTAATACTTAGATTAATCATAACCAGTGAACATCCTAGTGATGTGAGGGAAACTCACAGAGAAGTGCTTGGCAGCTGAACCTGGTGACTCCTGACAGTTCTACGGGGATGTCATTGACCAACACCTGCTCTTCACCCACCGATATGTTTAAATTTATCTGTAAGAAGAGATAACAGCATTGAGACTTGGTTGATTTGTCGGATTTCGTAATTCACATAGACGGACACACCTTATTCAAGACCTATGCTTAGTACGTTGACTTATACTGCACACCTGCAAATTGTTAGAATCCTGCAACTGTGCATCCGCCAGGGTCCCAGCTGTCACGTTAATCAGGATGTTTTCCTGTAGGCACCAACAATTACAAACCATAAGAAAAGAAAACACAAAGAGACAGGAGGGCTAACACCACAATGTCTGCCAGTCAGGATATGAGTAAGCTAGTGTTATGCTAACAATCAACGTCGTCAACATTATATTAGCTCAATATTTGCTGCCGCTTTCGGTCTTACCGTATTCAGCTGCCTGGGCACCGACTCTGTGGACGTTACTGAGGCAAAAAGAAGAAATGTAACACAAACCGCTGGCCCTGTAATTTCCATTTTGTCTTGACTTAACTCACCATCGGCAAGCTAGCTAACAAAAACATTGAGCGAAACACATCAATTGCGCAAGCGTGCGGAGTTTCCCATCACTCTTCTCGCGAGATCAGGGACGTCAGCATGGCGGTGCTCCTTGAAACAACGATCGGCGATATTGTAATTGATTTGTTTACAGAAGAAAGGCCTAAAAGTAAGGAGGAAAAGGCATTTATAGATAATGGCATTTAACTTAATCGACTAGTCGTAAGCCGAATAAGCTACCAAGCTGAATTGCTGAATAATGGGGTGCTAGCTAAGGATGTTAGCTTGTTTGCTTCTTTTCTTTTGCTCATTTAACATTAGCTAACAGTTAATTCACCAACAGCAATAAAACCGAAACAAACCAACACAAACCATGGCTTAGCCTTAATTTCCCGACGCTAAATAGACGCGAAAAGTTATCGAAGGTGTGGTCTTTTGTAATGACTGTCGGTTTAACTTCAAGCTCTGGGCTCTTGTCTTTTGCAGCTTGCCTAAACTTTCTGAAATTATGCAAGATAAAATACTACAACTACTGCCTCATCCACAGTGTTCAGGTAAGAGTAAATGGTCCCTCGCAAAGTTATGTAACTATGCAATGAATCAATCGTGAGGTATTAACAATTAAAGTATGGCACAAATGCATATTGATTCGCCTGAGGGGGGCGATAGAGTCACAGAGGAGAAAATTTCAACTCTGAAGTAGATACAGGTTAAACAAAAAAAAAAAAAAAAAGTCGACTGGGGGACAAGATCCAGTCACTCATATTTCAATAATCTAAAACACAGTTGCCACCAGTATTAGAATGGTAATGGGACTTTTATGTACTCTACCATAGGTGCAAAACAGAGTCAAACAGAGATCCATGTAAGCAGTGATAATTACACTTGGCCTGTGTGGAGGTCACACAGGCCTTAAAGTAAATTTATTTAATTGAATTTTATTTATAGACATGTTGTTTTGTGGTTGTTGCTGCATTGCCTTTTCTCTCTCCATATGATGCTTCAGACTTTTGCTTTGACATTGAGTCAGCTGGTGGATATTTCAATACTATTTATTGCTGTGCTCATCATCTCTCCATACAAACATATCATAATAAAACCTAAATTAAATTATTGCTGTTCTTGATCCTTGTGACTAGATTTGAGTACAGCAGTTTGCAGTGATGCTGCAAACATTTATGTTAAGAGCTGAAACTAAAAATATTCGCTGTCCTGTTTCAGGCTCTGAAACTGTGTCAGACATGTTTTATCAATGTCTCTGTCCTCTTGCCTGCCCTCCTCTTCAGAGAGACTTCATTGTGCAGACTGGAGATCCCACTGGTAACGGCCGTGGTGGAGAATCCATCTATAGGTAAGTCATTGGCATCACCATTGTTGGCGTGCTTTATTTATTTACTTATTTATTTTTGACACCACAGGCTGAACTGATGTTCTCTTCTGCTTGTGATTAGCAAACTCTACGGGGACCAGGCCAGATTTTTTGATGCAGAGAAAGCACCACGCATCAAACACAGAAAGAAGGGCACTGTATCCATGGTGAACAATGGAAACAATCAACATGGTTCTCAGGTGAATAGCGTGAACACTCACACTTGCTCCAGTTGCCAAAAGCATCCAGACAACAGAAAACTGTGTCTTTTCCTTTTTTTTAGTTATTTTAGTTGGATAGTGTCTTTTTGTAAACCAAGGTTAAAATAACTTGTGGATCATGTGTAGTATAAATATGCTGATCAGCTTCTGACTATGTCCACTATAAAATGTCCTACTTTACATTTGATAATTTTTGTATATTAAACCACAGACTCCCTATCAGGTACAATAGATGTTATGTCAAGTAAAATACAGTGTTTCTGCTTTTCTTATCATAAAAATGTACACGTGAAAATTTCCCTGCAAGATGTGTTACATGATGTATTTAATCTGTTTGCACTCTTGTACTTAGTTCCTTATTACCACTGGTGAGAACCTTGACTACCTGGATGGAGTCCACACTGTGTTTGGGGAAGTTACAGAAGGCATGGATGTCTTGGCCAAAATCAACGAGACTTTTGTTGACAAGGACTTTGTCCCATTTCAGGATATAAGGTGAGGTGGATGAACAGTGTATGCAGAACATGACACCAAAAAAAAAAAACTTAAAGCATTAAGCTTAACAGTAATGAGAAAAAAATGCAATTGTTCTTCAGGATAAACCACACTGTGATCCTGGAAGACCCATTTGATGATCCTCCTGACCTGCCAGTCCCCGATCGATCGCCTGAGCCCACCAAAGAGCAGCTCGATGTGAGTACGCAGCCACCACTTCACACATTATAGGGGAACTCCATGGATTTCATACATCAAAGTGTGTATAGATCTGTGATTCTGCTGTATGGATTTTGATTCTTTTTTTTTTTTTTTCAATAGAAAGCTACTAAACAGTTACCTCAGGTTGCCCAACAACAGATGTGTTGGGTAGTGCAGAACTAAAATGTTGTGTGCAGGAAAGATGAAAAAAATGTAATCACAACATCTACTCTGTGCAGAGTGGCAGAATTGGAGCCGACGAGGTGATTGACGATACGGATGGGAAAGGGGCAGAAGAGCTGGAGGAGAGGCTGAAGGAGAAAGAGGCCAAGACTCAGGCCATCCTCCTGGAGATGGTGAGAGGAAGAAATCTGCTCACAGCTTTGTACTGAAGATGGCAAACATGTGGCATGAGACTTTCCTACACCGTTCTGTTCCGCATTCCTCCAGGTGGGTGACCTCCCTGATGCAGATGTGAAGCCTCCAGAGAACGTGCTTTTTGTGTGCAAACTGAACCCGGTGACCACAGATGAGGACCTGGAAATCATCTTCTCCCGCTTTGGGTCCATAAAAAGGTGACGTTAACCTCCCAAGTCTTACACAATGCTAGTTTGTTTTCTTTATAAATAGTCTGTTTATGTGGGAATTTTCTGTGTGTCAACATTTGGCTTTAGGTGCACATTATATTTTGACCGTACCTGCTAGTAAACATCTTCTGATGCTCTCTTCTTTGTAGCTGTGAGATCATCAGAGACTGGAAAACTGGAGAGTCACTCTGTTACGCTTTCATTGAGTTTGAAAGGGTGAGTATCCTGTGTCTAAATGATTTACAGTGTCTAAGTGAACTGCGTATGTGTACAAATGCTACTCTTGTGAATTCAATGTGAGGATGTATTTACAGTTTAAAGGAATAGTTCTGCTTTTTGGGAAATCTGCTTACAGGCTTTCTTTCTGAGAGTGAGTTCATGAAAATCTCGTGTCTCTGGTGAAGGTACGGAGCTGAAGTCAGGACATGGTTGGCCTAGCTTCACATGAGGGCAGTTAGTGGGACTTCAGACTGAAATCAGGCCTGTGTTATAAAACGATGCAAAGGGCTGCAATGGCAGTGGGCGTGTTGATCCAGGAACCAATAAGACATGCAGTACAGTCCAGGAAATCCAGTTTGAATAACACATCCATGAATTAGAAGGCTTCTCGGACACTAAACAAAATATGGCACAGCAGTTTATATCACTACGAGAAAGAATTTTACAACTCTGGAAAGTCATCACAGTGGCAGTTATTTTATATCTCATTATGATGATCACAAGGTGAACAGTAGAAATACACCATCTATCCATCTTATGAAGTAATCTATTAGGAATGTGTGCTTTCATGTATTTTTTATTTTTTTTAGTTAGTGTTATAGTTAAACCTAACTGTTCCAGAGTTTAGGGACAAAGACAGCAAATGATTGGCCTGCCTTCATTTTAAGTCAAGTTCTGGGAATATCCTGTACATACGGGTACAAAATGGACACAACAGTTTAGAAATGTACTCAAGGGCTTCACCCCGTGCAGATGAGCTGCAATTCCTTGGCTGTGGCAAGAGTATAATAAATTAGAATGATCTGGTCTTGATGACACAAAGGACGGATTGATAGGTTAATTTCCCAGCCCAGTCAAAACATCAAATGTGTCTGACCTTAAAAGTGTTTCTTAAATGAGAATTTATTATTGCAGAAGACAAATGTGACGCCTCATTTCTTACAGTTCAGTTTGACATTAGAGATTGAAGGTCCCTCTACTGCAGGTATTTGATTGGCCATTGACCTTGCAGTGTTTGTTTGTTTTGTTCATGCTGATGCTGATCTAAAATCAGTTGTTATTCTTCTCTCTCACTGTTTGCAGTGGAATAAGCATATTTCCCAAACTGTTGAATTACTACTGAAATATCGATCAGAGATCAGAGAACTGTTTCATCCATTTACTTTTAAATCCACAACAAAGTGTGCAAAAAGTGAAGTGGTCTGGATATTTTCTGAAGCCATTGCATGTCTTAGGTCAGCAAGTCTGTTTAGTTAAATGCAGTTCTTCCCTCTACAGACCTGGGGTGAAACCAGTTTAACCTTAGCAGCCAACAGTATCCCACAATCCATTGTGCACAGTCAGTGGTGCATTCAAGTGGTCCTCCTCAGAGGTGCATTCAGGTGGTCAGCAGTCATTAGTAAATGCATCAAATCTAGTGAAAGTGACAAATGGAAAACCCCTTGCAGGATGTGAATAATGGAGATTAGTCATTAATAAATTCCACAGTTCGTGTTGTGACATACTGATTATCATCACATGGGTTGTTATCACGTATGATAGAGAAGTACAAGTTACATAAATATATTGTGTTTATAGTGACCTGGAACACACTTGGCATAGTTCATCTTTGAAGTAAGACTTTAGAAGTTGTAACGTTGGGTGTTGTGGAATTCGGCCCCAGTTTATGACAAGTATTAACCGTGGCTGCTCAAGAGCAACTTCCCTGTGGTAAACATAGGAATTTACACCTTTACAAGTTAATGAGGATCCGTATCGCACCATTCGTTTTGTCAGGGGTTTGACCTTGCTCCATGTCGTCTGGAGACTTTGGATGCAGATTTTGCCCTCTGGCCTTTAGTCCTATGAACTGCATTCATAGAAGGAGGCAGATCCTGAAAGCTTTACTATCAAAATTGGCAAAAGGGCAGTGAATAATAAAGCCATTGGAGGACGCCGGGCTTGTTGTTATAGATAAAATGTCACTTCTAGCAGTGGCATCTGAAATATAATAACATAAATCAATGAAATACAATGTATTCTCTTAGTATATGAGCCAAAACAAAGCTGCCATCATTAATGTGAAAGATAAATGGCAGCCGTGGGTTTTTGCATGAGGAAGTAAACGTCAGGTAAGGAGCATATTTCATTCAAATACAGGGGGTCTGCTGCAGCAGGCAGTTACCTTTTTACATTTATTAATTAAATAATATGTACTCTTAATATGTACTTTTTGAACCCTGGGTTTTGCATACCAAACATGTCAGGCTGGAAAAAGAGGCTGGCCCTGATGAAATTCTCAACATCTCCTCTGTAAACACGAGTCGAAGGGGGCCTTCCTTGTCTTCAGATAAAGTGAAGGACGTTCTTGGAAATGTTTCCTTCTGTTGTTCAGCATCCACCAAATCAATGTGTTGCAGAAAACCTTTGGAAGCGGGGGCTTTCATTTACACATTTTCTGATTTCGTTGAGTATAGGGAGCAGATAACGAGAAAGTTTGTTTATAAAAAGACTGAAGTTTTGATCTTTTGTTTTTTTCAGCTTCTCAGTCAAAATCTAAAGTGTATTGGATATGGACTGTACATTTTTGTTAGCATTTAAACATAATGGTCAGCAATTAGTCAGTTAACCGATGGCTGATCAGTAGACAGTAGTTTCAGGAATTAATCCTTTAAGCAAATACTCTTGTTTTAAATCATTGGTTTTTGGATGGTTGATCATGTTTGACTCTTGGAAACTGAGTGACTTTTTTTTTGGACATTTTGTTAATTAATTGAGAAAATCTAATCTGTGGATTAGTTGAGAATGAAAAATAATAATAGATGCAGCTCTCACAAAAATATCTTGAATCAGTTTATTACCTGCCATTTACCTCTGTTTTCTTACCACTTCTTATGCTTTCTGTCTCCACAGCAAGAGGATTGCGAAAAGGCCTATTTCAAAATGGACAATGTGCTCATTGACGATCGACGCATCCATGTAGACTTCAGCCAGTCAGTCGCAAAGATCAAATGGAAAGGGAAAGGTATCGAAGCCTCGTTTGACATGTTTTGAATATTTTTCTGTTTGCTCTGAAGGGTGAACATGTTGTTCCAATGTAAACCTAGTTTCTGTATTCACTGTTGTTCTCCTCCTCACTACGAGTTAGAGGCCTTAGAGTCAGGATCCTCTCTGTTTCCTAGGTGGGAAGTATACTAAAGATGACTTCAAAGCCTACGAGAAGGACGTGGAGAGCCGGTCTAAGCTGGCTCTAAAGGATCAAGTGAAATCCAAACAAGAGTATCCTTGTGTGGTAACAGTCTGCGATTTCATTTCCAACACATCACTGTGAAATATGTAACTGCACAGCCTCTGTTGTGGTGGCCATGCGCCTTTTTGTCCCGTTTGATTTGGCAAAAGTGTCGCCACTGTCTTTCTCAACTTCCCGGAGAGATTTCCATAATTTTCCCCAAAAGCTCCAAGTACGACCTGCTGATTGAGGAGGACCAGGAGGCGGCGAGCTGCTGGCACTCGGAGAAGAAGCACAAGGAGAAGAGGCACCACCATCATTCAGATGATGAGGATAGCAGGAAGTCCAAAAAGCACAAGGTATCACACATGTCCTTTACGCTCTAAACGCCCTCAGCCGACACAACAAAATTATAATATTGTGTAATATTCAGACTCACACACAGCCACACTAAGCTGTGTCAGCCTGTCTGTGTCTCATTTCCACACAGACACTCGCACACTCAGTCACACTGGGGACGGCAGTACTGGAGGTGTGTGTGGTACACAAGTGGTTTAGTGAATCCACTGACAGTCATCCAGAGGCACCGGAGCTCAGAGTGTCTGAGCAGCCAACAAACATGAGTCATGCTATATACGTAGATAATAACAGTAGATGGCGTAAATGTTTATTGAATATAAATATGACATTTTCTCAGGGTCAAGTTCTCAGTTCTTAAAGTGAAAATATTACACAAAGGTCCTGTCTCCTCACTCTAGATAATAAAGCTGTCACTCACACTTCAAAGGCAACGCCTAGGGAGGAACAGTATTCCATATTAAGGGTTTTCCCTGTCTGTGACAAAACCGTTTACTCAACAACTGAGCATCTGAAAAGGAAATAAAGATGACAGAAATAAAATAAAGAAAAAACTACAACAGGGAAGCAGTGAACATGAGTCACCAACAACTTCTTAGATATATTTATTCATGAATTCATGGTTTAGGGTTTTTCTTAGGTTTAAATTCACATACCATCAGTAGTTTAAGCTCATTAAGTAAATAGTTAATTGTTATTGAGACAGAAACACAAGTTATTCACACAAACAAAGACACTGAAGCCTCCTACCAAGAAGCAGGTTTACTGATTTAACTGGATTATTGTTGAGTAACTCCCTCAGACATAGAACAATGACTGGTGTAAAAAGAGTTGTTCCAGATAACTCAGTAAACCGGATTCTTTGAACACGTCCCTGCATGCACTGATGAGCACACCAAACAGTCTCCACCTTGCTCTCTCCCAAGTTCAGGAAGAGAAGCAGAGTGAAGAAATGATGATACAAGGGCCATTGAAAAGAGCGATTTAATGCAACATTTTAGCAACACCTCCCTGAAAAGTGCCAAAATTTAGGTTCATGAACTCGCCCCCAAAAACAGATGGCAAAAAGTGGAACCAAAAGCAGAACCTGCAACAGTGGCTACGCCTTAAGTTATGGGTTGTGAAGTTCCTGTACAGGAACAGGCCTGAATGTTAATTTCCCACGGAGTACTTGGACAGCTGGGACAACAACATCAGTCAGCAGCAGCAGCAGCAGGAGGGTGTTGTGCAGGATCATAAGGGCAGTAGGTAGCTTACGATCACAGATCCAGGGTCTTGTGAGACAGAAGTGCCTGCAGAAAGCAACAGGAAGAGAGAGATGAGAAAGTACAGAACTAGAGGAGAGCTAAGACGCCCTGTTGTGTAGGTGGGTGTAGGAGTAGGATTTTAAGTTCTCTTTTGGAATTTACAGGGAGTCAGTGCAGTGCTGCTAACACAGGAGAAATGTGATCTCTTTTCCTAGTTCCTGTTGGGTTTTGGATCAACTGGAGAGACTTTAGACACTAGTTGGGGCAGCCCGACAACAAGGAATTGTTGTAGTCCAGCCTAGAAGTAACAAATGCATGGACTAGTTTTTCAGCATAATTTTGAGACAGGATGTGTCTGATTTCTGCAAAGTTACATAGCTGAAAAAGAGTCAGGTCATCCTGGTCTTTATGTGACATGACTGAAGTTCAGCTAATGGACTGGTTTCATCTGGCTTCACTGACAAGTACAACTAGGTATCATCTGCTTAACAGTGAAAACTTACGGAGTGTCTCCTAATGATTGCCCAAAGGAAGCATATTGATCCAAGCACAGAACCTTGTGGAACTCATTGTCTAATGGAGTTCTTAGAGAGGGACTTCCCTTCCTCTCTAAGGAACATAGAGAGTTAGAGAGTTGGAGAATTGGGTTAATTACAGCTATTTTGAAGCACATATCTAGTAAAGAGGTGGTAGCTACAGATAAAAATGTCCTTAAGCAGCCTTGTTGGGATGCGGTCCAGGAGGCAGGTTGATGGTTTAGATGAAGAAATCGTTCAAGTTAGTTGTTTGAAAGTGGATGGGAGGAAAACAGTCTAAATATATATCAGGTTTTATAGCTGTTTCTAAGTTTCCTTTGTGTGAGGATATATCTGTGTCGGTTGACGGCAGGAGATGTTGAATTTTGTCTCTAGTAGTTAAAATGTTATCATTAAAGAAGCTCATGAAGCTATAGGCATACATGGCTCAACAGAGCTATGTGGGATTCTTCCAGTTTGGTAGAATGTCACATCCTTTAAAGTTTTCAAAGTGCAGCTTTGGGATTTTTATACAATGGTGCTAACCAGAGTCGCATAGAATTTAGCGGCATCAACAGTGGTTTGTCAGTGTCGCAGTGATGATACCTGGAGTCTTAGTTAGCACCAAGCTTGTTCCAGCTATTTATGCGTTTCCTTGTTCCTCTTGTTAATGTAATAGTTGCCCTGCTCTTGATTTCATTCTAAAGAAGAGTCCTCTATCCCTGCTCACTCTTGAAACACTTGCAACCCCAGTTTTGAAAGAGGATGCATGAAAGAAGCTTTTAAACTCCAGTATGTTCGCTGATACGATCCAAGTTTAAAGTCAGAACTCGTGATTTCCTTATTCTCACCAGGACTCTGAGCTATTCTTTACTATTCTTTAGGTACTTTCTCATCAGATGTAGATGTCATATCTTTATTTGAATAACCCCCATATGCTCAGTAAGCAGGGAAAAAATCCCATGACAGAGTATACAAAACAATGGGTTAATAAATAATAGCAAGTGAATACAGAATAACACATATAGTGAACAGTGGGCATCATTATACCATGAAATGGTTATCATTACTGCCTATGTGATGTAGTTCCTGTTCAGTCAGGATGTTATGTTATATAACTGATGTTATGACGTAGGCAGCATTGGTGAAGTATTTTGTCATAAGGTTTAGAGGGTTTCTTTACCACTAAGCTTACCTGAACCTCTGCAAGGACCCACTTTCTGCAGTGGCTTCACTTCCCCTCCACCGTCACTCAGGCTCTGTTCAGACTTGGCATTAACATGCATATCAGGAGATCCGATCACTAAGACCACATTCAGTGGTGGTCTGGGCCGCATATGGTCACATTCTCTTAGGACTGTGAAGACAAATGTGTCCCGGGCCACACCGAAGGACCCCTCACAAGTTGTCCCTCGAGATGCATGTGTGAACTGGCGTATTTAGAGCCGTCCACTGGTGAACAGATCACCTGAGACACATGTTAAATCCAGGTCTAAACAGGGCCTCGGTCAACCAGGGCAGGGTGGACCAGCCTGCTCAGGCCTGCTTCAGTCCTCTTCTTGTGTTGATCAGTGTGCACTGAGCTCAGCGCTGGTTTCATTTCATTTTAACTCGTTGACTGATTTCCATGACACCGACCTCCTTTAAGCGCGGCATCCAGTCCGAATGAAAAATGACAGCTGTGACTGTGAAGCTTATAACATTAGCAGTCCATGATAGTGTGTTTCCAGCCACCAGTTTTTAATGCACATATTCTGCACAAGGTTAGAATATTGCAAAAAAGTTTTCACATTTGGCAGAAGTGGAAAAGTTGGTGCATTTTATTAAAATTAAAATGTGACAAAGTGCAATGGAAACAGGCTTTGTGAATAAATCATGATAAACGCATGTGACCAAAAAGTTCCCTTAAGTTTCCACTCCCCAGAGTGCAAAGAGCAGAAGACCCAAACATCAGATCTGTGTGGAGATAAAATTTCCTCAGATATCAATAAACAAATACGCCGCATTTCCTCGTTTTCTGCGTGGTTTTCACGTTTTGTTGTCGTGTATCCTCTTCTTCTTCTGCTGTGGTTTAATGGCTCAGGGCAGGAGAATCAGCTGTTCATCTCCATGAACCACCTCCTACTATTCGTGTAAGAGTAGTGGATAGAGATGCACATTAATTCATTCATTCTCTTTTGCTAATTTTTCCGCAAATTTCTTTTCAAATTTGCCCTGAACTTTGGATGGACCAGTGACTACTGCTGTGACACGAAAATGTTTTCCACAAGAAATGTCCTGTTTGATATCAGTTATATAGACAGAAGCAGACGAGGGGGTCTGATCAGGAATTAATGATGGTGTTTAGTTCGTCTTTGTTAGCTAAAGCTACAAGCTGTACTTGTATGAGGAAGTCAGCCCTGATGATGCACTGTTTCCAGGAAGTAACAGATCTTCCAGGAAGTGGAGATCCCCGTTTCATGGACACAGTGCAGGTGCTGTGGCTTGTGTGGGCATCCACAGTGAAAGCAGAGGCGTACCGGCTGCATAGACGCAGCACCACTGAAAGTTAGCACTTGCTCTAGCTTACTGTCATATCATGGGATAGCATGTTTTCTAATAAATCTGACCTATTAAGTCATAATTCGGAGAAACTGTAAAACTTTAAGTAGATTTTAAAAATCATGCAATGCATGTAGTGACCAGAGCTGTCCTATGGATTGGTTCCCTGTCACTCCATGTGGATTATATCTACAGTGCTTTCTGCTATTTCTAAATGCTATATCGAAGGCAACTGGACCTGCTTGACCTTCTAGAAGACGTTTCACCTCTCATCTGAAAGGACGAGAACTGAACTGAGAAACGTCCTCTAGAAAGTCTTCAACATAGCATTTAGAAATGCTAACCTACCCTAAACAGATGAGGAGTAAAGTTAGTGCCCTGGTCCAGACCGAGGGGTCTGAAGGGTATATTCTTGAATGCATCCTTACTTTCTAATCCGTACAAACTTCGTGTTTTCTCTGTGTCACACTGTCACTACTTCTCTCACATCTCTAGGACAGTGAGGAGAGCCGGCGAGAAAGGAAAATGGGCAGCCAGCGCTCTCGCTCACGCTCGCGCTCCCGTGACAGGAACCACAAACACAGCAAGTCCCGGACCAAACATGGGAAAGAGGGACGTAGCAAAGGCCACGGCTACAAGGACAGGAGCCGCAGCCGCTCCCCGAAGAAGTCCAAGGATAAAGAGAGGAGTAGGTACAGATGAGGGAGGGTAGCTACTGAATATCTTTGTGACAGAGGAGAGTGGAGCCATAGTTCTTAAACTGAATTCAGTGTGAATGACATGGCATGTCAATGTCCCCAAGCCTACACACAGCTGGCTTCCTTTAAATATCACTTGACCTTTTACTTTTAGAAGAAAATCAGATGATTCTCACCTGCTTGTCACACTGTTCTCAAAGACCAAAAAATGCTTTGAGAACAGTTTTTTAATGTGTATATTAAAAATATTCCATATAATGTGACAGTTGCCTTATCGTTTAAATCAGTTTATTTCATATTTCATTTGAATACCACAACAGATTTCCCCATGTAAATGTTATTTACTTCCTCTGCACCTTTCTCTTTCTCTTCCAATGCCCAATTTAGAATAAATGTAGTAGATGACTAATGCCTCACCTTTAACTTTAGTTTCTAACAGGTGTTTTTCTTCTTTCTTTTTTTTCTTTTTACTTTCATAAAGTGTGGGTATGGAAAATTGCTGGGTGGAGTGTCTCCCACGGTGCTGAGGGAATTCACTGGTGTCTCCCTCCACCCACCTCATAGAGCTAGGGTGAACAGTATCTCAGCATCTCACTGCTCACACTCATAGCTAAATTGTCTTGCTATAAGTTCAAGGCAAACAGGGGAATGTGTGAGATGAGAAGATAAAGTGCAACACAAGGTAATCAAGTTCTGATCTGCACTTCAAAAGGTATTGATGAAAAGCAATGTCTGGGAGAATACTGTCTAATTTAAAAAATGGTTTTTGTCTTGTAACACAGTTACAAGGAACTGTGTACAACACAAAGAAACATGAACTTATTTGTCATCATTTCTGTGGAACAAGCAGAAACACAACTAGAATTTTTTTTTTCTAAAAATATAAAAATCACAGGTGAAAGCAGTCAAAGTGAACGTGTAGGCATTTAAAGCACCTGAGGTATCAGGTGTGAGCTGATAAGACAGCTGAATGGCTCCGAGCAGAGGCTCACAAGGTGTGATGTCCACTAACACTAGGAACGCTGTGGAAAAAAGTGAACTGATATGAAGTTCTGTCCAGTTTAAATGATGTTTTCAGGTCAAACTGTAAAGAGCTGAGTAAGTTTTAAGACAGCCGTCCTGGACAGGACAGTGTGTCCTGGACAGTGTGTCCTGGACAGTGTGTCCTGGACAGTGTGTCCTGAGAGCAGTTTAAAAGACCAGTGAAAGGCTAAGATCTGGGAGTAGTTGAACTCTCTGTGGCAGAGAAACACAAAATAACACTTAAACTGTGGTGACATAAGAAAGCTATAAATGAGAGAAAGAAATGATAAAAGCTATGAATGAGAGCAGAATTCATTTGTAAGGGGCAAAAAAAAAGTTAAATTACAAAATATAAAAAAAAAAAAAGGTGTTAAAGAGATCAGAAAGCAGAACGGAGGCAGAGATGTCCTGAATGAGCTGTATGAACAGTATGAGGTCTGAATTAGAAGAAAATACATGAAGAAGAAAGATGTGTATTGCTCAAGGTGAGCACTTTAAGCATATGTGATGTCAGACTGGAAGAAAAAGTCTGACATCACCGTTACTTTTTAGTCGTAACAGTCAAATAGTACTAGTTACTAGCTGAGTGATTCGTACCAGAGGTGACTCAAACGTTTGCCCAGTAGGTTTTGTAGGACCGTAGATAACAAGAATCAACTTGAACTCTCTTGCAGTATCAGCAAGTTTAACGCGCAAGCATAAACACATCCGTATCCCCCTTGACTGAGTATGTCATTCTTCAGAAAGAGAGATGTTTTGAATTTCCCGAAAATACATGGTTGTGTTGTGGGTGGAGGGGAGCTGAGAATGTGTGGTGAGCAGAGATGGAAAAAAAAAAAAAGCTTCCGGAGCTGAAGGCGAGTCAACTTTCAGAGGGGTGAGCCTCTAAGAACTGAAAGGTGATAACAACGAGAAGAGTGGAAAAAAAGGGTTGCACGGCTTCCCTCCCACGGGTGGAATCACTGGTAGAGACTCCCCTCCACCCCGCCCAACCCGTCCCAAGCACCTACAGTGTGTGCACATCTCTTTATTTTTAACCTTAACCTATAAAGTTATAGAGCAGTAAACCAACACACCGAGACCAGGGCTGCTTTCTAAATGAAACACTGTTCATGCCACGTTATTTTCTGTGACATTACTCACCAGACACAAAAGATCTGAGAGTGGAGCAGCAGAATTCATCTATTCATCTTACAGCTACATACTGAACCAAGCCCGAGCTGGTTCACAAACATCCCTCTCTTCATCATTGCATTAATCGTGTCTGTGTTAGCACTGTTCTCTGCCCGTGTGCTCTCTCACCCGGTTCTTCTCTGTGTTTGTGTAAGGAAAGCAAGAATGTTTCAGTCAGTTCAGCTGAATGGCACACTGTTCTCACTCACTCCTGTCAGTCAGAATTCCTGACATAGATTATACTCACGCACACATACCTTCAGTTATACATTCCACTGATGCCAACAGATGCTGTAGGTGTTGTGAGACATGCAGATTAGGTTAACTGGTGACTCTAAATTGTCCACAATGTGTGGAACGGTTGTTGGTCTTTATATGTCATCACTGTGATAGACTGGAGACCTGTTCAGGTTCAGGGTCCAATGTCGGCTGGAAGGTGTAACCCACGAAAGCATTCGACATGCCAGCTAAACTGTAAAGCCTAGCACTTCGTTAGGAACAAGGTTATTAGGTTATTCAATAATGCATTATGACGCAAAGCAAAAGTCAGTGATACAGTGGTTCGAACCCCGGTCTGGGCTCTACTGAGCAGAGTTTACATGTTCTCCCTGTGCCTGTATGGGTTTTCTCTGGGTACTCCAGCTAACTTCCACAGTCCCGGAAACATACACATTAGGCTAATTGGCTATAGATGTGAGTGTGTGCGTGTGTGGTTGTTTGTCGGCCCTGTGAATGACAGGTGACCAGTCCAGGGTGCACCCCGCCTCTCACCCATAATCAGCTGGGATAGGCTCCAGCTCCCCGCGACCCTGAAGAATTAAGCGGTATAGAAGATGGATGGATATATTAATAATCAATAATAAAGATCACATCCTTTTCAGCTGGCTCATGATCAAATGATATGAGCTTTGGTTGTTTAGTCACTCATCACTGTTACCTGCCGTACCTCTTCCTCATTTTTACACAGTGTACAAATACAGGAAAACCAGATACGGTTTTAAGGAACCAAAAGCACCATGTGTCAACTCTGGGGGAAAAAAAGTAACTGATGCTTCTCTTTATCAATGTAAAATAGCTGATTTACCTGGGACAGGACAAAACACTCGTCACTAGCGTTCCGGTGTCGCAACTTGGCAACCCCTGTCTTTATATTGTTTCAAATCACAACAATGTACCGTGAGTCCGACCTTTTGAACTGCAGGATATAAACAACGGTCAGTATTGAAAGGAAAATTCATATGCGCTACTTTCAAGTTCAACGCTATAAATGAGGAAGAGTGCCACACTCAAACTTTAGCTTAGTAAAAGCACAGAAGTAACGTCTGCCTAAAATTGTTTTAATGGAATGTGTGTGCATGTGAAGTGATGACGGTATCACTGAATGAAATTAAAAGCCTGGGAGAGTGGAGCCGTCGGCTGAAAAATGTCGCAATTTATCTTTATAATGAGTCAGCTGTTCACTGGAACCACAGTCCTGCCTAACGTCGTCTTCAAAGTTACTTTGAATGTTCACATTTTCATTGTTTAAGCTGATATCAGCCGCAGTGTGTTACAGCCACCGTGAGAACATAACACCAAGAGTCTACAGCCACGTTAAACAGCTCTGCTATGAGCTAACAGCTCATGTCATTATGCTAACAAGCTAACAGTGACAAAGCCAGAATTCCAGTGTTTAGTTGGTAAAATGTTCACCGTTTCCACTAACTTAGTATAGCCTGTTAGCATGCTTTTGTTAGCAGCATTTTCTAATTAGCACGGAAAACAAAGTACAGCAGAGGCTAATGATATTTTTGCTAATCCAACATGTAGATGCTAATTGACCTGGGTAAGTGAGCCCAGGGCTCACCAAAGTCAGTAGCATTCATCCTGTCAGCACCGTTTATGTCCGTACAAAATTTTATCCCAATCCCAACTGAAATTTTGGCCTGGACGAAATTGGTGGACACATTGTCATCTCCAGAGCCATGCTGCTAGCTAAGCTTAAAATGTTTCTTATTATGATTGTATTTCCGTGTTATTTACGTATATTTCCCATGCACTACTCCCCAAATGATCCCATTTTTATCACCCATATAAATGTCAACATGTTCTCACTTATAAGACATTTCTTAACTTTGTACCGTTCAGCAACCACAACATGTAAGTACATCATAGGTTTTCGTGCTGACCCTCCTATTAGATCAAACTGACCCCCCCTGCCCTCCTCCTCATCCTCTGTAACACACTCGCACGCGCACGCGCGCACACACACACACTGATAGCCCATTGGCTCATTTTTCGCATGTCCAATATCCTGGTTAGATAAAGAACAAACATTTTTTTAAAAATGTTTGTTTGTTTTTTTCATTATGAGCATAGGTTAGTTTTCCGGTTCTTAGTCTTATTCATATTCTTCCCAAATTTTCCTTTTCCTTATTCTCATGTTCTCGTCATCAAGCCGTAATCGTCCTGTTTCTGTCTTTGCAAACTTACGGATATCAAGATATCACAGAAAAACTGTTGGCTGGAATAACTAGTACATGGGTGTGTGTGGAGATCCACCGTGGCTTTGTGTGAGCACACACACACACACACTCAGCAAGCACTGTGCACTCTGATCAGAGCATTTCTCAGAATGAGAGGCAGTTCAGGTAAACAATGTCTCATTATATCAGGCTGTAATGTTAGATCTCTTCTTCTAATTACGACAATACCATGACAATAAACACAATCAACATCGTGAGTATTTTGTTTTAAATGTGTGATTTTAAATAGAATCTTAACTTGTGTACATTTCCATGAAAATCGGGAGCTTTCCTGAAAAACAAACACCCTGCTCAGCTATTTTTAGTCCCCCTGTGTGACAGCCCAGAGCTCTGTTCAGTCAGCTGCATTTGTTTAGGTGCTGGAGTGAAAAAACAGTGACTGAGAGTGACTGAGGGTTAACCCTAACCCTTTTTTTGGGGGGGGGGGGGTGATGTCAACAGATATTTTATGTTATGATATGATGCTAGGTAACTAGCACATCATGATGCATTTAAAGTCTCCTCCTCTGAAACGTAATTAAAGAACCTGAGAGGTATGCTGTGTTTAATGTAGGGTATCTCAAGCTGGAGAAGCCAACATTTTAGACTGATGTAGAACATCTGTCCCGTCTCCCCCATATTTGTTTGTAGTATAGATTTGAAAGTTGGTCAGTGCTTATTCATTGCCCCTTTAATATTTTAGATAGATAGAAATAGCTGAAAATGGGGAATTTTAGCATTTTTATCATGGTGGAAAGTAACAAATAGTCCATCATGACACACTTAAAGGAATAGTTTGACACTGTTTGCTTTCTGACAGATTTAAAGATCGTACCACCCTCATATCTGTTAACCAAACATACGGCTGCAGCCAGCAGCCTGTTAGCTTTGTTAGCATCAAGGCTAGCTAGGGGGAAAGAGCTAGTCAGTGATATGTGATACCCCTCCCACAAGTGTAAAGTCTGAAGTTATGAGTTTTCCAGCAGGTTATGCTCAGGACTTTCCAGGCTATCTGTGTCTTTGTGCTAACCTCAGCTAGAGTCATATTTAGCAAAGAGCTAACTCTCTGAAGGAAAGTAAATAAAATATATATCTTAAAATAAACATTTTAAAACATTTTAAATAATAGGAAAGCTCTTTACAGAGACCCAACACAGCTATTTGATGTTGTCTGATGCCTCTGTAACCTTGGCAGGCTTCCTGGTGCTCTACACTGCTTCGCCAGTGACATTTAGTCAGCATTTATTTCACCACAGCACACCAGGAAGAGCTCCAAAAAAAAAAGAGAAAAGAAAACGGGCGAGGGGGGGGGGGAATAAATCCCTCAGGTTCCCAGATCCAACCTGACTACTGATGAGGAAGTAGGGATCACAAATTTACAGAGTGTTCCTTTCCTTGCTGGTCAGAGAGACTTTTGTTTTCTCAGCAGCAGGCGCTCACTTCCTCCTATGAGTAATAAGAGCAGCTTCACACGGAGGAGTCTGTTTGTTAGAGCTACTGACTGAGACTGAGAGCAGCTCGTACACAGCAAGAGGGACTCATGCTCCGATCCACAGGTTGCTGAATGTGTAAGTACAAATTAGTACAATTTCAGTCATGTGACACATGTAGCTCAACTAGTTTGTGTTAAACGAGAGTCCTCAGCCAGAGCCCTGTTAGTTCTGTAGTCTTGATAAGACTTCTCATGTTTCATGTTGTGAGAGACATGTAAGCGTCAGGGTCAGACTGTGTGCTGATTTTGTACAGCACTGCAAAGAGCAAAGGTTGTTGGAGCTGTGAGGCAAACAATTAAGGGATCATCGTTGTCTTCATTTACAGACAAATGCTTTAAAAGAGGAAAAAAAAAGTCTGAACTGAATGTCAACTCAGCAACAGAAGGATGTGGTTTGGTGCAGGTTGAAGCATGCCTCTGCAAAACCAAGCCTGTTACAGAGGGAGGATGTCTCAGACCAAAAGCCTTAACGTCAAGTCCATTTTATGGTGTGCGTTTTCAGATCAGATGTTTCATTGTCATGACTTTTGTAGGATAAAGAAACCCTGACATGGTTTTGCATCACACTTTATGTTCTTTTTTTTTCCTCGTTCTTCAAATGTCAAGTTGACACATCAAATGTAGGAAAAGCTAATCAAACCATCTTGCATGGCAAGGTTTCCGAAAAGACTGTGCAAAGAAAACACTGCATGAATGTTTTGTCTGGAAAAGATGAGGGAGTTCAGCTCAGGACGTTCGTTACCATGGGCTTTTTTTTGTTTTTTAACTCAGTGCACCTTCTCAGAGATTCTCAGAGCGGTTTCGTGTTTTTTCGCTGTTTCAGGTGTAACACCATGTGAGACGTTAAAATTAAAGTTTTGTACTCAGAATAGCTCTGGACGTGGGAAGAAAAGTGGAAGAAGTGGGTTGACTCATTCAACAGTTTTTCACCCTCAAATGCATCAGTATGATCTCTCTCTTTCCCTCTCTTTGGCCATGAAGTTCAGGGGGTTTCCAGAGAGTGCAATAAAACGGAATGGGAATTGGGTGAGGCTCTCAACATTAAATACCCACACTCACATTTCGCATCAGTTCCATTCATTCATGTTTGTTTTGGTAACTGACCTCAATGAAACTGGTGGTAAAATTAGACCAGAGATCTGTGCAGACCCTCAGCTTCCTCCTCTGGTGTGTGAGACAGGGGCTTTCTTAACCAGCGTGACGTCAGCCGGTGTTTGCGCTTGCGTTGGCAGTCATGAGTTTGTGGTGAGCAGAGCAGATTCTATCACCAAGCACCAAACCACAATCGATTTGTCCGAAAACCCCTGTGAGACCGCAGCTGCACTTCCTGTGTTTACAGTGACAGAGGTTGACTCTGCTCCATCCCCCTTTTTTGACACCTGTCAACTGTTCCAAAACACAGGCAGTCGCTCTGGAGACGCCCATGAGCCAGAATAAGGAGGTGAAGAGGATTCCCCAGAAAGACAGTCCTGAGAAGGCAGAGAAGAAGACGCACACTCATTCACAATCAGCCTCCACAATGGACCACCAGCAGCAGCACGCCAAAGTGGAGCGATTTCTCAAGTTGGGATACTCTCACAGTGACATCCTGCGGGTGCTGGAGAACCTCCGCCATGACGCCCAGACCAATGACATCCTGCAGGAGCTGATAAAGACCTGCCACACTCGTACTTACAACAACAGAAGTGTCCCAAACAGTCCCAAGCTGGTGCCCAGAGGCTGCAGCCCCAACCCCAGTCAGCCCCGACCTGGACCGGACAGAGAGTCGGCTGCTGGATTCAGACCGGTGGTTATAGATGGAAGCAACGTGGCCATGAGGTGAGTCCGTTAAGAATACTTGATTTGTTTCTGTATGTTTATAACCAGCTGCAGTGGTGGAAGAAGTACTCAGGTCTTTTACATGTAAAGTACAACTTTGTAAACTCTATTATGATTCAGGATTTTTTTTTAATATGTTAAATATTATCAGCAAAATGCACCTAAAGTATCAAAAGCACAAAGCATTTCAGAGAGTTATGTTATTACATTATTATTTGAATATTATTAGCATTACAGCTGATGCCTCAATACTTCAGCTGCATTTTAATTCTGGGAAAAGTGGAGCTGATTTTGAACTATGTTTCCTTGTGCTGTTGGAGAATTGGCTCTATATTGATGCATCAGACTTGAAAGTTTAATCGTGTTTTGTGTGTAAAATCCTAAATCTGCAACGGAACTACTAATATGAATATGTACTTTAGGACTACTGTGGGACTCATTTGTCCTGTGCAGTTCTTGCGTAAATATACTGTTATTTTTCACCACTGTCCACCTGACGTAGCTTTATTCAAACAGTGAAACACATTGAAATATTTTACATGACAGTTTAAAATGTTTTTGTTTTTTCTTGGTTTCACTTCCTGGAAAAGTACTTTCTCAAGGCATGAGGCAAAGAGCACTGTTTTTTGTTTGTTTGTTTTTTGTTTTAATTTTTCAGATGTTGGCTCACTAAATTGCACCACAGCACAAAGTGCTGTGGTGCATTGATGTCTATAATGGAATGAAAAAAAAATCAGACCTCACTATTTTAGTTTTAAAATTATTTAATTTTTGTTGTTTTTCCATTTGTGTGTCAAATCTCGTTTCGGTTCACAGACGTGAACACACCACACTCACTCACACACACACTTCCCCCTCAAAGATGTGGGAAGTGAAAACATGATGTGCGGCTATATTCTTCTTCTTCTTTTTTTTTTTTTTTTTGTTTGGCCACCCAGTTTAAGACTGAGTGCCTCGAGGCGCCAGTGACGCGCTCATTCGTTTTCACATCGGATTCGAGCCGCTTATTTAGCATGACTTGCAGAAGGTGTAATACCACTGAAGTGACGTGCATACGTCATAGGACCTCATGGCTGCCTGCTTTACCTGACCTAAATTAGGCAACAAGGAAGTTGTGAGTCAAAATTTGCTCAAACAAATAACTCGAGTAGGAGGAGGGCACGATATTACTTCAAAATGGAAAACAAAAGTGAGATGTTTTCACAACATATTCCTGTAAGGATATAATTTCCTTAGAAGAACACGGCTAAAGAATTTACTGTCACACTTTTGTTCCGAGGTCACGCGGCGGAACAGTAATCCGGGCCTGTGGCGTGAAATCTCAGAGGCTGTGAGGGAGACTCTCTCAGGGAGACTCTCTCAGGGAGACTCTCTCAGGGAGACTCTCACAGGGAGACTCTCTCAGGGAGACTCTCTCAGGGAGACTCTCACAGGGAGACTCTCTCAGGGAGACTCACAGTGAACCCGACACCTGGACGTTTTCTCACCCGAATTACCCTCATGTCTACAGCGCCCATGCGTGGTCAGCAGGTTATCAGGTCATTAGAGATGCACTCTTGAATTGAAGCAGCAGAGGCTGAAATCTCCTGACTTTTATTCGCTCAGTGTGGCTCGAGCTACTAAAAACTCCAGATCCTACATTTCCCATAATGCAAGTCAGTGGGATCCTTTGTCTAGACCCTGCCCGCTGCCTTGCTGCCCCTCAGAATGTTATGTTTTATAAATGTGTAGTTTCCGAGCCCAAACCAGGATTACTCAGACAATCTCACTTCTCTTATTTTCTCACACTTCAGCATGAAAATGTTTTCACATGCCGGTTAGAACGTCGCGTGACAAATGAACTGAGCTTGACATCTAAATGTTGAGACTCTTTTATATGTCATACATAATAATTACTCATGTTCTAGTTAGTGTATGGAATGCTAAACATTACATACATCGGATAGGCAGAAACACAACTCCAAATAATCATGAGTACTTTTACTCTGAGGTGGCTATTAAACATTTTATTTCGATTTATTTTACTGCGAGTGTTTTAGAAATGCAGGTTGGCTTGTTGCACCATGATGGTGCAACTGGGTACATGTGTCTCTGGTGGTTTCATCATTGCTACCACCAGAGACACGTTCAAGCAGTGAAACATAAAAACGAGACTCCAGATAAACTTTGGGAAAGAGCTACAGGGTGCAAGTGTAACTTATCAAGGAAATACCATCCACAGTCAGCTCTATCACACCAGGATAACTATGCAAGGTGGATAGGTTTACTTAGAATCCATAAACTATCTCCTGCTAAGCCTTGTACCTGTTATATGCAAAATGTCTCGGCACTTCCTGCTGACGGAAAGAAGGGGAACCCCCACACGCATGTTCACACACACACACACACACACACACACACACACACACACACATATACTTTTTTCTCCCTCCTGCAGGCAAAACAATCCAGTTTACTTGTTCAGTAGTGCTTGAGGACATCCTGGTAATGTGAGTGTTGCAGCAGTTTTGGATTTCAGAGAACAGATGTTTGTTAGGTAAACCTCACTGATAGTGATCGTAATGCAGCACGTTCAGGCTCCCAACACTCGCTTATCTTTACACTCGTCAGTAACTTTTTCAAGGCCTAGTTTAGAGAACTGGATCACCTCAGGCATGCAGATTAGCACAGAGGTCTTATTTGTGACCCATGATCTTCTCAAATGGAGGGAAACCTGTAAAACTTCCATCCCTTTAGATTTTTTTTTTTTTTTCATGGCTTCAGGACTTTTCAGGGCTGGTATTCTCCTTTCATCTTCACCGATGAGAGGTCTCGGTCTCGATATGGTCGCGTTCATTATCAGGGTTTAGATACGACATCGAGGGCGATGATCATCAGAAGCAGATGAAGTTTGTTCCCATTGTGATTGTAGGAATCACTCGAGCACGCTGATCATCAACGTGCTCGAGCACGCTGATGATCGCCGGCGACGTCAATCATGCAAATGTAAAAAACTGCTTTGCAGAAATTCCGGCAACATGTTTGGCAGGAGAGGAGAAAATACACATTCTGACTTTACTTATTTTCTCAGTTTTGAACTGTTACCACGGTTTTGCATTGGGAAAGAGTTTCTCTCATTAGCTTTTATAGTTAATGAGAGCCACTTCTTCACTTCTTGGGAAAACGTGAATGTGAAGTCTCCGTTCTGTGCCAAGTTACTCATTTCTGTGCTTTTGCAATGGTTATGCAGAACTCCTGAGCATAGGCCTTGCGACACTGTCTACTTCCTGAAAAAAAGGAGAGGAGGAGTGTGTGTGTGTGTGTGTGTGTGTGTGTGTGTGTGTGTGTGTGTGTGTGTGTGTGTGTGTGTGTGTGTG
>JBBMJY010000011.1:19067513-19089415 GCA_037833715.1 Toxotes lorentzi | reverse complement strand
AGGCTCTGGGTTTCTGTGAAGCGCTTTGAGACAATTTGATTGTGGAAGGCGCTATATAAATAAAATTGAATTGAAAATTGAAAAAAATTGAATAAATGGTCCTTTTGTCATGTCTGTGCTTACCGGTGGTCTCAATGTTTTAACACTGATTATATCATCTGACCTGGGTTTTATGTAAAAAAAAAAGTTCAAATAATCATTCAGTGAATCGTCAGAAAATTGATTGATTCAACTAAACGTTGTAGCACAGTAAGTGAAATGCTGCTGAATCCAGGGTTGTGCTGTTACCAGCTGCCCCAACATGTAAAATCCACAAGTCTCAATTTGAATCAACACTTTTCTAAAACAGTTTCAACAAAAACTGAACATCATAATCTTCCTGAAACAATGATTTTATCACAGAACTCTTGCATTAGACTTATTTTTTAGCTAACAAACCCACACGTGAGTGTTGATGTTGAGAAAAATGTGTGGTTGGTAGGGTGTTCACTGACAGTTGTGCTCGGCTGTTTCCTATCCTGTGCATAAGCTATACTCATGCCTGGGAGCTGGCCAAGGCAGCCGCACTTTTCTACTCCTAGCCACTGTACAGCTCCACTAGAGCAGCTGGAGACTTGCTCAAGGAACTTGAATTGAAGTTGCGCCTCATTCAATCCTTGGAACCAGATTTTAAACAGCTAGTTCAGGGATCCAGCTAACTGCAGGTAAGCTCACTTCTCCAGAGACAGACAAGAGAGCAGAAGAGTCATAAGAGCTTTACAGTATAAGTGCATGACAACGAAGCAATCTTATTACTTCAGAAAAAGGGAATTTTAAAGTCTAAAACAATTCAGAACTATATTTACAGACACTTGACTGTATTTATCTGAGCAGCTGTGCTTCTGTCCTACCTTGGATATTATGAGGATGTGTAATGTCGTAACTGAAAAGTCATAAATCAGCTTTGCAAAACATCCTTCTGTAGCTGATAACAGGAGGAGGAGGAGCTATCTGGCTACTGTCAACAGTACAGGGCGCCAACTGCGAGGAGGAACCTTGACCTAGTGAGAGCTCTGAGTCTGATGAGATGCATTTCACATTCTGTGCTACTAAGGTAGATGCAAATCACGTTTTAATTTAAAGAGAAAGCTGTCACAAAAGCAGAGAATGCTTTGAAGGTTTCTCCAACAATTTTTTTCTGAGAGTGTTTCCTCTGTGTGAAAGAGAGAACACATCAATATCTGGATAATAAAACTCCAAAACTGTCTATTAGACCAGGCTCTAAAACTAACCATCAGTCAATGCTTTCCTTTGTCTTTTGCAATACAAGGAAATGGAAAGTTTTGCAATTATGCCACCAGACTGTGGAATTCATTGTGTGTGTGTGTGTGCATGTGTGTGTGTCAAAAAGAGGCACAAAACACAGCATGGAGAGCCTGTAAATGCAAACCAGAGGAAAACATTTCCATATCTCAGATTACATGTTTAAAGCAAATCATACTGCCTCCAGTGAAGCATTTTCCATCTCCTCCAGCAGATAAAAACCTAATAAATCTACACAAGTCTAGAAAGCCTTCACTTTAAAAGTGTCCAAAATTCACACACCACTTGTGGAGCATAATACATTATTAGTTCACATCTACCTGTTTAATTTATGAGCCTAAAGGAGACGTCCGTGCACGCGGGCAGAGAACAACAGTCACTGAGGCTCCACTGAGGAGGCTGTGCAGCTCAGCTGCTGTGGGAAAGGAAATTCACTACTTGGCGGCTGACCCAGTTACAGGTCAACAGTGTGGTTAGATTGTTTCCCGGGTTCAAAAACAAAAAGGTCCACACCTCTTCACTGTACGTAATTACAGGACTGCTCTCAGCCCATGTGCTGTGGAGGCTTGGAGGGAGGCAGATTAGTCCTCGCTGTCCCTGGAGGCGCTGGTGGAACAGGGTCTGAGGCACTGCCGTGTCGCCAGCTGAGATAGAGACAAAGCTTCTATTGCTAAGGCCGTTATTCACTGTGCCAAAGCACTGACCCACAGCCCCACACTCATTTCTGGAGGTAGCAGGGCCTGCCATGCCCCATCAATAGGCTCATTCACTCTGCCAGAGCAAATGCACCTAAAAACGTCCAAATCAATTAAAGCCTAAATAAAATGTGGATAAATAATCAACAGGAGCCTCTGGCAGAAATATCAGCATGACACCTGATGCTGTGGCTGCTGTTAGAACCCACACAAAACTAGTTAATGCAAACAAAGAGGCTACACATTACTAGAAACAAGAAACACACAACAAAATGTCATGCCATTCTATCTTCAGCGTGCCTTTCTTCAAGACTGTCTGATCGTGATTGTTAGGGATCTTCCAATGATGTGTCCTCTGCGGACATGGAAGCTCAAACATGAGAAGCACTGAATGCAGTAGGAACAGTGAGGATCCCATCTGAACTTCAATCAGAAACATCCTCTGCAGCTTTAAGGAACAGTCCAGTGGAATGTCTAGCTGCTGCATCTTGGTCCAGCAGAATTTAAACAAATAAAGGGGACTAATTGGCAGTGGACGTTGTTGAGGGCTGCTGGCAGACACCCCAGTCTTCCAAAGAAGCAACAACAGACATGCTTGTGTATGTATGTGTGTGTGTGTGTGTGTGTGTGTGTGTGTGTGTGTGTGTGGCGCACTCAACGACATGTGCACATCTGCAAGAACGCTGTACTGCATGGCAGCACGCATAGCCAGCTGCTGCTTAAAGTGCTGAAAGGACCAATATCCAATTACAAGGTGATTAATTATTTTCACAACAGGAAACAAAGCTAATATCTCTGCTTAGAAGAGAGTAATGTTGTTACCTGAGTAACGTGTGCAAAACAGAGCTTTATGAAGTCAATCCGAATTATCTAACAGTCATTAACACCTGAGAAAGTTATTTTAATATTAGTAGATTAGATCTGAAGGACATAATGTTGGAATATTGGCCGTTTTTCTAGGCTGTGATGCAGACTGGTTTGAGCTGCTACACTTCCTCTTTGGATCACTGGCGTTTTCACATTACGAACGATTGCTTCGTACCATGTCTGAGCACGACTGCCCCCTCATGCTATTTTTTCCTCATTTTTCTGTGATCTACTCACATACACTTGTCGTTCCTAAAGAATGCAACTTGATTCATACTTTTTTTTTTTGTTAAATTTCATTCTGATTCAATGACTCTGAAGAACCACGGGCCTTACCCCTGCCTCCCACAGAGCACAGGAACACATGGGCATGGAAACTTTACCAGAGAGACTAGTCTTAACAAAAGAGCTTCTGAAGTCATCACAAATGCTGTGACCCACTGAATCAAAGTGATTTTCCACCATGTTAATGTCGCAAGTCTGACTAAAATAAACATTAAGATAAACTGCAATTGCATCATAAATGGAAACTTGAAACAGTTGTGCATCCTCAACAAAATCGTCTTAAAACATCCTGAAACTTCATCTTGGAAGGTGAGACGTAAATCTTGAATCTTTTCACCGGTTTATTACCAGTTTATGGGCTCTGAATGAAAGCTTCACCACATTACTGAGGGTTTCAGACAATAATATTTTCCCTAATCAATTTAAATTCATTAAACTAATGACAACATTAGTCAACACCGCTTTTACTGCATCTATGTGAAGCCTTAACATGAGCTCTGTACTGTATGAGGCAGTTCTTTTGTTCCAGGCAAATGTCTGCAGAACACAAACAAACCACACTTTATGTGCAGAACCCAAATTGCACTCAACTGTGCCATGAAGCCTGGGCCTCACAGCACATACAAGAGCTACGACCAACTCTCCAAGACAGCCTGCTCTGCTTTTAGTTGCCCACTTTCAAAAACTGGGGTATAAGAGTGTTTGTGTGCAAGCGTGTGTCTGTGTGCGCGCGCATGGTGGTGGGAGTGTGTGTGTGCAGGAAATCAAAAATTCTTCAATACCGCAGCTTGCAGCTGGTGGTTGATTGGAAGCAGGCAAGGGCACCAGCTCCCCAGGTCGACCAACCACTCCCAAGGCACTGTGGGAATGGGAGGTCTTAGAAACAAGTAGGAGCGCCTCTCAACTGGGCTCACTGTGAAGTCAGTGGACTGTTTGTCCAACGTTTGACAACCCTTTGTTTTCTTCTGTAAACAAGTAAATAATGGCTCAAAAAAAAAAAAGCTGCCTGGCCAGTTTGTCTGTCTTGGCTGTATGAGGAAGGAAGAGGAAGAAAGGGGTATTTAGAAGAGGTAAGTAGGTGAAGCTGTTCTAGCTGCAGTTTGCTTCTGTGTGTGTGAATGTGTGCATGGGCTCAGATACTAGCTCGCTCTGACCTCCCTCCTACTTCTTTGTCCTCCTCCTCCTCCTCCTCCTCTTCCTCCCTCTTCAACACAAAATTTCTGTGGGCAACAAACTGCGGAGCTCATCCAGCAGCTTCTTAAAGCGTAAATGTGTGTCTTCCAGTATAGAGCCTGACAGCTGCTTTCACCTGCAGCCACCTCGTCCTTTCACACAATAAAGGGAAGCACTGTTTTGGTTGTACCTTTAATAATAACAATAATAAACGATTTGCTGCCATAAATAATGGCAGGAAAGACGATTCTTAATGCTAAAACTTTGTAATTCCTTATACAAAGACTAATGCTATTCATTGTGGTCTGCGTTTCTTCTTTTTGTTGGTCAAACACCTGCTGTATGAACTCCCACCACGTGGGAATAAAGCTAATTTCAAATGCATGACAGGTAAGTTAAGTATACTCTGTGGAGTTCTCACTGTAATCAGATACATGTTTGTTTTAAATAAGGTTTAAAATAAGTTTTCTACTACATGTAACATTTACAAATGCAGTTTGAATTGAAGATGTTTGTGTCAAGAATCAGATTTGCTCTAAAATTCCATTTCATTTGTACTGCAACACAGAATGTCTTCTTGTATTCCTGTCACAAACACTCCTTGTCTGTCTCCTTCAATTTTAAATAACTACAGTAATGAGTAAACCACAGACAATGAAATGCATTTCAGGAGTATGACAGCTTTATGCAGCTTCACAACTTTTTTGTTTTTGTTTTAATATCACAGCCTTTGGGGATGTAAACGTGCAGGTATCAAAATGTCTGAATTTAACTACAGAAAGTGAAAGACTAACTATAATACATAGTGTTAAGTGCATTCCTTCAGAACTGACAAGGGCCAACATTTGTGTGGGGACAAATCCCAATGGGCCAAAGCACTCGGTGGGCCAGTGGACCATTTTCTCAAGTTTATAGCACCCCTCTTTAAAATACCTGGGTGGCCATGACAGTGTGACAGTGTGCAGCATGTGTGTTCCAGGACTGGGCTTACTGCCCACTCACAACCAAGTTTCAACCCTCACCTTCACGCTGGGCTAACATTAGGTTGAATAAATCTAACCTCAGCACAGGGCAGCTGTTGACATGTTGCTAAACCTGCATGTACTGGTGAATAATGTTTTCCACACGTTTACTGTGCAATCTGATTATGTACCTGGTAGATAGCAGTACTGATAGTAGCTGTTTTCTTCAGTTATTGTACAGACACCCAGTCTGCCCAGTCAGAGAGACAGGGAAGATGGCAAGAGAAGAGGACGAGCCATGAGAGGTGGAGGAAGGTGAGGGAGAGCAGCAGCATCAACAGCTGAGGGAGGACGGCGGCAACACAGGTTCACAGCCTACTTCATCGTCTCATGTTGGACTGAGAGCAGACCGGACACTACAATAACTCACCATCAACTCTTGGGGTACAATGTGGCATCATGGGACGGCATGGAGCTAGCTAGTTAGCATGCTAACTTCAGTAGATATCTCTGCAACACAACACATGCAACACAAACGATATGTCTTTTGAATGTTTTAAGCTAAAATATTTCCATATCGCCCCTTTAAGGTCACAACTTCAACCACACTGACCTGCAGTAATAAGAACTGGAAGACTGCTCCATAGCTGATCACAGGAGGCTCATTTTCAACCAAAGTGGTGCCAGTGCAGCCACAAAGCTGAATGACACAGCAAACAGTCAACAGATGTTGTGTTAAGAAACATCAGGAAGTAATTCTATAGCAGCAAACACTGTTCCTACCAGGCTAGATGTGCATAATTATACAGGACATGCTGATATACAATTTTTGTTTTTTATCCCTCAACAAGGATTGGTGAATCAGGAATAACTGTATTTCTACCTATTCACTGTAAAGGACACCAAAGCATCCTTACAAACTGCTGTAAAACAAAACCATCAAGACAAACACAACTACAAGGTCTTTCAAAGTCTGACCCACCTGCAAATATGACCAAAGCACCTTGACTGTGCGTCAAAATAAAAGCCAGGAAGTGGGAGTTTTTACTTTTGGTTCCAAATCCTGACGATGACTACTGATGAGACACTGAAAACTAGTTACTAATCTTTAACTGGTAGTATTCTTTTTTCCGCAACACTCAAAGAACAACACTGACTCACTACTAACAGTTGGATGCTTTAAAATATTGTACAGTAAACAATCAAGACTTGAGTGTGCGAATTTAGTGAAAGGTGCAGCTAGTTAGTGAGAGGCTATGAAACAATCCTCCACCTCTGCACAACAGCAGTTGTTTCTGAGGACCCTCCTCCCTATTTAATTTTTCTTAGGTATTATATGTCATGACCACAGTCTGGGCTTAAAATAGAAAACTCAGCAAAATGAAAAGCCTTATCCTAAACCACTAATCTTTTTGTTTGGTTTCTGCTAAGTAAAACTTGAATTAAAAAGAAGGGGTGTGAGCAATCTACAAAGTAGAAATTAATTAAGTGAAAAGAAACAAGCGTGTAGCAATGGCTGTCTCAGCCGAGCACAGTGCAGTGTTTTTCCTTACATTGTGGAAACATTAATTGCCAGCTGACAAGCCCCGACACAGACTCTCATTGAGCAGGTACAGTATAATCTATAAGCTTTCCAAATTTCAGGAACGATAGGTTACATGACAGAAGTTGTTTTTCCAGCCATAAAATGTTCAGCAACACAGCAGTGTGCAAGTCATGTGACCGCGTACATTACTTTCACACCTTATTGGGATAGTGAGCTTGAAAGCAGCCAAAATCTTTACAAACTGTTGGCATTCATTGCAAGCAGTGCAGTATTCTTCCAAATGCTGCCACAGGCGCAAGAGGAGGGTGGAGATTTTACCCAACCAATCCGAGTCCAGACAATAAGAGGAAAGAAAAAAACAAAACTGCAATGCAAACCTTTAAAATGGGTATATGAAGCAGTTGGATGCATGTCTGAGCACTTATAACAGGAAAGCACAAAGTCAGCGAAGTACAGCTGCAGGGCTCTGTGTCCACGTTACTAATCAAGTGAAAAACTGGAACTCGCTAGCAAGGTCTCACTAGGTTAAATTTATGTATACAGCAGAGATAACTTATTTTGATTATTGACGAGTGTTTTGCAGTGTCAGAATATAACTGTTAAAGACACAGCAGTGTAACAGTTTTAGACACATACTGATATGTGACACAACTATGTGTGTGCTTATGGAGATATTTTGGAAAGTCACTGCGTGCTATTTAGTCATACTGTTACACTTTAGACTGGCGATACCATTTTTTGGATTTATCATTGTTAACATATTTTTAAGTATTTTAAAGATACACAATTAATGATCTCTGAAGGACATTCATACAAATTAAAAAAACGTATTGCATTACATATTACAGCACATATTTTTTCTATCATCATTCTTTTAGAAGAATTTTGCACACACTTAAAAGAATAAATAAAAAATGTCTCCAGGCCTGACTCAAGTCTCAAAGCTATGTCCATCCATCGCTGAAAGGATTAACCCTGCCTTCATGTGTTTGTCCAACGCTCCCATTTACCAGCTGCCAAGCAAGTAATTGTGCTTCTGGGTTGCAAAAGCAGAGCATATCAGGAAAACACAGAAGCTCACAGAGCCTAGGGTTACCACAAACCTTTCACTCAGGTAAAAATGTATATTCTGTCTGTTTTTGGTCTGTGAAACATTATATTTCATAAACATCTATATCAAGATTATTACAGTAGCCCACTTGTATTAAAAACTTGAAGGAAAGCTGAAGTGCAAAATAGGATATTTGGTGGGTTAAGAAAGGTGTGAAAGAACTACAGTGTTTGCTGAACATTGAGATATACCAGGCAGTGAGGCCACTGGACATACAGAGACGAGAAGTTTTGCTGTCATATCTGGTTGTGCTGCTTCTGGTATCTCATCTGCTTACTTCGGGCTCAGGTAGCTCCTTCACACACACACACGCAGTGACAACCACAGTGAACCAGGTGAAGTGAAATAATGTGTTACTCAAGACTAATAGGTGTTTTACCCAGTGACTACATAAATCCAGTAAAAATGCTAGAAGAATAAGTCCCAGTGACTGGTTTAAAGCCACACTCCACAACTCCACTGTGGGAACATTTTGAGTTTAAGCTGTAGTATCTATCGACAGTCAACATGTGATGCGTTTAGGGGATGTAGATAAATTGTAGTGTCTACTGGTAGTCAGCGTGTACACTCAAAACCCATTAATGCAAGCAAGCTGGTATGGTGACTTAGTTTTAATATTATTATTATTGTTGTTATATTGTTGTTATTTATTGATAATGTTTATTTATTTAGAATATTTTAATATTTTTTTTACATTCCAAGTTCACTGCTCTTTGAAAGGGTGCACTTCTTATGCTGTTACATGATCATTATCTCAGTGACATAAAATGGTCTTAAAATTAAAATAATATCATTTATTGCAATTATTTATGGGACAATATATCCACCAACAAAAGTAGTTATGGCAGGCCTATTCACTGTTCTCACTGGTTGCACAGAGGAGCTCTGTTTTCTTTTTGTTTCTTCTGATCCCTGCAACACTGTGTGGAGGAGCACTGAAGTCCATCCATAACAACGAGTCACATAGTGACTCATGAACATGTGGCAGAGTGAACCTGCTGGCTGATACTAAAAACAACTGAAACACCGGCTGAGTTAAGTGTTGTACAAGCAGAAACTGAGTTGCATTTACAAGGTACAAAACATATAAAGTCTGTTAAAAGTTTACTGAACAAGGGGTCTGGCCACTGCCCTGCTCAGGACAACATAACTGCATAACGCTCTTTTTTGTCATATCACACACAGGCAGCATTGAACTGAAGGAAACCCAAGTTATGTGAAAACTGATCTGATACCAGCGAGGTCTCAGTGAGGGTATGGGCTGAATAGAAAAGGGTAGAAGTTGCTTTTGATAAGATTTTCAGTCAGGAGTTTGAGAAGCTGCTCGGCTTTACAGGCCTGCTGCATGGCAGCAGATTCCTCCACTACATGATTCACAATTAGTTATTATCAGTGTAAGAGCCAAGGCTACAACCACCTTTATTAAGGACCCAGAATCAAGATCTGACAGAAGTTCTCAGTTGAAGCTTTAATACTGTAGTAAGTTTATCAATAAGTATATAAGCCATTACTCATTAAAAGCCATTCGTATCAATTCATCAGAAGGCTACATATCTGATAGATTCAGGAGGAAATGGTGCTGCGACAATTTTGAAAGACTGTGTGCACTCAAAATCATGGCACAGCTCATTCAAAGAGACCTTTAACGGGGTTTGCCGAATGATCGCCTGTGTTTATATTTTTGTTTTCCCTTTCAAGTACACTCACAGACAAAACACACACAATTTGTTCGGGCAATGTGAAAATGTCTACGATGGAGGAGACAGTCAGCTCACTGTAAATTCAAATGTTAGCTGCTGACTCATTTGCCACAAAGCAAGCAAGTTATTAACAGTACCGTTAGCATCAAACAGTCTACCGTTAACTGGTGCAACTGCGGCTCTTTTGAGGTTAGAGGTTCAGGGTCTGGTTTTGCTGTATGTGATACCGGCGGTGACATTTGCATGCGCATTTATGTTATCAAGAAGGTTAAATAAGAACTGTGTGTACTACACAAAACTCCCCGGATGGAGAAAGGTCCTTAAGCTCAGACCCTGATGATGCATAACATCTTCATAACAGTCTGGAAGTCAACTAATTCCTGGTTTGTAGTCGGGTACCTTAACAGTCTTCTATGCTCCCTGAGTCCCTGAGATAACAAAGCTGCATACAAAACGCCATAAATACCAGACATAACTTCCATGTCAATCCCATTCCACAGCCCCACCTTCAAGAGGAAGTCTCTCACACACTCACACACACCCTTTTTTTCCACAGTGTTGCAACAAGGCAGACACACAAACAGAGCGTGCCATCTCCCTCGAAGAAAACACCTAATATTTCCTTCAAAACACAACAGGTCCTTCTCTTTTTCAGTAATGCCTTGCTCAACACTTAGGCATTAATGATTTTTCAATTATTTCTTTTTTCACTTGAAAAATACTGAAAAAATACTAATCAGTGATATTTATTGAAATGAATAGTCCATTGACAGGAAATTAATCCACAAATATTTTATAATCAACTCATCATGTGTTTTTTTTTAAGCAAAAAAGCAAAAGATTTGATAGTTCAAAGTTCTCAAATGTGAGAATTTAAAGTGTTGGTCAAACAAGATTTTTGATAAAGTGGACTCCAGGATTTATTAAGGGCCATTCTTCACTGTTTTATAGGGTTTTGCAGATCAATTCATCAAGCAAACAACCAAACCAGTGATCTTCGGGACTGACTGCAGCTAGGGCTTGGGTGGCAGCACCATCTATCAGCACTCACTGCGAGCCAAGTGAACACAATGGGACTGCTTGCACTCAGGCGCTTAGCGATGACATGCCAAGTATGCACCGGCCAAATCTTCACTCTTTATTGCCTTATGAAATGCACTTACTATATGTCATCATGCTCTTTGAAGCACACAGACAGCGGGACATTAGCAGCACTTCTCTCTTTGGTCAGCTCATTCCATCAGTTCAAGCCACCAACTGTGGTGTTACAGGGTCCTTACACACAAGAAAAAAGGTCTCTATGAAGCCTTTTGAACCACACCTCCAACAGGTTCTTGCTGCATCAGATTGTGGTTGAGGCTAAAACAGGGCGATGAATACTTGAATCTGATTACACAAGAACAAATCTATAACATTGCATCAAAGCAAGAAGGGCCCCCCAGAAGGCCCTCAAAACATAAGGCTAAAGGATGGATGGGCGGATAAAGATAAAAAGATTTTCTGAAGCACCTGAAGGGATTTATGCCCTTTTTGAAAACTTGATTTCAGATTTCTAAAGACAATAAATAAATTCAAACTATTTGTCCAAGTGGCCCCTGACATGACTCTGTTCAGTCAGAGTAAGGTTTTATAATCAGCACATCAGAGCATCTAGCGGTGATGTTGCAGACTGTAACCAACTGAATACCCCTCCCTTTACAAGCGTGTAGAAGAAGCTACAATGGCCTTCAGGTAACAGAAAAACACAAGAGGCCCTCTCTAGTGGCAGTGTTTGGTTTGTCCCTTTTGAGGACCTGCTCCCTATTTAGACATGAAGGGTTCATTCTATGCCAACTGAAACACAATTTTTTGTTTCAGCTGATTATAAACGAATGAGAAAATAATTCTGAATATTATCTTCCATTTCTGCCAACAGAGCCCTCTAATTCCTCCACACTTGAAAGTTTTGTGCTCATAATATGTATTGGTGGTGGGGAAGTGGCGATCGATCCGTCCCTGCCTCAGTGTATTGCTGGACCTCCATGAGCTCTGCTGAGGAGAAAACCCTCCACCGGAAATGCTTCCCGCAGCTGTTAGGAGTATCATTCCCCACCTTGAGGCCAACCAAAAGACAAATAGCAGCCAAGTCACGTGAGTCCGCTGCTGCTGAGATGCCATTCGGTCTTATTCCAGCCCTCTCAAAACATTCAAGTCATACTTGTCGTCCTCACTGAGCAGGCCCTTTTCACCTACATCAGGGTAACTGACTTATACTATAACTCCTTCCAGTATCATCACAGCTACTTAATACTAAGTTGCCTAAGCTTTCTGCCATTGGTGATCAATTTATATGGCCTGCATGTAGTGGATCAGAAATGATGTCTCTCTGCATTCCCTGTGCAATGTTATAATCACACGACAGAGCAAATCATTCAAGATAGAGAATGTTCATTGAGAAGTATAACCCTTATATACACTGTATGTTGCTGCAAAATTACTGCACACGCTGCAATGTCATGAAGTTGCAATCACACGACTCTGAAGGGGGCTTTTAATTTGAAACTACAGGAAGTGGAGGTGGACGAGAGAGAGGAAGAAGTGAAAATGAAAACGAGTATAGATTACTGAAGAAAATACTACAGAAAATTACACATCTGGGCATCCTGTACAATGATAAATATCAGTGTCTACTGTGTATTCAGAAAGTATTTAGATTCACTTACTTCAACTTTTGTTATGTTAGGCTAAAATCAAAAATTCATTTCTGTCCCTCATCGATCTAAATTGAATACCATCCAATGACAAAGTGAAAACAGAATTTTATATATTTTTTCAAATTTATCTAAAAGGAAAAACTGAAATATCACATTGAGATAAGTTTAAAGACCCTTTACTCATTTGAAGGACCTTCGGCAGCAAATCCAGCCTTGAGTTTTGTTGGGTATGACGAGGCCACTGTGCTCTTAGGAGCCTGAAATACAGCAGAATATTTTTTGTAGGCTTCTCCCAGATGTGTGCCTCAACATGCTCCTGTCTCTGAGCTCTGAAGACACTTCCTTCGACCTTGGCTTGGTTATTGCTCTGATATCCATTGTCAGCTTACATAGACATATAGGTGTGTGCCTTTCCAAATTATGTTTATCAAATCATCTGAATTTACCACAGGTGGACTCCAGTCAGGCTGCAGAAACGTCTCAGAGATGATCAGGAGAAAAGGCAGCTAAATTTCGAGTGTCACAGCAAAGGATGTGAATAGTTGTGTCAATGTGAAATTTTCGTTTTTCCTGTTTATTAAATATGAAAAAGTTGCAAGTAGATTGATAAGAGAAAAAATGAGGTACTGTGATTTTAGAAGCAGCTGGTGTTGGTCGAGTGACCTCTTAGCCAATAACTGCTGGGTGTTGTGACTCCAGCATTTCCAAAGTCCTGTCCTGGGTGACCTGTCTCTGCACTGAACACAGTGAGAGGACATTAGGAAAGATGGCAAACATGCATATTCCTAATATTGTGACCTGCTGCTTTAATGAACCCAAAGCTGGGCAATTTGTTACCAGCCCCAAAATTGTCTTTAAGAATCTCGTTTCATCAAATTTATGCTTCATTGTCTGAAGCACAGAGACTTGTAGGCTAATAAAGATTTAATCACCACTGAAAGTTGATTTTGTAGGGTTTGTCAAAATGCTAAAAAGTGTACTAACATTACTTTGTTTTCCTTTGTTTTAAACAAGGATTTAATCATTCTTCAACTGACAGGAGGCCGTGGGGTAGACCCAAAATACACTATAGATAGACTGTATAGCTCATCTGACCTGCGAAATGCCTTGGGATGTCCCTGGAGGAGCTGGAAAAGATAGTGGGGAGAACGAGGCCTGGACTACTTTGCTTAACACGATGCCACCGTGACCCGACTCCAGATAAGCGGCAGAAAATGGATGGATGGATATCTGAAATATGCTGTTGTCCATTGTTAAATGCAAATGACAGGGGAAATTAAAATGGCTGTTCATTTTTATTTTTACATTACAAATTTCTCAGCGCCTGCCCAGATTGAATCACTGGAACTGATCAACAATCCTATAAATTCAATCACCAGTGATCTATACTGAAGGATGGGCTGGTTTCTTTTCCCATACATCCACAGTTGGCCCATGTGAAATGTGTGCAGGCTGCGATCGGCTCTGCTGGTGCCTGCAGAGGACAACACAGTGCTGGTTCTGCCTAGAATGGCACCAGCAGGTGTGTCTCGGAGGGTGCCAACGCTGGCCTGGCCCGATCCGTTTGCACGAAAAGCAGCCAAACCACACACATACACGTACACACCAGAACCCAAGGCAGCACATTCCTCTAAGGAATACCACAGCAGAACAGCTCTGTTATGACATCTCTCACCAGGAGCGGAGGCAGACCAGTGGGTTTTGGAGGCCAAAGGGCACCATGGAAGAGTGTGGAAAAGTGGGCTAGGGAATACTAACCAGGGACATGCCTCTGCTAAGCTTCACTTCATTGCATTACACTGAAGAGGAACTTGCATTGATCCTTGACTGAGGACAGGGAAACTATCAGAAACATGTCAAACAAAGAAAGACTTTGGGTGGCTTTTACCCAGCATGCTCCTCTTTTTGCACATTGCAGATGTGAGAGTAAGGGCTCTGCAAGCTTTACTAGTGTGTGTTTGCAGTACTGTTGTGCAATCTGCAGGGAAAAAAAAAGAGATTCCCTTCAAGGCGTTGTGGGAAGTGCGGCTTGTTTTCTTCCTGTGGAGCTCAGGTAGTTGTATCTGAGATGCAAAAAAGTCGCAAAACATCAGCAAATGTAGGGTTTAATTAATAGACCACTAGTAGTGCAAGAATTTCATAGAGACCCACACAGGCAGTTGCCCTTGGCAAAGCTACACTGAACCACAACAAACAAAGACTTTTCAGCTGGGTGGACTCCGTTGTCCACCACACCCTGACAATATGTTTTCAGAGTGAGGCTGCAAGGGAGTATGAGAGCCTAAAGCCTACGCTGTTACTGATAGGACACTAGATCAAAGCTCTTTCCCATCGTTAGCGAGTACAAAAAGACCTGAGTGAGATGAAAGACAGTCAATAGACTGTGGGAGAGAAGATGAAGGACAGAGCAGTCCCTGTATGGCATTTACAAACAGCACAGAATAAGACAAGCTTTCTGTGCTGTGTCTGCGAGGAAAAGTCGGGAGTCTGAGGGGATGTGGGGCCAGAACCTGCCCACAGGATAAGCACAGGACTGATAAGACAGCGGCCTGCAATATCCATCCAACAGAAAACAAGCAGCTGGGAGATCAACATGACAATCACTGTAGTAAGAGTTGCAACTCAAGCAACTCTTAATCTACTAAATTCCCTGTGGCTGCTGCTTCTTTTAGCATGCCATTTTTCCAGGGCTCGAGACTAACAGTGTCCCGTCGTCCCCGGGACGCCTCTGGGACGAAAGGGATTTTATATAGCTCCTCACTTAGCAAATGACAAACTGAGCCGAGCACTGAATAGTCACTATGACTATCATCTAAGCCTTGAACACTCAGAAAACATAGCTTGTATGTGGACAGTAGTGATTGCAGGGCAGGTCATGTCATAAAAATGAACACTCTGTAAGGCTGAGTCCTTACCACAGCATCCTGGGTTCAATTCTGGCCCGGCTCCTCTGCTGCATGTCAACCCCCCCCCCTCTCTCTCTCTCCCCTAACTTTCCTGTCTCTCCCACAGTCACTATCTCAATAAAAGACTGAAAAATTACTTTGAAAATACAGTTTGGGATGGTTTGCCAATGATGGAATGCTGCATAATTAATGACAAGTCAATTTATTATCAACTTCTCGACAGAACACAAGGAAGCTCTGGCTGTGAAGGAAAACACCAAAGAACATTTCTTCCTGAAGGGAAAAAGTGCTACTCATTCACCGAATATGACGAAACTGTAAAACCAATGTACTGCAAAGCATGCAGGAGTTATCCAGCTCAGCTCACAGGACCAAATAAATAAAGAAATGAAGTTATTTAATTCCTCAACATTTTAATGGTGTTTTTATTTGGATACTGACAACTATACATAAAGTAAAATGGTAAAGATTTTGATTTTGGGATGTTTACATTCACTTTGGGATAATTACATTTTTTTTTTTTTGGTACAGTTCCAGGACAATGATTTACAAAAAATTAGTCTGGAGCACTGCTGGAGGTTCATTGAGCAGAAGGCTGCACAAAGTTGCAACTGTGTGTTGTTTACTTAGAAACAGTGCTACAGCTGCATTTTCAACATCTGAACAGTAGCTTGGGCAGCTGTCAATGAGCATGCACAAGGAAACTTCAGTTTTCACTCTACATCACTCTCTGTGGCTTGACACTTCTGACGCAAGTTAAAAAAATATGTTTTCTATATCCATGGAGAAAGTTTTGACCTTTGCCCTTGGACTACCCCTAAAATAACACAGAATTTATTCCAGCAGCATCTAATATTTTTGCATTGCTAGCAAGTCATGTATAACAGAAAAATAGTAGTCATTTTCAGTACACGGTTATTAAATAATGTGATCGGTTAATAAAAATGGATGAATCCCTTCAAGTCAGTGTATGTAGGAAGCTTTGATTTTAGATGGCTTAAGTGTGTTTCACAGACAAGCTGCACAAAAACTGAACTCATGAACCTCCCCCAAACCAATATAGGTTTTCACAGATGTCATTTAAGGTCTGAACACACTCTGGTAGAGATCAGTGCAATGTGTGGACTCCTATTTACATCACAGCAGAGAAAATACAGAAAGAGGCTGTAAGATTAAGGGGAAACAGAATAAGGGGCAAGAGCAGACCACACAAAAACCAGGCCGACGTTCTTGCAATTACAGGTACATCAGTGAGTCTGTAGATGCCTGGACACATCTTATCATCATCTTTCAAAACTACACATCCAGTCACACTCCTCAGAAAGACTCCATATGTTCATGTACTGTAAAGAAGAGATGGGACGACCACTGACTATAGTCAATGAACGGTTCTCTCTTGTCACAGAAAACACAAATCTCATCATTAGTGAAACATTACCACTGCTCAGAGGTGTGATTACATTTTTCAAGTGAACTATGGAGTGTAACACACTTACTACACACAAACTATTTCATTATAATAATGAAAAAAGCCTCTGCATCCCCAAAAATGTAAAAGCAAGCAGCAGAGCCCAAATGTGAAAATGCAAACTGAGGTGTTTATCAGAGCAATGCACGATGAGAGGAAGTGTTTGTCTCACACACATATCCTGCTGCAGAGGCTATGGTCTGGCTGACTCTGAGGAGCAAAGAGACCGAAGATAACCACTGAACCATCTTCCTGTATGCTGTCACCCAGGGGTTATATGCAAAAAAAAAAAAGAAAAAAGAAAAAGGCAGCCCATGGTGGAGCGGCAGCACTCACGTGGAAGTGCAGTTACATGTAACACTAGAAAGGTCAGTGGATTTGTGGATGTAAGAGAAAGCCAATGAGCAATTGAAGGGATACTTGTAATTAGAGTTAATACAGAGTTAATACATGAATGCCTGTTTGTCAGTGTTGGAAAGCACTGGTTTGCAACTGCAAGTGGGTCTAGGAGAAGACGCAGAGAGCCAATTTGAAATCTGAGAAATGTTTTCTGCTTGAAAATTCAAAACAGCTATTAACTGGTGTGGAAGAATGTGACACAGCTGGCAGCTTGACCTTTTACTGATAAACCACAACAGAGCTGACATTAACTTATAATAATCATTTGTAAATAAGATATGCACTATTTGGAAAAGTGACTATTTTACTGCCAACACACACAGACACATATATATATATATATATATATATATATATATATATATATATATATATATGCAGAATGAATTCCACTGAATTACATTATAAGTATCCAAATAATACCCTAACATTTCCTAACCAACCCTGTTTTGTCAAACTAAAACGTGTTGCTTCTCACACCTGGTTTTGTGTGAAAGTCAATCACGCTGTGTGACAACAGGAAGTAAACAAGTCTTCTGAGGGCTCGACTAATTGTATGGCAGCACATTTCTTGTCATTCAGAATAAAGAGAAACCTAATCTAACTGCTCTGAAGCCTCTATTGACCAATAAATCATAAAAAAATGAAACAAGGGTGGAAATGAATACTTCAAGCAACAACACTGATCCCACTAACAACGTCGAGTTGTCTCAAGAGCTGCACTGCTGTCTTTCCAAACATGCCTGTTTAACACACCAGAAGCTCTGGTTCCAATTAGTTTAACTGGTACATCCAAAGGGAGTCGGCGGAGGAGCTCCACTATATTCCTTTAATTGATGGTTGCGCTACTATCCTATTTCATAGCTGAGTTTCTGTAAAGGAAACTTGAAAAACACTTCATTAGCATGAAAAGCTCCTCTTTAATTATTCCACCGCATTTGAGTCTGATTTACAAGCGCACCATTACACAGGAGGTCTATTTTGAGTTAATTTATTTAGCTGAACAATTCCCCAGCCTGTAAACTTCAGTAATATTGGGGGTAATGTACCCGTTTCTCCGAACTAAAGCTAACGATTAACAACATTAGCAATTTTAGCCTGTAATTACTCATTCCTACACACCATTGACATGGGAATGTTTCTGAATTGGCGGATCTTTTTTTTCTTGTGTTCATCAGTTACTATTAGATTAAATAACACCATACATGAGGAGCTCCACTGCAAATAACTGCTGAGTACAGCTCCATTGCTCACATTGTGTTGACTACATATTGTGAGTGGTCAGTGAGAACAGTCCCAGAACACACATGCAGCATGCTCACATCGAAGACACCCTGAAAGACAGGCACCCAGAGAGGGCCAGTAAATAGAGTGACAGGGATGTGTCTCCTGGTGTTCATTATCAAACTATGGAAACACAGTCTAAGTATTTAATGGGAAACACTGACATGCATGTGAAAATTTGAATTTGAATTCAGGTATGGAGCACTGATAGTCTTTGTGTTCAAGAGCCAGGACCAGAAGGCTGCTAGGTAAGTTCCCCAACCCTCGGATAAACAGGGCATTTAACCCTGTGCTGCTCCACTCATACTGCTCCTTGGATAGATGGCGGTTTTACAGGGCCGCTCCCAAGTGTACATGTGTGTGCCTGTGCAAATCTGAACCAAAACAGTGCTGATAGTTTAGTTGCAAACCATACTTTGTCACCATTTAAAAAAAAAAAAAAAGAAGTGTGCTAACCTTAGGTTTTAATGAAACAGTTTTGAGGAATTAGACCCACCCAAGTAGCACTCATGGTCTGTTCAACTTGTGACAGAGGATGTGTCCGTTTAGGGAAGCTGGGGCAGCGACTTTTAAAGAAAAGGAAAGCATCGGAGATGAAACCCAGAGCACAGGTCAAGGGCACAGAGATGGGGGAGGGTTCAACACACACAGTCTGTATAGGATGTGGTTCACTCTTCTCCTGTTTGCTGATGCATGTAAAAAGAGAAACAATGACAAGGACAGCTACAACAGTAACTTTGACTTCAGAGTGCACGGTGCATTCAAAGGCACGACTGCAGGGGACCAGCAAAGTGGAACTGCATCTCACGTGCACTGCACTGCAATAACCAAATGACAACAGAAAGCCGCGTGTAGGAACCTTCACCTGTATTGTGGAGCGTGGGAGTTTAAAGTTTAAAGTCTGAATAAAAACATGTTTGCTGTCAAACAACTAAAGCTAGATTTACTACTAGAGATCTGAGAATTGTAGGCTACAAAATAGGGGTGGGCAATCCGACAATTTTATATCATGATTGATTCTGACAATGTTCACAATCTAGAATAGAGGTTGTGCTGATTAAATCACGCGTCTCTATAACAGGGTCGCTTTCATGCATGAAAATCAAGTCAACGTGAGCTAGCAGCACCGCAGCTAGCGAGCTGGCACCGAAAAAAAAGCGACCAGCATCAGTAGTGTGGCAGAGGTTCAGCTCTGCACAGTAGGAAATTTCTCAAAGCACAGTTATCCCTACCTTTGTAGGGCAAAGGGTGGCACTTCCGGAGGTAAGAAGACAAATTAATTCAACCACCTTTAACAAAAGCATCCGAAGGAAGAAGCAGAGAGTTGGGCCTGGGCAGTAAATCAACTTTTTAAAGTGAGCTGATATATTTTCAAATGAGATATAGGATGAGACAGTACTGTTTATATCAAGATACTTTGGAGTTGCGTTACAAGTTATGTTCCTTCCCTAAGGACGTCCAACCCTCTACTCTACATCTACATCTGCACAAACCCAGCCCAAATCTCTCACAACTTCTCCAGCAACATGGAGGGAGACACAGCGGCGATCTGCACTGCAGAAGAAGACCTGGTTTGTAAGAAGAAAATCCGTCTGTTATTGTTGAAAAGAAATATCTTTTCATCCATATATTGATATATTGTGCAGCTGTATATTTTCAAACAGGACAGGCCTGCTGTTATTTTTGTTTACATTTTTATTGCTATTTGCACAGCTGTGCGCTTAAGCAGGAGGGGAGCACCTTTAATTGTGCTCTATAGCTGCTTTCACACGTGCACTGCAACTCTGCAACTATTTCAGACATTACCCGGGGGAGCTGTGTGAACACACATGTCCGAATCAGCTGAACCGGACGTCGTGCTGCTAGCTTCCTAGTGCAAACTCCATGTACGTGTCCGACTGAGCTGACGCGTGAATTGAGCCGGTTACTGTCCAGAGAATTCACAGTGAGAAAGTGGGTGTGTCCATGATGTGTCTATCCTATCTCCTGCAGTGCTGTTAAACAGAGCTCCACTCCTGAATGCTCTAACATAGGCTGCTTCAAGTCTGGATATTCTCGACAGTATGTTTCAGAACTGGGAAGAAAGATGGCGATTCAGACTGTGAATTTTGACTGTGGGTTAAAAAAATCATGGTATGATTTTCTGTGAAGTTTGCCCACCCAACAGCAGCAAGAGTACACACAAATTATTATCCATTTATCTCTCATACAAAATGAGCCCAGGCTGAACCGCCGCCCATCAGAATTACTGGAATGGTCTTTTGTTACGCAAACTGTTTTTAAAAATCACCACCTCAGTCTCGTTAGATTAGACTTTCCAATTCCTCATCTGAGGGAGCAATGTCTCAAACAGTCACAATATGAGAAGAGAGAATACTTTGACTACAGATGCATCTAAGAAATATCATAAAAGATAACAAACTGAGGCAATAAGAGCAGCTAAAACGGAAACTGTCAGTGGCTCTCTACTCATTTTCCAGATCAAATATAAATGGAAGACAGTAAATGTGTTGAGATCAGTCAGTTCTAAAATGGCTCAGTGCGATGAGAACATCACTGTGTCTTTTACTGCAATCCATACCTTCATGATCTAACGCTTTACATTTTCAATCAGACATTACTTTCATGTATCTTCTTTACCTTATCTGCATTACCTAATCTGTGCATTGCTGCAACGCCGATGCAGGCGATGCAGTCTGACTTGTGGATGGGTATAAAACCTCTTTGCCCCCAGCAGAGGGTCAGAACTGTGTGGCAATGAATCCTTAATTACTCTTAGTCAGGACTACTCTGTAATTGCCAGATTAATCTAATTAACTGTATGAAACAACATTAAACACATTTTGTTAAAGTTTTTTTAACTTGTTGGTTCACGAGCTGAACTGGCAAGTAGGGCTGGATTAAAAATAAATTAATATATAAAAATGTATTTTCCGATTAATCGAGGTTTTTACTCAAATGATCCAATATTGATTCTACACTCTTTCTCAGCAGATGTGTACATCTGCACTAAACGATATGGGCATGCAGTGTTTACTTGCTGCAAATGGTTCAGTTATGACAACATGCAAAAAGAAGTCATTTTAAGGTTAAACGCTGAATTTAAGCAGAATCGCTGCAGCCGTCACTGTCGTGCCTCAGTGTGGTTAGCTGATTCTGGCTAACTCATAGCAAATCAAGAGATCGCATATACAAGAGGGACCGACTGAAAAAAAAAAAAAAAAGACTGCACACTAATCTGACGCTCCCCGTTCATGACAGTTGAAGAAATATTGTCTCTGGCTGCGAGATGTAACACTGTGGAAGTCAACAACAGTGTGCCGATTCCACTTTATTTAGTTTGTCCCTGTCGGGACACTAATACCAGCTAACAATATTATGACTAAGCCTATAGTTAGTCACAGCTATTTCTATAGACACTGTTATAGTTAAGCATAAAGCCCATAGTAGGGCTGGCTCAGGCAACTGAACCATCCCTTAGTTATGCTGCTATAGGCCTAGGCTGCTGGGG
>JBBMJY010000011.1:19046427-19067413 GCA_037833715.1 Toxotes lorentzi | reverse complement strand
AGGAGGGTCCCCCATATGAGCCAGGTTCTGCTCAAGGTTTCTTCCTGTTAAAAGGGAGTTTTTTTCTTGCCACTGTCTCCTTAAGTGCTTGCTCTGGGGTCAGGCTCTGAGTCTCTGTGAAGCGCTTTGAGACAATTTTGATTGTGGAAAGAGCTATATAAATAAAATTGAATTGACTTGAACTGAGTGGCAGATACCAGGCTGATGTGCTGTGAACACAAACAGTGCAGAAGAATTAGTGAATCAGTTTCTGTCCTGTTTGTGCTCAAAGTGATCATTAAACTTGATGTATGTATTCCATGTGTGGCTGTATGGGATGTTGTTATTTTTTACAACATCAATAATGATGATGCCTTGTAAATGGTGTGGGTTTTTTGTTTTAATTCTTGCTTAACTGTTTTGCACATGTAGGCCTAAAAAAATATTTAGACGTGTCATGTTTTAATCATTTTGAATTTGCAAAGGAAAATAAATCCTCGGTCCACAGTTTTATTACTAGGAAATGTGTTTACAAGTTTGCAGCAAATGGAAGACAGTAAACATGTGTTGAGATCGGTCAGTTCTGAAATGGCTCAGTGCGATTAGAACATCACTGTTGTCTTTTACTGCAATCCATACCTTCATGATCTAACGCTTTACATTTTTAATCAGACATTACTTTCGTCTATCTTAGTCTAAATTTTCAGTTAAAAAAAAATTCTGAGAAGTGATTTAACACTTAACATCTGATTTGTCAAAAATTGAATCATGTCAAATCGAACTGAGTGCAGATATCCAGCCCTACTGGTCAGGTATTGAAAAAGTATGACCAGTATTAATTTCAGATTAATATCTAAAAGGGCTTCATCCAGCCCAATGTTTCAGGTTCACAAACCACAAATCTCCTGTGTGGTCCGGTTTCCACACCCTCCTCATCCTTATTTTCAGAAAACAAACCATGATAAACCAAATGTAGGATACTTGCCCAGCACCAACTATCACAGACAGCCTAAGTTAGTCATCAGCTGTTCGGCAAAGTCAAGCATATAGCAACTGAAGACCGAGATATCATTCTCTGGAGATGACTTGAATATATCAAGTAGCCAGAAACACGACTTTGAATGAGTGATTATACAGTTCATCATCGTCACTGGGTAATTATAAAGTCATAATTTGTCCGAGCTGCAGGACTGACAGCTCATGAAGGGGTTTGTCTGCCTCCAAGTGGCCAAATAAATAAATAAATCACTTAATACAACTTTACCGTGTCAAACTAAGACAAGATCGTGTACAACAAAGTATTGCAGATACCGCAAATGATCTTGTGCAAGTGCTATCATGACTGTGGATACTTTGTAAAGCCACTGCAAAAGTGGCAAAACCTGCGAAATGTACACTGCAAAGTGAACAAGCACTGAGCAGGCAGCAGCTAGAAGTGTAGAGGACTATTAAGCGCCTGCCTCCATGCATGCAATTTAACCCTTGAACTGGAGAGGACCGTGAGCAGCATGTGTAATGGAGGACTCCATTTAAAGCTGCGAAGTCAGGAGAGCTCAACAGGGGGAGGGGGCTCCAATGAGAGCCTCTCTTCCTGACAACCACACACTGTAGTGGGGGAGGGTTAAAAACACCAAGCCCTCTTCCTGAGTCTGCTGCTATGGGCATAATGTGATGGATCCTTCCCTTTCCACCTACTTGATTCCCATTTGGCATTGTAGGTCCTAACCTGACACTTTTACTTTGAAGAAAACAACCACTGAATAATAAGCTATGGGGACAGGTCAATGAGCACAAAGCTGCCTGAGAGAACACGTATCAAGTTAAAGCTACACAAGTTCAGAGTTTGCAGCCTCTTAAAGAGAATCTGTTCTGACACACAGAAAAGGAGAAAGGTAAGCCAATATCATTTCCAGGGTTAAACTGGCTCTGCACCGTTGATCCAAACAACAAGCATTTGTGCTCCATCCAAACACACTCATGTGCAGTAATTATCCTTCCCCTTGAGAATAGGGAACAAACTACACACACACACACCCACCCTTTTGCTCTGTGGTGATAAAGTTGTGCAAACTGCAAATGATAAATCAGGAAACAGGTTTTTCAGGAAAGAAGATTGAAGTGTTGACACAGACCTCGCGACAACATGCCACAAACTCAGCTTGTTGTAAAAGTTCTCAAGCACAAGTGTTAGTCCGACTTGTTTATTGTCAGAAAGCAAGCACAACAAGTGAGCCCGATTCTTCACCTCTATCAACAAACATCAAGGCAGCTTAGGTAACACACTCTGAGTTCAGAGCTGTAATCTGTGCATTAGTCCTGTTGATTTAGCCTGTTAGCATATGCCTAATGATATCCAAACAAAGCAATTAGCAGTAGTCATTCTGTACAAGCACATGATCCTCGCCAAAATCCTGATTTAGTACTCATCATACGGGCCCCGCGCATTCGTTGCTGAGTCTCCAAAGAGTGGCAAATCAGCAAGGCCTCCTAGCAACATATTTGCCCAGCTACAGGCACACATGGTTTCAGTTAGGGGTTTGCACCTATAAACAGTTGGCCATGGAAGCTTATTGGTCAGGAAATACAATGCTGACTGCAAGTCAAGACAGGCACAAGCTGCTAATGAATGATATACACTCTTACAGTCTAACAGTGACAACACGGTTTAGATTGGAGGTGTTTGGAGGCTGACAGAGAGTGATTCTGAGGGTAGAGAGTAAAACAAGAAGCCCAGATTATAAAAACCACAGTCGGGAAGGTTGTGCAATGAATGTGTGATTTCTACCTACAGTCTCAAAAGGCAATCCCATTTTATAGCTGTTAGAAATAAAATTAAAAAAGAAAAAAAAAACACTTACTGGACACAGGTCAATGACCTGCTGGTAGAACTGACAGACTTTCCTGTAACAATCAACATTTTGCATTTTACTAGCCTGAGTGATACAAAATGAAGAGACACACACACTCACACTCTCAACACACCCACAAGCCACAAGCAGACCGCCGACAAATGGTCAAACACTACCATGAACTGAAAGAGTCTTTATAACCACACACTGTATTTGAAAAAAAAAGATAAGAAAAAAAAACTGACCTGTCATCACACACTAATGTTCCTGTCACATTTGGTTGCAATCATCATGATTAAATGTAATTTGGACCGCATGAGAAAAAAAAACAAAAAAAACAAGAATCATATCTTGAAGATTGTATGTGCACATATTCACAGACTTAAAATTTCTCAGTCATGATTCGTGAAACCTTTGAAACAACTTCCCTGTCTGCAGCAAGTTTCAAAAGAGGACAAATGTTACAGCCCGTGGCAGCCAGCTCACCCTGGGGCTTATGGTGGCTTCACAGAAATGAATAAAAGGACACAATCATGACATGTTAAGTTACCTCAGGATAATCATCTCTTAACTGTAAAACCACCATCTCTTTTTAGCTATTAACCATAAATACAAACAACAACTGTGGTGTCCCTTTGGCTGGCAAAGGCTCAGATGCATCTCCTTTATCAGTTTCAATCACAACTGCCACTAATCAGGAACATCTAATCCATGGGTCTATGTGGGACACTGTCAGAGACATGTACTTACCGAACAGGTGAAGTGAAACCCGTATCACCAGAGTTATTAAACAACAACAATCTACACACAGTCTTAGATATTTTGTGTCCCTCTGATATTCTTCAACTAGGCTGCAGTTGTGCAACATTAAAATCCAAGTCAGTGTTTAGACCCTGGTAGTTACATTTGCATTACTCTGAAAAGGACAGGGCTGTACCGAGCTGGCTAACCAGGATATTCCTTATAAGAAAGTTTCCATGTTCCACAAAATAGTTTCGGTGTGTTAGCAACTGAATAAAGAATTGACTGAGGTGTAACGGCTTTTTTTGAGACACGTTAGAAATAACACGCTCCGTCCATGAGGTGAAGTGAAGCTACAGTTTTATGATTTAACGTTTCCATCCATGACCAGCCTTGCGACGTTTCAGCGGAGAGCTCAATGGAAAAAGTAGGCTACACAGGCTACAAAACACGTAGCGTCAGTCAGCGTTTCGCTAAAATTAAAGCACCTAAAACGTCTTTTTACAGACATTAATATTAAAGGAGACTCGGAGGAGAGGTTAACAAATGTGTTTTAAACTCCAGGCAATGATATTTAACACGGCCGAGACGAGGACAGCCTCCAAAACACTTCAAGTTAGCTAACTTAGCTAGCTGCTTGCTGTAGACAAAAACTTTTTCCACATCTGAAAAGTTTCTTCTTTCAAACAGCGTGGGGCCGTACACAACAGCGCTTCTCGCACAGGGCTCGAATGCTTTTATATTTCACAGCAACGCTATTAAAACGGTTTCCTCCCGCTTGTCGCTAGCTGGCGAAATGGTCTACCTTAATGTAACTTACTTTCCCGTCTCCGCTGCCGCCGCTCCCCGGGCCGCCTTCAACACCCGAGACCACCGCCGGACCTCCAGAGGGCCGCCGGAGCTGAGAGAGGAGAAGCCGAGAGGGATCCAGCTACCACCAGGGAGACGAAGAACCAATTGCACCGAGGCCCCGGGCCTTGTGTGTCCTCGAAATAGCGTAAGGGGAGGGATACCGAGCCTCAGCCCTCCGCCGTTTGACAGAGACTCGGGAATACCTTTTTGACAGCTCCTCTTCTTCGGCCCCCCCCTCCCCTCGACAGCCCTTCACTTTTCTCTTTTTCCTCACTTCCAGCAGATACGAATCAAAATACTGTCAGAGAATATGGCGGCCGCATAAGCACGTTAACATCGCGAGAGTAAGCGTTGTTTTTCTTTTTTTTTTTTTTTTTTTAGTTTCCCAAAGTTGTGCTGAGGGAGGGAGGAGAAAGTTGTGATTGCTGATGGGCTGAGCTGCATTCTGCTGCTGCTGCAGAAGACTGAGGCAAGGAAAATGATATTCATTTATAAGGTTACTGATTGAAAAATATGCAAGAGAAAGAGGAAATAGATAAAGAAAAAAAGCAGAAGGATGTCAGTTTTGGTCTGACTCATCGATAAAACGAGACAATAATGTCAATAATACATTGATCTCATCTTTAATCCCAGAGAGGTTGGAGGTCAGAGGTCAGCTACAGAACAACATCCCCCAAGCTGGGCATTCAGTGCATTGCTCATTAGTGTGCAGCCACATTTTTCACAGTGTTCAGATTCTGGTTTTAATTCTCTCATTGCAGGAACCGACAAGACAGAGAGGTTTCCTGTTTCCAAACAAGTATTCTGTCCTTTGAGAGCTTGACACATCTATTTTAGTTCTCTTCCCACTTTTGAGGTCTGTTTGGTTCACAGCATCGCAGACCAGCCAGCGCGGTGCACGTCTCGACCGCGTCAATCACACAGCAGGGCTGGGCAGAGAACAGCTTCATCTTATCACTCACTCACACCTTCTACAGTCACTATATTTAAGCCAATAAAAATTCTGGCGTCGAATATGAACACTTCTCCACCCAAAAGGGAAACAACACGTCTCATACTGGAGCGTGAAGCACAAAGCTTGTCTTAATGACAGAAGCAAATCAATGCTCTGAGAGGGAATTTAATCAAACCAGTTCAGAGCTTGTTTCCCTTGATGTCCTCCTGTTGTTCTCTGACTCAAAGTGCATGTTCCACGTCGCTGTATGCTCAGCAAAAACTATGGGCCTAATGGCCACTGACTGTCTGAAGGAGCATGAGTGAGCCTCTGCTGAGGAATGGGGTCTCTGTGGATGAGCAGTCTGTGTCAACATGATGGATCATAAACACATGATGACACCTCCTGACACCCAAAACTAAAAGTGTGGAGAGAGATCTGCTCAACCAGACTTAAGGACTAATATTAACAAACTGTGCATCAATCAATTTGTAAATGTTCCTGCGTGCTTCCTGTGTTGCACCAGGCCTTTGGTCCAAGTGCTTGAAGGTGAACCTAAACAGTTGAGTTTGGGGGATCTGTCAATCCTCATTGGAGGATTGTTCACACACTTTGCTTGACCACTTAAGGCAGAAGTGTCATCATCATCTCTTTTTTTTCAGTGTTTAGTTGTATTAGCTTTCTTTTTTAGTTTTTGTGTTGAATGCAGCGTTAAAACTGAGCAGACAGCTGAGCAGGTGCACGAGATAACACGAGAAAAAAAAAGCTGGTTAGCTGCTGAGTTTTCTTATTATACTTATATTATCACATTTAATTTACCATTTGTTTTATGTTTTAATTGATCATTTTAATAAGAATTTATGATGGAAATTTAAAGTGAAAGGAAAAGTTTACTGTAAGTATAAAACAACTAAAGATGTCCTACAACTGTGGAATTTGTATTTTGAAACTGACAGATTGCTGTAGCATAAAAATATTGTGCTTTGATAATAAATTCTTTCATGTGTGGGTTGGTGGCTGAGGCCACACAATGCGAGTCCTCGGGGCATCATGGAATTCCTTTTGTACTGGTTTCAAGTGATAGTTTTTCATGTTACTTGATCAAAATGCTGCTTCAAAGGCCTCCCCCCCCCCGCCATGAAACCATCACGTCCTCCAGGATCAACCCTCCAGTTTCCCTTTGCACTGCTGTACCCACTTTTTTTTTAAACTAAACACAGTTTTCCGTCATTCTGCGTGGACACCATAAACAGGTGTCCTCCATTTCACTCTTCTTTTAAGGCGTAATTGATGTGGACCGACTTCTTCTGCCTCTCGCTGCATTAACCCAGACGTGGGCTGAGCGAGAAAACAGACGCTTGTGGGAACTCTTGTGAAAAAGGACGCCGCATTTGTTCTCCAGTGAACTGGGTGGAAACATATGGCGTCTCGTGTGTCGGCATAATGCAGTGACTCACACACACACACAGAGTCACTCACACACAAACTGCTATCTCACACAGACTGTGACCCCCTGACTCTGGGTTTGAAGCCCAGGGAGCTGAATTCCCCTCCAGTGCGAGCAGCAAAGAGACTGCACAGTGCAGCTTCTTATCCTCTCTGACCAGAGCTGTCATACAGCATTCATTACTTCACACAATGCCTTATAGACTTTGTGATGTGCCAGTGGCAGGAGGGGCTGTAGTTGGGACTTATGTGCCAAGACTGTGAATCAGCAAACCTAAAAAAAAACAAAAAAAAAACAAAGGCAAGCAGCAGAATCCAAATTCTCAAGAATTTCAAGTGATTTAACCCCACGAAGGCGGCTGCGCTGTGGTTCCTCCCCGGTGCTAGTCTCATTTCACAAGTGAAAGTGGACTGTGTGGCACACACACAGACATAACCTAACCCAACCCACACACACACACACTCTACCAGCTCCATTCCCATGTGTACATGCTGTACTTTGACACAGACTTTTGTTATATAGCAAAATACTTTTTTTTTTTTTTAAGTGTATGCAACAGCAGCAGCCTGACAAATCGGACATAAAAAAAAAAAACCTGCTGTTGTGCTCTGCTGCTGTAGTCAGCCACACTCCGCAGATAGGCTTTTTGGAGGAAGAAGGCCGGCCACCCACATTCTTGGCATGGAAAGAGGCCTGTTTCTCACGGTCTGAGGACAGCTTGTCATGGGTCAGCAGTTTAGATTTAGCTCTGCAGTGGGTCTCCAGTCATTATTCCCCTCTTAAGCAAACGCCTGTGCTCGTCCGGAGCAGGTTATACAGCCAGTCCAGTGCTAACAAGCTCCACACGGTGTTGTTAAGGACAGGGATGGGCAGTGGTAAGGTTGGAGGAAGCGGGGGAGGGGGTGCACTTGCACATGGACTCTGAACCACAAATTAATTTAGATGGACAAATGCCTCAGTGAATTTCAGGTTTAGCTTCTTGTTAATTGTTGGTCCAGAGTCTCACAGATAACATACTGTACATGTACATCAGTGGATGTTAATAGAAATATATGAAGTAAATGAGAAATTGGACAATGTTTTTTTTTTTGTCATGTACAATATTGCAGGGTTTGCTTCCATGTAACTTACAACACTTTTGGATATTTCTGATACATGTAAGATTTTTTTTTCTTTTAATTTGATGTGTTTGATTTTTGAGCATTTTGACCTGTCAACAGTTGGAACGTTGTCCATCGATATAAACTCGTGGTTGGGAGCCAGTGTGCAGGCCTTACTCATTTCATTGTTGTAGTCCTCTAATAACCTTCCGCCTGTGTGTGATTCATTAATTTCTTTTCGTTTCTTCTGATAATCTAGTGACTCCAAATTTGGGGATTTCTATGTGAGACTGTGTCGTCCTTACAGTATGTTTTCTATCTGCTTCTGAACTGTATTGATGTTGGAGCACATCCAATGCAACCTGATGAGATATTCCTGCACCTACAGGATCATAAGAACCAAAAGGGGCTCCACCTACTTCAGGTTTAACTCGGAACAACCAGAGGGTCAGAGCCAAACAGCATCTGATCGTGTTGATCGTTCGTATCGAATATGGAGGCCACGATCTCTGAAAGCAGGTGGGATGTAACCAAATCTGTCTTTCTTTTGTTAGGACATTTTAAAGTAGACGTATTGGTGTACTGGTGTCTTCTCAGGTGAACCTGTGTCAGCAGGTTAGCAGTTGTCAGGAAGTGAGAAGAGAAATCTCTATAGAAAGGTAACAGATAAAAGGTTGACATACCCAGTTTCTGCCAGTTGTATAAAGAAGTCCTGCCTAAACATTGACGAATCAGGCCATTGATGAAAAAAAAGAACTGTTGTAACGATAATCCACTGGTGGCCTGACAAGCTCACAGTGACAAGACTCCAGGAAGTCACTGCTCCTGCCCCAAGATATATCACCTTAAGATGATCAGCGTGTGGTTTTTACACTTTAGTTTTTGTGTGAAGGAAACAAAATGGAGGAGTGGCGTGTTCGTTAGTTGGTAGGTCAATGTTGTTGTTTTTGGACAGAACCAGGTTAGAAGTTTGCCATCCATTTCCAGTCTTTATGCTAAGCTAAGTGAACCGGCTGCTGGCTCCAGCTTCATATTGAACAGACAAACATAAGAGTGGTTTCAATCTTTTCATTTAACTCTTGGCAAGCAAACACTGTTATTCCCAAAATGGCAAACTATTCCTCTGAAAAACATCAAGGAAAATACTGTATTAGGCCCATATTAGGAAGTTTAGATTGAAGGGGGTACTTGAGTTCATAATACGAATAACCAATGGGGATATCATCAATAACATCCAGCCTGAATTCCAATAACAAGAATTTCAATATTGTCGTTTAAAAGCTGAAGGAAGTTGCAGGACATGCAATTGTGTTATGTGATGGTGTCATTCAACAAATAAAACTATTGTATATTTGAAAATTGAAATACTGCACAACTTGAGATGCATTGAACTCAATAGGATGTAAGAGATAACAACACACACACACACACACACACACACACACACACACACACACAGAGCCTGGGCCTGGGCTGTTTTGAGCAGAGTGGAGAGTTTATTACTGAGAGGCAATTGAAATGTCAAGGTCTGTGGAGTGTAAGCATCAAGTTGTGGTTGGAGGCTGCTCTGTGAGCAGACAGGGAGTGAGTGGTGTGGTGGCGGAGCTCCAGACGCCCATCTCCTACCCTTAAGGTCAAACTGACACTGTGGATTGGCCCAGCACTTTGCTGCTAGAACTAAAGTGGATAGAGAGGATGTAGAGTTGCTGCTCAGCCATCTGTTGAGTCAAAGCTAAAAATGGCTGCTATTTGGCTGGTAGCATTAGAAAGCATCGCTGAACAGAGAGTGTGGATCTCGTGTGGATTGTTTAAAATAACTGCTTGGAATCGAAGAGAACTGTTCTATTCATTCTGATTCTGCAGTCGCCCCCCCTCCCCCCGCCCGCCTCAACCCGGGGCCGGTGAAAGCACAAATGCTCTCCACCATTCAACTGTGTCTGAGGGGGAGGAGCACACCAAGACATCAGTCTAACATCCCACGCCAGGAATCGAGCTGGTCAGCATTTAGAAAGTCAGAACTGATGACTGGTACTGTATCACTGTAAACTCACAATATACCCAAGGAAGTCAGGAGTTTAAGGAAGTGGAACTCTAAAGTAACCCCTGGCATCTGAAGTCCATTACAATTCAATTAAAACTATGTAAAGACTTTGAATATAAAGAGCATACGGACATTTGGAAAACTGCTGTTATCAAGAATATATAAATTAACTTTGAATTTTTATATGATAACGATCACAATTTAACATGAAAGTGGGCAGAAAATAAGCCATACATTAATACAGCTTCCCATATTTATGTCTTGCCACCATGACTCATGATGTGCAGGATATTTTCGTTAAGATGGTGTCTGATTCCACCTGAATGCCTGCACTACAGGCTCCATCTGTTTAGTATAATTCATATTCATGCCACCAAGGTGTTATGAAAAGATAAGGCTGTTGATGTGTTGATGTATCTTACATCTGTACTGTGAAAGGTTTGTGTATGAAATGATAAAGACAAATAAAGCTGGCGATGAAATGTGCAAACTGTGTTAATAATGAATTGTTTAACCAAACTGGTCACGTTTCATTTACCGCAGGCAGACTGGAGCTTTGTCTGGCTGCTCACGAGCCTCTTCTATTTTTCTGGATAGGTTTGAGAAAGGAAAGAGAAGCTTTTCCTCAAAATGATGGACTGAATGGACCTCCCCAGTGTGGAGTGTGGGCATAGCAGCTGTTCCTTTAATTCAGGCTTAATTTATACAGAATTGTACCTTAAACACTCTTTTATATTCTAAATATTTCCCTGCGTGCCATCGACCTCCACTGAAAACAAATCGGTGTGCAGCACTGTTACACTGGAGGACATATTTCTTCATTTACACCAACACATCAGTCTGTCTTCTACTACAGTCCGGGAACAGGTCTTGTTTAGGTCTTGGTTTAGGTCTTGTTGACAGTGACAGTGCTCTCTTGTCCTTTAATGCTGGGTCAGGGTCCTTTAAACACCTGTTAGGGGACAGGCGGTGCTGTTTGTTAAAGTCACAATTTGGGTCGAGTGACGCTTTTTGGGTCGAGTTTTCATTTTGTTAAACCTGTGTTATTTTTCATTAATGTGATCACATGTTCATCAAGCCTTCTCTCCGTCCGTCATGGAGTGCTGTCACCCTGGACTCATGCGTGGGGTGGTTCTTGTTCCTCAGTGCCTGAACGGAGCACTCCCAGTCATAAACCTCCTTCGAGTGGTGGCAGTGACACCGCGAGGCCGGCCCTTCCATCTGCTGTCTTCTGCCAGAGCTCACCAGGTTGGTGCCAAGTCTCAGCTTGCCTGCACTGGTTTCACTTGTCACACCACTGCCGCGTAAAGAGAACTCAGAGCAGCTCTTGGTTGACGTGTCTTGTGGAATGTCTTGATGGGTGAATAGAAGTGTCTCACCTTATAACAAGAGCAGGGTCAGAAGCAGGAGACATGGGGACATTAACTCTCCACACGTCCGGTTCTTTACAAGGGTTTCCATGTTTTAGAACTTTAACCTTGTGTATCACAGAAGATCCGTAACTGCTGACAAAATTTTCACCTTTCTCCAGTAACTTTAAAGTCTGTGGAGTTTGTTTTTCAAGCCATGATTGAAACCAGTATCTGTCAGAGGGTAAAGATTCAGTAACCTGTCTATGCCATGGACTTTTCTGACTTGCCCCTGCATGCAGGCTGTGGTTCAGGAGGTTCAGAGGTTCGTCCACAAATCAGAGGGTCAGTGATTCAGTTCCCGGCTCCTCCAGTCCACATGTCACAGTGTCCTTGGAGGAAGATGCTGAATCCTAAATTGCCCCTGATGTGCCCATTGGTGTGTGAATGTGTGTGTGTGTTAGTAAAAGGTTCTGTATAAATGCACACAGCTTTAGTTTTACCCAGGTCTTGTGAGAGATATTATTCTGGATAAGATGCAGAAGATGTACATTAAAGTAAAGCTAATTACTGTGGATGAGTCAGAGTAACAGAGACACTGTTTCTGGAAAGAGATGTAGCTGTTCTATGATTCAATCAGCCAGTAAGCAGGACTGTGAGCTGCAGTATGTGAATTCTACTTTATGGTCCTGGTCATCCTGGTCTGTCTCTTCAGAGGACAGTGCTGTAGTCCAACCATGTAGGACTCGAGACGATAAAGCTTCACCCTTGGGTGACATCAAGTGGTGAACAGAGGACAGCAACACAGAGCTGCATCACTCCCAACGACGACTGTATAAATGAATGTGATTGAGACAAAAAGAGATTTTTATTATAATAGAGGATATAAAATAAATATACATGACTTTTTTTTCTCATTTAACAGTCATCTGTACAGTGAAATTTGGACAAGTTTGCTAAAAGCAGCTAAATAAACATTTTCTTTTTTTTTGTTTTTCCTTTGTTGAGCTATTGCTGCCTTATCTATAAATGCTATGAAAAGACAATACATTTAGGCCATATGTATATTTCAAACTCATGTGCACGCACGCACGCACGCACACACACGCACACACACACACACACGCACACACACACGCACACATAATACAGAGAGAATGTGGGCGAGTGGACAGACACCCCAACCTGCAAAGCATCCTGCTGATGCAGCTCACTGAGAGCTTTGGGGAATTAAGTGCATGAAGATCAATTTAAAAAAAAAAGTTTAATTAAATAACAGTTGCTATTTTTTTTTCCTTCTGAGAAGAATTTATTAAAATTTCTTACACAACTGCTTATTAAAAGTTGCTCTGATGGGACAGAAGGTTACTGTAACCAAGTTTTCGTGACTGGTGGCTAATCAGTGCTTCTTTATTCGAGCGATATGACAGTCACGGCACCAAAGCTTTGCAGATGGAGCGTCAGTCTGTCTGTACAAACCGGTGAGAGGGTGACGATAAGTGCTTTTGTTCTCTATTGGAAAAAGACAGGCACATGCAATACTATCAAAAAGGGAGGAAATGCGAGAGGAGACAGCGGCCGAGAGGTGCACTAGATTTCATTTAGGCGTGTACTAAAGTGTGTCTGTCCATATCTACACACACTGAGGAGCATCGTCATCTGCCGTGTGACTTTCATAGCACTGCTAGAACTTTAGTGTCTAAAGCCAGACATTAAAAAAAAACATTAAATACTTTTTTTATTTTACCACTAAATATCTGCGCAACAACAGTGCATTAAAAGACAACTCTTGTATCAATATCTCCATGAAAAATTCTTAAAATGTGTTTTTATGTACAGCATTTCAAAACATACTTATAGAGGACGAGAACGATCAGAAGAGAAAACAGATCAAGATAATCCTCCATCAGGATTGTTTGCAGTCTCTATAGGTATGACACAATAAAGTGAAATCATATATATATATATATGCTAGCTTCCACATTGTGTAAATAACAATATGCTACATAAGGAAAAACGAGGACATAGGCAAAAAGATCCAGAAAGCTAACAGGTGAGGCGTGAAAATACAAACACACGCTCACGGAAAAAAAAGAAAGAAGGCAAATGACTACAAAAGGCACCGTCCACACAAATAAAAAAGGTGGATTATCATTCCTGTAAAAAACAAACAAACAGTGACACCGTGTGGTGGAATATCGGCATGACAACGATTCAAACAAACCGGGTGAAGAAGCCGGTGAGTGATCCCAAACAACAGCGTCACCTTCATTCGACTGTCCGTTGAGGTGGCGTTAGCACATTCAGTAACTACACATGCTTTCATGTGAGCATATAGAGATGAAATGACTCAAAGAAATCTGGCCTAGTGATGCCTGGTTTGTCTGACAGAGGTCCCTTTCTATAGCTACTATAGTTAAGGCAGAGGAAAGTTTAAAAAAAAAAAAAAAAAAAAAAGAGTATTATACATAGATGTATGGAAATAATAAATATGATTGTTTACTATCCATATATATATATGTCTTTCTTTACAATAGTTCATTTAGAGTACATTTTAAAATGCTGTGAAAAAAAGGACCTAAGTGAGTGCTGTCTAGGACTACTGTACTCAGTATTACACAAGGAATGAATACACATAACCCATCAAAATATATAATAAAACCTGTCAACTGCAAAAACCTAAGCACAGGTGAAAGCTTTAGACTGGGATTTTTTTTTCTTTTTTACATTTTTTTCTTTTTTTTGCATAGAAGTTGTTTGACAGTAAATTGTCCAAAAGAGCCTTGTGCTCAATAATAATAATAATAATAATGATAATAATAATACTAGTGACACCTTGCTTGTGTGGAGAGAGAAATTTACAACAAAGTGTCTAAACGTGTCCTCGTCGCTGCTCAGTTTGACTTCAAATACACGCACACTAAAGGGAGTAGGAAACCTTCGAGTAGCTGCTGGTTTTGATCCCTCGTCAAATAGAACCGGACGGGCTGCGTCGTCCCGTCCCCCGGATCTGTCTTCCGGAACACTAGAGTGGGAGCGGTGAAGCAAACCACTGAAGCAGGATGATGAGGGGCTCACTTCCGAAATGCTTTACACGTACATTTCAGGTGGGAATTCGTTACCTGAAGTTTGTCTTTAAAGCTGCGCTAATCAATGTTCTTAGACTGACAATGGTTCAAATGACTGAAGGTGTGGCTTACAGTGAAGAACCCCAGAATGATCACCCAGGTCGGGGCAGTTTAGCCTCTTTTAGCTCACTCTTTCGGGCTTCCAGCCTGGTTTTTTCGATGTACTGCAAATGTTTTCGATGAAAAAAACCCAACTGTTGTGAAACAACCCACTGTAAGCTAGCTGCCTAGCACCGAACAGAAAACAGACGACGTCAGCGACATTTTTCTCAGGACTTGGTGGAGACCAAACGGGAGCTGAATATTGGACTCATGTTCAGGTGCGCCAGATAAGGACGTGTTTGCTAATGTGTTCCAACTTTATCAACTTTATAAAGAGCCGAAGTGAAGCTTATGTGAAATAATCCTAGCTTATGTGAACAGGTCTTTTAATCAGCCGGCAAAATGACATAAGAACAGAGTATTTTTGGTTGTTATGGACAGAAACAAACCAAGTCATGATGTTGTAAGTATCTACACCGGTAAGTCTTCCGGGTAAGTTTTAGCTAAGATTGCAAAGATTTCACCTTCTAATAGCCAGGAACCCAGGAACACGCTTCATCTTTTCGAAAGACCAGAGAAAAATAAAACGCTCACTGAGTGATTGCATTGAGTTACAGAAGCTAACGGATCAGAAGCTAGCTTGGAGGTGACGTCGGCTCTCTAGAAAACTGATCGTTAATCATTTTTAATTTGTGCACTTAAACTTTTCTTAAAACAATGTCAGTTTTTCCACATATGGTATGGAGAAAAGTCAGGATTTGACATAAATCGTTTTAGTGGTGAGATGCAAATAAGAATCATTACTGTCGTACTGACAGCAAAAGAGGTGGCTGCTTTAAGCAGTTGTGAAAAATGACTGGACATAAGAGTAATATCAGTTTTACACTAAAACAGCATGTCTTGCATTTTCTGATGAAAATTACTTTAACTCTTGCAAAAACAGTTGTATCTTACTTGTACAGTTTAACAAAGGACAGAGGTCCAGTTCTCATTTCAGCCACAAGGTGTCAGTGTTTCCTCATCCCACTGACAGACATGCCCCCCCCCCCAAATCCTGACCTGTCCATGTCTGTACTGGAGCGCAACACAGTTGCAGTTACAGTTACGGTGGAGTCATTGGGTGCATTCTTTAATACAACCTGCAGGATGAGCGGTCATGTGACCAAGCAGGACCAGGGAGGATGGAGCACGCTGTGGGCAAATGAAAGGAAGAGAAGCAGAAAGCAAACCTGACAGTGAAGATCTGCTCTAACTGAAGTCTCTTCAGTGGAGGACAAAGCACTGAGATCCTTCACTTCAGTAAAAGTAATAATGTAAAAATACTCTGTAACAAATACTGGTAAAGGTGTATTTAGGGCTAAATTTACTTAATTAGAAATGAAAGCTCTGTAGAGTGGCCCATTTCAAAGTGTTATATGTACATTACACTACAGGTACTGGTGTATTAAAATCTAAGTAGCATTTACTGTTAAAAAATACAATTTTGGCTGCAGCAGAGTCCTAAAAACTGTATTTTCTTATCTCTATTCTAGTATTTGAACCTGATTTAGAATCTGAAAAATGAAATTTGATTTTAGAAAATACTAGAAACAGATGAATTGGCTCTGAACATATACTTTTACTGCTCTGATGATTTTTATTTTAAGACATTTTGAGAAAAACTAAGCGGTTAGGGTTCAGTTAGAGACTATAATGACCTGGTAATGAGGATATTTATTAGGAACAAATGCATGATCATTTAGAAGGTGTTCATACAATATGTATCTGTATCTGAAGCTCTTAACTAAATGTAGTGGTGTAAAAAGTATGGTATTTCATTGTGAAATGTAGTGGAGTAGAAGTACAAAGTAGCATGAAATGGAAATACTCAAGTAGTAGAAGTAAATGTACCTCACATACTTAAAGGAACATTTAGACATTTAGGCAAATGCACTTACTTGCTTTTTTTTTTTTTTTTTAAACAGATCATGTGACTATTTCTTGGCCGGGGACAAGTAGCTTTCTGGAGTCGCTTCTGGTTGCCTGGCAACTAGTCCTGGCCAAGAAATAAGTTGGAAGAAATAAGAAGAAACTGCAAATTGTCCTTTTTACGCTTATAGGTTTCTGTACAGATTAAACAAACAATATATAATGTGTAAATCAGGGAGCTTCAGAGATACCCGTAGGTGGATCTTGACACCTTTGGACAGAGCCAGGCTAGCTGCTATCGGTCTTTATGCTAAGCTAAGGTAGCTGGTGGCAGCCTCATCCTTAGGATACAAGTATGAGAGAGGTATCAATCATCTCATCTAATTCTCATTAATTCATAACATTTAGGTTTTTACTTGATATAAAAATGACTTTTATAAGGAAAAAATAGAAAAGAATACTTTGCAGTAGAGGCAGTGAGCATTTACATCACTTACACAGGCGTGTATTAAAAAAACGCACCCACTGGCTTTGAATGTGTCCCCGGTCTCTCATCAAAGGTCTGCTCAGTGCTTGGCAAGAGGGTCAGAGTGGGAGAGGATGGGTGATCCGGGCGACAAGACTCACCCAACATTTGTTCCAGCTCTTTGCAGATTGGTTCAGCGGTCAGTGCAGTTCTAGTAAGTAAAAGGATAAACAACATGCATAAAAAACATACTGTATACACACACACACACACTCACACATGCTCACTCACAGGGCAACAATGTTAACAATAAAACCTTAATAAAAAAAAAAACAAAACAACAACAATCTGACATCAGGCAGTAACAGTCTCAAGAAGCATATGGGTTTTGGGGTGGGGTTGGGTGGGGGGCTGTACTGTTAGCTGCCCTGTACGTTTTATGTGCACGTCCATGTTCAGAAACCTTGAAAGTCTTGAGGGTCCACGATGAGATGGGTGTCAGAGCAAAGCATCCATCAGGAGGACGTCTTAAAGCCTCCTGAACACGCTGCTGTGGAAGAAAAAAGCTCGGCCCGTCCAACGATTCGTATCTCCAAAGGTAGCGGAGTGAATCGGAATATACAGAACCTGGAGCTGTAAAAAGACGACGGCCGCTTTTCGTACTTTCCAAAATCCAAATACAGAAACCCTATAATAAGAGGATTAAGTTAAATTGCGCATTTATTTCCCTGCAACTGTATCAGCTAAAGAGCTGATTTTTTTTCTCTCTGTAGAAACTCTGTGTCGTTTCTCAGGGTTAGCTCAAAGCTTTCTTTTGATTATCCAAGGTAATAGAACACTAGCAATGACAGCAAAGGCCTTTTGCTCCTGTGTTTCATCTGATAGCTTTCATATGTAACAATATTTACAATGACATCAACTATCAAGGTAAACTGGAAAACTAGCAAAAAGAAAGCGAGAAAAAAAAATCTAATAAAAAAGGTGCTATATAATATACATATATGGACACAGCTGCGATTCTTCCTCGTGAGGAACATTGTGTTTGTAAGTGCCATGGTTCTCAGTCTCTGTGTGTCTGTGTGAGAGACGCCTTCACATCTACCTTACATTATTTTCAGTAAAAATGGTTCACCAGCCTGATGAGGCAGAACTTCTGGTTAGATTCTCTCTCTCTTTTTTTTTTTGTTTCCTATGTTTGTTTGCCTTCATGTTCCAGTGCAGATGAAGGCTGTCAGGTAAGAGGTCAAAGATGAGGGAGGGTCAAAAAGGAGGATTGGTTGACTTGGAATGATGCAATGCACATAGGGGTGGGGGGGTGGTGGGTGGAGGTCCAAGCAGGATGTGGGAGCCTGAGGGCATCCGGGGACATCTGCTGAGGTTGCTGAGGGTTGTCTGAAGAAGGAGGAGAAGCTGACGACTCCTCTGCTGGTTCAGGAGTGACCGGGATCCCTCAGTAACGGTGTGTCTGGTGGGTGTACTGAGAGCTCTGCTGGGATGATGATGAGTATCCCATGGTGCTCTGGGGCTGGGTGGAACCTTGGACGTTGCTTTGGTAACCGAGGCGGGACCCGGAGTGCTGAGGGAAGAAAGACGAGTGGAGAGAAGACAGTGAGCAGCTTGATGCAGCAGAAGTGTTCTAACTGTATGTGAGCAGGTACACGGCGTGTTAGAGCAGGGCTGCCATTACAGATCTGAGTTATCATTTATTCATTAACGCAATTATTAATCCCTAATTAAAGTAGTTCCATTGAGGCGCCACTTTGTGTTTTTCTGTTTCTGTTTGTGTGTAAGTTGCATTATGGGAACTGTAGGTTCCGGGGTTTTGGAGCTTGACCCATTCTAGGTACTAAAAATCTGGATTTTTAAAAAAAAAATCTGTCCCCAGACTGTGAAACACTTTCATCAACAGTAAAGTGTCATCAACTGTAGGGACAGCCAAGCTGAACAGGTCCAGGCAAGACTGGACACAGCTCAGAGACATGACAACTCAGCTGAGCGGTGCGTGGTGGGACAGCCTGTAGGGGGGTGGGGTTTGTGGGATCAATGAGGGGAAAAGTAGGACACTGACAGTGACAGCACCACAGTCAGACAGCTATCCACCCTCCTGGTATGTCAGGACACTCCATCGGTTTATTTATACATCTGCTGAGGCCTGACAGCTACCAGCTGTCCCACACGCAGCCTCAGCCCCTGCTATAAGTTAATGCAGCTGATAAAGCAGCCAAGAGAGAAACCCTACCTTCAAAATGCTTGTAATTTTTTATTTTTTTATTTTATAACTTTACAGAACTGTGTGATCATTTTGAAGGATGATGCTGAACTGTACTGCTAATGCAGTACAGTTCAGCAGTAATGTTGAATCAGCACCTCTCAGTGCCTCCAAGTATGTCTCCATATGTGATGTACAGTCCTGGCATGTTTGTCTGATAGCATCGCCCCATGTGACCTCGCTGACTGAGCACACTCAAACATCCCACCCAGCTCTGTGCAGTGCACTGACACATGCTCTCCCAGTCCCTGCCCTTATTTCACCACACTCTCCTCCACTCTGAAAGGTGTGGTGATAAAACCCGAGCCAAAGATAAAACAAGACACCAGGGTAGGAAACAAACGCTCGCAGGCACCTGTGTGATTAGCTGTCAGGACTGTGTGGAATGTACAGTCCTTATCAGCTAGCCAACAGGCTATTGTTGTGTGAGTGGATGTGGATGTCTTCCTCAACAAACCTCAAACCGCACACATGCACCTTTGAAGGTGTGTCAGAAAGTGAGGACGGGCCAAAATGTTCTCAGTTTCCCAAAATGTCCTCACTCCGTCAAACTGGTCCTCATAAGGATAGAAGATCACAGTACACACACGCTCTTCATAGCATGGACTGTACAAGATGTTGGAAACATTCCTTTGCGGTTGCACTTTGCGTGTGTTAGCTGCTCATTCCAGCTGCCAATCTCCTGTTCTACCACATCCCAAAGGTGTTCTGCTGGATTCAGGTCTGATTCAGGCCAGGGAGACCACTGAAGTCCACTGATGTATGAGGAGGTTTTCAGATGCTGTTCAACTCCAGGTCGAACAGCATCTAATCTCTACTGTCTCACAGTATATATGTCCAGTATATTGACCAGTTGTGGATAATGGCACAAAAAAAGGTGTGACAGACTGACTTTAATCAGTTTTCTTGTAGTTTGTTGTGTGTAGTAGTAAAATGCATCGTAGTGCACAAAGAAGGAGGAGGAGCACAAAACCAAAACAATGATACTGTGGACATACAGTATACCGAGGGGTGCTTAGCACACGCCGTCCTGTGTCATTAATCTGCTCCTGAAGTGGAAACTATTTCACAGTGAAAGGAGACTAATGGCTACATCTTCTGCTTCTCTGTTCCTTCTGTATTTAGACTGTCACTTAATGGATAGTGGTGCTTTTCTTATTATCAACAAATCCCATGAAAAAAAGGACAACAGTGGAGCTCTGTGGCACAGAACATAGGCTCTGGATACACATGTTACTTGTTAGTAGGATACATTCACTTCGGGTTTTGGTCTACACATTGGGATTTGTTGACAGTAAGAAAAACACAGGGTTTGACCAGCCAACCACTTCCTTCCCCTTGAAGCTGCCGGTGTAAAGAAAAAAAAATCCCACTGACCTGGTACTCTGACTGTAGCACCCCTGTGCCTGAGGAGGCCCCAGAGGGCCCGATCCGAGGTTTCTTGTTGGGTGGCCCCTGGTCCTGGCCGTGTTGTAAACCCCCGCCGGCGGTGGCCCCCGTGGCTCCGGCGGTACCGTTTGTCTGGGCAGAGCTCTGCTGGGAGGGTGCCTGCTGGGCTGTGGTCTGCTGCTGGTTCTGGGCCTGAGTCTGGCCGGTCGTCTGCTGGTGCTGCTGAGTCTGGTTCTGCAGAAAGAAACACGGGTCAACCCACGGAAAGCAATTAAGGCTGTGGAAAGTGGGGGAAAGATAATCTGACTAGAAAAAAAAATAAATAAATGCATGAAATCATGGTTACTTGCGTATGCATGAGGAGGATTAGGTGTGAACAAGTACAGATGGCAGACATGCAAACTAAGGTATGCTGCAAATACACTGCTCACAAAAATTAAAGGAACACTTTTTTTATTGGGCCTGGCATGAAATCAGTTAAACCTGTCTGAT
>JBBMJY010000011.1:19026184-19046327 GCA_037833715.1 Toxotes lorentzi | reverse complement strand
TCCAACTTCATATTGAGATCTGATGTATCTAATGTGTTTCTTTAAAGTGCTCCTTTAATTTTTGTGAGCAGTGTACTTGCTTTGCAAATGTTTTATGAGGATACACATTTGAGAACACACAAAGTGCGTTTTGCTGAAACACTGAATGTAAACATACATTTTGTGTTTGTTTATAAGAGAACTTCCCATTAACTATATGGCATTTCTTATCAACCACTCAAAGCACTTTTACACTGTAAGTCACAGTCACCCCTTCACACACATTCACACACTGAAGGGCAAAATGGGGGCAATTTGGGGTTCAGTATCTTGCCCAAGAACACTTCAACACGCGGACTGGAGCAGCTGGGGAACCACCGTCCCTGTGATTAGTTAGATGAGCTCTATCTCCTGAGCCACTGACCCAGATAGAGTTGTTCTGGATCCAAATCCTCTCAGTGTGTGGAGACCAAATTTTGAAACAGCTGACCAGATGAAGAGAGGCTGAGAACAGATTTCTTTCAAAAAAGGCTTACAAAAAACTTTTTTAACACAATGAGAAAAGGAGATAATGGGTGAAAGTGCTTAATATTTCAGTATTTGATGCAACTTTCACTTGAGCGTGTAATGACTGTGTCTTATGTTGAGCTAGACTGCCAGGGGACTTCCCTTGATGCACCGAGCTCCTCTCTCCTCCTCCTTCTCCTCTCTCTCTCTCTCTCTCTGTGTGTGCTCTCATATCCCGTTAATGCTTTTACTAACTTGGCTTCTTCTCTCTCATGCTTTCTCTCTCCTCCTGTCACTTTCTACAGGTACTTCTGCCACCTCCTGAGACGTAGAGTCTGGATCTATGGTTGCGTTTTTATTTCAGCTCTATGTGGAACTTGTGCTATGTCACTTTTCCTCCTCCCCCAACCCCTCCCCAAGCACACTGAGTGCAGTTCGTTACTCCTCTGGTGTGAAGCAACGCGCTCGGATCAAGTGGCGCTTTCAAGACAGCAGCTGCTAATGTGATGCAGGAGCAGGGGATTCTCAGAAGCTACATCAGCCCCTGCGCTCACTCTCCCAATTCAGATCGCACAACAGAGATCTGCTTTTTAAAACCATGCAGCTAAAATCCACCAGCTCTGATAAATGGTAGGGAGCTGTTTTCTAGCACGCCACTCTCATGGTGCAACGATGAGATGCGACGGGCCCGACATACAGAGGTCAGCCTTCTGCTGCACTTTGTTCCTGCATGTACAATGTGTCCCTGCCTCTGGCAAAGTCACAGCTGAATCCTGCAGTGACTGTAAAAATAGCTCAAAGGACAGAGAAGAGACCGTGGATTCTAATGTTCTGCAGATTTCTAAGAACCCCCCCTCCCTGTAACATTTTTTCGCAATGCAAGAAAAACACGTTCTTTTTCTTTTATTGAGTGGAACGTAAAATTGTCCAGACACATCTGACGCACTGAGCTGATCAAACAACCACCTAAACACTGTAAAATGTTCATCCTACACTGCTGAAAAAGCAAAGCACAAACCAAAACATTCCAAAACAAAAGCACAGAGCTGGAGGAGCAAATGTAATTTCACTTTTCAGCAAACATATAAACTATGGTGGTGACAGTTTTCCATAAGAAATAATATTAAAAACTGACTGTTCCTTCATTAATTGTTAACCATTATTTTTCAAGCTGAAATGCTGCTTTTGTCCATTATGAAGATTTGCTGTTTCTCTGCTGTTTTATATCATTGAAATTTGGTTATTTGATCCAGTGGTTGGACAAAAAAAGCTGTTATAACTTTATACTTTCTTTAATGTGTCAGCAATGTTGTTTCTTAATCTAATATTTAAAAGTTTCCCTGCTTTAAACTTTTCAGCCAGTTAAGACATATGCTATCCATTATTTCTGTGTGACTGTATTCTAAAGTGTTGAGTGTTTATGATGGTGTCAAGGAAATTAGTTTTTCATTGAAATGCATATTTAGGGAACCCTGATGACCGAGGGGTGAACCTCTGCATGTGATTCACTCTCTCTCCCCCCTCATTTCCTGTCTAATGTTCCATTCTCCGCTTATTAAACGCAGGCAAAGCTAACCAAAGAATGTTTATGCATCCTAGCTCCTACGGCCCATAGATCAAACTTCTCTGTTATGACATGGGGCTAATTTAAATCAGATATTACAGCATGTGTCAGAGTCTGAAAACAGCTAAACCATGCTTCCTTTACCTGGAAAGGTGGTCTGACCGCTGCCCTGCGTGAGGCTTGAATCAGCTGCTCATGTTTGTTCAGCTTGTGTTTATCTTCCTCTGTCATTAATCTCTATGAACAGCTAATGTGAGTTCACCATGACAGGCCTCCAGCCTCACTGTGGCATTGGTTGCTTCTGATGCAGAAGTGTCACAATCTAGCTTGTAGTTTTTATATAAATGGATGTAACTGTATAAGTACAGATCGATCAGACTTTATTTGTAAAGACCTTTTCATACAATCACAAAGCAGCACAGAGAGCTTTAGATAATAAAACCCAATGCTGATAAGATCAACTTTAAAGTTGGTCAGTGCAATCTAAAGACCAGCGAGATGCTAAACTGTGATGTTTGTGAGTCGCAGTATCTGTGGCAGCGTGGCGAATTTCAATGTTTTGATGACCCGAACTTACCACGTGTGATAAGAGACACGGCCTGAAGACACCTACATGCCAATATCCACTTATAGTCACAGCAAATGACATGTCTTTCACATACTTTGTTGATCACATCCACCTCAAAAGTGGTCAGAAAATCCTTAAGACCTTACTGATGCTTTATTGTGAAAATTGTGAGTTTTCAAAGCCTTGTAAAGCTTGGCGGTGTCTTTGTGGAATTGTGAATTTATGTCCCAGTGTGAGATACTGGACGAAATCATTTTCACGCGGTGACAGTGACTCTGGATATTTACCTTCTCTGTTTTCTCCTCTGGCTCGTCTTCATTGAGAAACTCTCGTTTGGGGTACGGTATCTGACATCCGGCAAAAACACTAGAGGCGATAAGACACAAATCAGTGGTTAAAACGTCTCTGTGTTAACATACCATAAAAACTCTGCTTCCATTGTACTAACCAACACACAATCCTGACCCTGAAACACAGGAAAAACAGGATGGCTGCTTGAAAATCCTCATACTTAAAGGAGTAAATAACGGTGGGTATGTGTTCTTTTGCTGAATCAAGACAAAGAAAAGCCTCTTGTAATAGCTGACTAAGGCTCACTCAGTGGTTGGTAGTGGGTCCTCCAGGAAGTACGGGTCCTGCAGTGCCTGCTCTGATGTGATTCTTTTGGTGGGGTCCATGGTGAGGAGTTTCTGGAGCTGAAGACAGAGAGAACAACACACACAGGGTTACAAGACACTCAGGCAAAGAAAGGATCAGGACGTTGTTACTCCAGTACAAGTTCAGTTAGAATAACTGTGAGTGTAAGACTAAAGTGTCTGCAGATATCTGTGTGTCAGAGAACTCAGAAAGCGACAGCAAGAGATGAATTTATTTAAACCAGTTTTTTTACTGATAAAGATAGTATGAAAAATCTATTAGCAAACAGTTTTTGTGTTTTTGTTCACCTGAGGAATGTAAGTCCACTATTCTCCCTCATTTTACCTCTGTTTTGGTCTCCACCAGTGCACCACTATGTCCACAAGCAGGCTGCTAACTGTGTCTGTCTGCTGCTGGACAGGTAATGTACTGATGAGAGCACTTTTGCGATTCACAAAACCAAAACAATACGCTAAAAGATGCTAAAACACTGCAGAGTCACATTCTTCCAAATAAACATAGTCACTGAGTCCTTAATTAATATAAAAATATTGATTACAGTATCTTTAAGTTCTTGGAATTTCTTTCGGGGCCACAACCCCTACAGTATTCCTCTGATGTGGATGTAAACACTCCAGTCGTCACTTAAGCCTCATCACTGTTTCATCTCAAATCCAAGGCATGAAAATGTGTCTCAGTCCCAACACCTTCTGACTACACTGCATTTATGAATCAATATCCAAGGACAGCGTGATCATTTAAAACGTAATCAGACTTAAAACATAATAAAGCCTCAACAACATGTTTCACATATCCACTTTTCTGTTTTGTAAAGGATTGAATATGGGGTCATATCTGACCCAATTCATGTTTATGAAAAGTTTGAATTTGAATTAGCAAACCCTTCCTTCAAATGGAATGAGGAAACTGCTAACATTAACATCCTCTAAATGTAGAGGACATACAGTTCATTAAATTGTGTGGACAATTTAAACATGTCTCCTTAAGAAATTTCTTGATTTGTTTTCAATTTTTTTAGAAAACATCAGTGTTGTTCCAACTGTGGCAAATATGTTGGTTGTTTTTAACTTGTCTGTGCTGTTTACAAGGTTTCTACATGTTTACCCAGTAAACTATGACACATAACTCACATACTTCAGGGTTGTTAGTCATGATGCAGTGAAACACAATATGCAAAGTTCTAGTTACACATACAGTCAGTTCATAAACCAGATATTAATTCATTCATGCATCTACAGATTTTTCAGATCTATGCAGACACTTTTTCCTTATACTGTGGGTGTTTTTGTGTGTGTGTGTGTGTGTGTGTGTGTGTGTGTGTGTGTGTATGTGTGTGTGTGTGTGTACCTACCAACAGGAAAACTTTGCTGTCTGGTTTGACTTTATGCTTCTCCATGTATTTGATTAAGCTGCTGTTTGCATACCTGTTAGGTGAGAAAACACAATGACACTGAAAAAAAGCAGTCTGACTGTATTTCATAATGTGTCTGTTGGTCTATGAGCTTGTGATGATGGTCAGATCATCACAGTGTCTCCTCACGTTGTCCTCCTGAAGTCCTTCTGCAGAGTGGGGTACTCTGGCATCTTCCTAATGTCTTCCCAGTCCTTATCTGTGGAATGCAAAAGCACACAATCCAAGCTTATGGTTAAACGAATACGGCAGCTTCATTCAGTACATTTACAGTGGCTTCAGAAAGTATTCAGACCCTTCCCTGTCCCTGCTGCTGAGGAGCCCCCCACAGCATGATGCTGCCTCCACCTTGCTTCACCATAGGGGTGGTATAACCCAGGTGATGAGCAGTGCCTGCTGTCTCACATAGTGTTTGGAGTTCTGCCAAAACCTTCGGTTTTTGTCTCATCACAGCAGACAATCTTTTTCCTCATGCTCACAGAGTCCTTTAAGTTTGGCAAACTCCAAACAGGCTGTCATCTGACTATCCTGACAGCAGGTTCAGTAAATCCTCTCTACCATGAAGGCCTGATTGATGGAGAGCTGCTGAGATGACTTCTGTCCTCCTGACAGGTTCTCTCACCTCAGCAGAGGACTTCTGAAGCTTGTCATCAACAACGAGACGTCATCAATACACCCACTCGCTTGCCACGAATTCTCCGGACAATGACCTGCTCTGTTCACACATCGGCTCAATCGGACATTATGTGAACTTTGTACTAGGGAGCTGGCAGGACAAAGTCCACATAATGTGTGGTGCAACCGATTTGGACATTTGCGTTCACACGTATAGCTCCTCTGGTTAATGTCTAGATAAGTTGACGGCTGCAGTACATGTGTGAAAGCAGCTTTAAACTGCCCCATTAGCTCTGCTCTCTGGTCTCATATGAACAAAGCACTTACAGCGTCAGGTCACAGGATATTTTAACATTAGCTGTACCACATGTTCAAACCAGTCTTAGGTACTTTGCTCCCTATAAATGAACAACAGAAAACTTTGAAACTGACAGTTTCAAAAGACTGAAGTATTCAGTTACACTTGTAATTGCTTTTCTTAAATAAACTTTTAATGTGTGAGTCCATCCATCCATATTTAAACTCAATATGTCTTATCTTGTACATCTGTGATGTACAATTATAGATTACTGAGTGTGGATTGGTGAGAAAAAATGTTATCCATTTGCGATTCAGTCTACAACAGAACGTGTGAAAAATGAAGGGGTGTGAATACCTTCTGAAGCCACTGTATATGGATCACTGTTTCTTGTTAGTTTGTTGGTTTAAAACCTGCTTTCTCTGACTGTATGTCCGTGAACAGTCAAAAGTTGGTCTGTCTCCTGTCACAAGAAGACATAACTACAGTATTCTGACGAAACCACAGTTATATTCAGACACTGTGGCTGATTCACAGGTACTTATTGGCAGTTGATCAGATCGTGGTTTTTCTGAATCTAAACTGATAATCACACTGTAAAGAACCCAGTCACTCAGCTCTGACTGCATTTGTGCAACGATCAAGACAAGACTTACTAGGTTTACTTCTTTGGTGATACACTTTATTATATACTAACAGTATTGTTAGTAGAAACAAAACACTTTTTTTTGATAATGAGAGTTTTTGTCCTTTACGGTTTGTTTTTGCGGTGATGTGAAACACACTCCTGCATATTGTTTCACACCGTTCCACAGGTGGAAACATAGCAATGCCCCATCAAAGGCAGGGATGAAGAACTCTGTACACGTATGTAAATAAAGTAGGTTCAGGTTTGTTAGACCTTAAGGATGTGTACTAATGGACACACAATAAATAAGTTTAACTTTGTTTCCAAGAAGCTTCACAGGGTATCTTAAAGTAAACGCTCAGTATATATTTGAGAGGGGAGGGAAGAAGAACTCTGAACACGTATGTAAATAAAGTAGGTTCAGGTTTGTTAGACCTTAAGGATGTGTACTAATGGACACACAATAAATAAGTTTAACTTTGTTTCCAAGAAGCTTCACAGGGTATCTTAAAGTAAACGCTCAGTATATATTTGACTATAATTCACCTGACATTTATTTTTAGAGCTTGTGAGCACAAAATGAATGACATTCAACCATATTACAAATATATAACATACAAAAATATTATTAATACATAATTATTTTGTGCTCCTTTACTCTTGTATATCTGAACAGGCCTTATGCATTAGTGTAAGAAGCTGTTTTGTTTTTTTAGTGTCTGTGTGGAGATGCAGTTGTGTGCATTTTTGTGCAGACCTGCAGGGAAACCCATGACGCTGAATATCCGGTCCAGCTGGTCGTGGTGGAAGGGGTTACTGGTCTTGATGTCTTCTTGGCGACAGTGAAAGATGGGCTCCGATGTTAGCAGCTCCGCAAAGATGCAGCCGATTGCCCAAATATCTGATGCACGTACACACACAGACACACACACACATACACAAACACACACATCATGTAGTCTGAGTGTTCTTTACGTACATTAGCTACAGTACATTAGTCTTCCTGAGTTAATGACAGCTGATTTTAAAGGCCGCTGGATTTTACGTTAAACCTTTTTCACCGCTTCACACAAGAATGATTGCTGATCTTAAATATACAGTCATCTTTCATCCTCCTATTGCAATAAGCGAGTTCATTTCAATATTTCCTCCCCTGGTTTCTGCTGCAAAGCAAAGTGAAAAAAAAAAACATTCTGGGAATTCATTTAGCTGAGACCATTTGAAATTGAATGATAAACTGGAATTAGATTAGATACTAATTAACTTGACCAGTGGCCAGTTCAGGAATATTTAAAGCAAAAGAGTGACATTTTGAGAAATATACTTTATTGCTTTCTGGAGGAGAGTTAGATCAGAAGACTGACTGATATCACTCTGTCCATTAAAGATGAAGCTACAGGCAGCAGTCATGGACTCTGCTTCCTTCAGACAGAGGCAGGGTACCTGTTGCCCCCGTTTCTTTTCTCTGTGCTAAGCTAAGCTAACTGGCCTCTGGTAAGGTATGAGAAAGGTATCAATCTCCTCTTTTAATTCTAGAAAGCAAATGAGAATCACAAACACAGTGGAGGCCTGACACACAATAGGAGCTAAGAGCAAGAACCACTGTGATGACATGCTGACAGTGTTGTCTCATGTTCCAGGAAAGATAAATATAGACCTTGCAAGCCAGTGATGTGCATTCCTGTTCACACTGAGAGACCTTGGAGGGACACACTAAAAGACTGATCATGCTGCAAACGTAACAGCTAGTGTTCTGCTATGGGGTCTGGATACAAAAATGTCAATCGACACAAAGCTACACATACCTGCTTCAGTCGAGCAAACATTCAGGGATCGAAGTCCTGAGGTAGTGTAGAGCTGTATGTTTATGGCTGATTGTGACACTCACACATATAGGATGGCTTTGTCTGCACCTGTGACCCTGTACTCACCAATAGCTTTGGTGTAGTGCCGGGCCCCCAGCAGAAGCTCAGGGGCCCTGTACCAGAAAGTCACCACCACGGGGTCGAGGTCCGCCAGCGGCTTGAGGGGAGAGTTGAAGAGCCTGGCAAAGCCCATGTCAGCTAATAGGAGGTGGGAAGAGAAGACAGATGTGGTTAGCACACAAAGACATTGTCATTCTAACCTGCCTCGGACCTGGAATTTGGATCTTAACGGCTGCAGTTTGGTTTCAGCGCCGAATCATTTAAAACAGTACACAAACCACAGCTACACTGGAAACAAATCACCATCCTAGCTTAAATCAGCATGCTAACCATAGCTGCTTAGCATGCTAACTTTAATTGGTTAGCATGCTAACTTCATAACCAGTTTAATTGTTCTTTCTTAAGTACTTCATTTTGTCGTTATGTCCATCCCCACTTCTGATACCAAACCTACGCCCTTGGCTCATCCTGTCCAAAGATATATTGGATATATCACTTCTGTTTCTGCACTGCAATCATCTAGAGCCTAGCATTAATCAACCTAAGAGACCTCTGGAGTATTTTAAATATATTTTTTTTATTTCTAAGTCAAAGCAAATTTGATAAATAGCTTTTACTTTTGAAGGAAGAAGTAAAAGTGAAGTCCAAAATAAATACGGGCAACGGGTGTTTTTTTTTGGAAATGTGCCCCTCTTTTGAAATCTTCAAAAGCATGAAATCTTAAACAGAAGTGAGAGTGAGTCATCTAGACTTGCTTTGTGAAGACTGATCAAACCAGTTGGACAGGCGATCATAAGCAAGCATATCTACATCTAAATTACTACAGAACGATAATAGAACCTCAGTTGTTGTTACTTAATGGAGTGGAGTTTGATGAGTTAAATGTCTCTTCAGCTGTGAACGTCTGTGCTGTAAGAGTCACTCAGAGAAATACTCATGAGCACCAGTTGTAGAGGGTGTAGTTACACAAAAACCTAGAACTATTAGTAGGCGTACAAAGTTTAAAAATAGTGCCTGGCACTGCAGTGTTACCCTTCAACAGTCCTCTGGCCAGCTGGCTTATGCAACAGCACTGATCTGAGCTCCCTGTCGACCTCTCAGAGAGAAGGTTAAGCACTGCTGCTATCTGACACTCAAACAGTCGACAGCCTCATCGATCCACTGTCACGATGACAGTAGTATCTGTAACTTGTATAATCTACGAATCAGAATCAGTCAAGCATTTTACAGAATTTTTTTTTTTTTTTTTTTTTTTTTTTAAGTTAGCCCTCCTTACCGATTTTAACTCTTCCTCGTTCAGGACCTTCTCCCATCACCAAGATGTTAGCTGGTTTCTGAAGGAGAAAGACAAGAGAAATGTACTCACAAGTGTGTAAAATGTATTCAGTGGCTGTCCACTTTTTGAACAGTAAACCACACAAACATGTGACCGTCTCAGTCAGCCATTTTTGCGAGACTGCATTTAAAATCAGACAACACCACGCAGGAATGTGGTCAAACACACCAACACCTGGCTGTGTTTGTCTGCTTTTGGGTGGGCAACATCAAAGCTGAGTCAGCCCACTGATCTAAATCAAAGGGAGACATGTGAAAAGGCCCAGAAAAAAAATACAGTCCGGTCTGTTCTGTTTAAGGTGGTCATCAAAAAGTATAAAGCTGCAGCACTGTTGTAAAGCTGTTATGATGACTTTCACCATGACTTATTTCTGCTCATCTGGCAAATTGAAATCCAAAGTTCCCTCTTTATACATCACATCCATTTTCTATACCGCTTATCCTCTAAAGGGTCATGGGGGGCTGAGCCAATCCAGGCCGACAATGGGTGAGAGGCAGGGTACAACCTGAACAGGTCTCTGGTCTATCACAGGGCTGACATATAGAGACAAACAATTCCAACAACAACTAACCGTTAATAAAATGTTTCACTATGTTTAAGAGCTGCTGGCTAACTTTGTGTGTCTGGGGTTAGGAGGCTAAAACTCTCCAGATAAGGGAGGTGGATGATCATTTTCAGTGGGTGTGTGACATCTTTCACAACACTAACTGGGCCCTATTCTCATGGACAGATAGCATTTGTTGGACAGCCAGCATTTGTTGAGCTGTTGTTGTCACGCGTCACTGTGACCGGCACAGCTGTTTCAGAGCGTTGACATCAGGCACAAGATAAGAGCAAATTTATTAATCACCACAACCTCTGATTTATAATCCACCTCACTTGCTACTGCTACATGAACCAAAACGGCAGGTAGGGCAGTTGAAACAGGACCTACAGTCATTTGATCCATGGCTACAATGAAAAAATACTGATCAGTTCCCTTTAAGAATACAGGTACAGGTTTTTGGAAAGAAATGAGCAACATGAGGGAGTCTGGTTGAGACTTTCGCCACAGGGGTCAAAGACAGGACAACATGGACACACACTCTGATGTGTTTGTTTTTAAACTCACGTCAACCACCAATTTCACTTCCTTTCACTTCATCTGTACAGTGGTGATCATCAAATTATCCAGTGCTAATGAAACAGACACACAGCTGCACATTCAATCAGTGGGACACTGTCACAAGGCCCCATGTTTTTTTCTGTTTTGAAGTTTACAGTCGCCCTCTCATGCAGTGGGATGCAGTTATCTGCTTGTAGTCAAACAAGCCTGTCAACTCTCCCCGGGTGTCTGTGTGAATGTGAACCCTCCGGCTCGGCCGACTCAGATCTGCCTGGCAAACACGTAGTGTTGCTATAGAAACAGCACCAATAATGAGGTCTATTATTCATGCACACAACAAGACATGCAGCGATTGGCAAACACAAAAGAGAGCGTCTCTTAAAAAGCCCCCGATGAATTCAGGCTCACCAGTTCTTTCAAATTCTAAACAGGCCTAACTGAATTAATACACCACCCCTGAACATATTCATTATTACCTCTGGAGTGTTCTGTAAAAGACTTGAGTGAGTGTAAAAATGCAAAAGGAGCATGCAACATGAAAAACAGAAAAATACGTGGAACTGGACACCCGAAAAAGACATCACATAAAAACATGGTAAAATATCACTGTTGCCACAACGAAATACATTGCATTTAAGATGTGCTCTAGTGTTATTCATAAACATGCGCCAAATTGTGCTTCATGCCCTCAAATGCAGTCTTCCTCCTGAAATCATCCAGTGAAATTAATCAGATCCAGTTGGTTGGTTTCAGAAATGGATCAGGAGCTGAGGGAAAATAAACACTCCTCATCCCACTGTGGACCACAAAACACCAATCCTCAGGGACACGGTCCTCTTTGACAAAACCCTCTACATTTTTCTCTCAAAAACTAGGCCAGTTCAGGAGCCAGAGGCAGACTCTTATAGAATGGAATGGGCAACTTGATAAACAGGCTGTTCTAAAACCAAAAGGTCACAGCCAGCAGGGCTCCATCAGCAACCACACCTCCAGTTTAAGTGTTGAGATAATGAACCCCTAACAGAAAGTTTGAGTTTGGATGTTTTAACTTCTAACCAGTTCGGTATGGTTCAAACGAACTGCAGTGCATTTTTCTTTTTACCACATCCAAAAAGGGAAAATGACTTAATAACAGAGGTATGTTTTGTATTTCATCAGTTCCTTATTACGAAGTGACAACCACAAAGTGTTTATCTCCTCTGTGCTCCAGTTCAAAAAGATGCCCAATGAGCTGTTCACAGGTTTGCTGTCGTTCGCAGTCTCGGTTCTATCATTTATATCCTGGTGAGCTCTTTGTGACACCAGAGGAAGTAAATGAACACGTTACAGAAAAGTGCAGAGAGAACAGCAGGACAACAGTTTAAATGTGATGCAAAGATCCTCTAAAATATATAACTAAAATAAAGCACATTGAATATTTTGTTCATCATATGATCACCACGCCTTGCTAATTTATAGAGTGGTCTTTTTTTTTTTTAACATGATTATGATTATTGGCATATATCAGAAAAAGCAACTTATATATTACAGTAGTTGTTGGAAAATTCTCTCACTCTTCTACCTGGTGAGGGTCTTTATGCGGGTCGCTGTCCAGCCTCATCCTCTTTGGCCTCTCATATAAGTTATGGACCTCTTTGCTTTACAAAGATTTTTTTCTTGACATCTAACTTCTAGTGAAAACATTTCCACATCATATCTGTCACAGTACAACGCTGCTCTGATGACACATCGCTGTTCCAGCTTCTATTTGTTTCGGGTTTTCTTACTGACACGGTCGAACTCGTTTCTGCTTTTTCAGCAGAACTTAAAACGCCCCTTCTTTTTCTTCTTTGGAAACACTTTGTGAAAAAAACTTGCAAATGATCTCACGAACATGCACCGTCTCAGGAACTTAAGAATAACAAAAATTAGCATCACCTAAATATCCCATAACTATCAATACTTAAATCATGATATACCTTGATACTATCAGGTGAAGATTGGGGGCCATGATTCTTCCTGGATTGTTAGCCAGTAATTTTACTTAGCATACAACTGTGTATCCATACAAATTAAAGGAAAAAAATAAAGCACAGCCTGAATTCCTAATTTAATTAGTGAAGTGAAAGATTCACTAATTCATTATCAAATGGCCAGTTTACAGTATCTGCCCCTCCCAAACCCTCATGAGTCAGTCCTGATAACAGCAGCATCTGCCCTGTGTTGCTGCAGTGTGACTGTGGGGGACAGACAGCTGCTAACAGCCAGGCATACTGTAACGTGTCTATAGGATTAGTTAGTTAGTACGGATATACCACAACAACAGATCACCTTCATTAACCCCCCCCCGCACACACACATACACACACATTCGCCCGCAGAGCTGCTAAGTCAGCATCTTGACTCAGCTGGTCATGCAGGGTGGTGGGCTCGGCATCAGCTAGAGACTGTTACATAATCCTTTTGGGGAGGGGCGGGTGGGGGGGGGAGGGTGGAGGAGGCACACCAAGCAAGCACCTCTGGTGTGTGGGTGGTGGGTGTGACTGGGAGGAAGGAGAGGAGTGGAGCAGCAGGACTGAGTGGGGGATGAGTGCTCGCTGTGAGGTGGTGCAATGCAAAGCACAGACGCAGAACATGCTATGCACCAGCACAAACATGCAGTTATGTAACAGCAGAAGTACTGGAGCCATGAAAGATGTGCCGGTGGGGGCACCTTTCTCTGCAGCTATACACACCACTGCAGATCACATGTCTCACGTGTATTTAACAACATAAAGCATGGAAAGACGTGGGGCTTTCGCATCAATTCTGAAAGCAATGAGACGGCATTTTCCCAATGAGGGGCATTTTTCACGGTGCGGCAACACATTCGCGATGAACGGCAACGGCGCTTTTCATTTGTTACTACGCACATTACCACAGGGAGAACTGACAAAGAGCCAGCCGCCTGCACAAAGATGACAATCTAGCCGACAGCAGGACCCAAAAAGGAGAGAATCTGGATGGTCCTGTGGTGTGGTCACAATGGCAGGAAGCCCTGGCAATGAGACAGCAAAATAACAGCACAGGCTGCGATACATCAGTCGGGAGTTGGACAGAGTTTGACAATAGAGAATTTTTATCCGGCTGCAGAGCAAATAGTTACAAAGGGCCGGAAGAGTTGGTGCTCAGATAAGAGCGGCGTGACCTTCAGGGAGCAAAACAACCACACAGCTCCTGTGGGAGAATTGGTGTTGTTGTAAAGGAGAGGGAGCCACCTCTTACTGCTGTGTTACCTCTTCGTTACTACTGTTATGTTTCCTTTCATTGATTAAAATAATTCATCGTTAAGTCATTTTGTGTTATGACATACACTGTAAAATTATGTCCCCCAAAACCAGGTGGCTTTTACTTCATTTTATACGCCTTGTAAATCAAGGAGCTTCTGAGTTACAGTAGCTAGTCGTGACAATACTACAAGAACTGATGGTGCTGACTGAGACTCCACAAAAAAGGTTTGCCCTCACTGCCCCAACAACAAAGTGTTTTCCCTCTTGTTACAACTGTGTTTCTCGCTCCGCTACCCTTGGTGGTTTGAGTCAGGATAAGGGTAGGTTCAGGTTAAGGTGAGGGGAAACAGACTTCAACACAACAAACAGCCTTCTGCTCACACACAACCCTCCGTCACACCAGGTCCGGCTATAGTGTATGGATATCTGAAGTAGCCTGCACATACAAAACACTGTCGATACTTCTTCTTTGCAAGAGGGAGACTAGAAACACGGCTTGATGTGACCCAGGAAAAAGTGGTAAATGGTCCCAAAGCTGGATCCAGACCAGGGCTACAGTCGCACTGGGTCCTACACCACGCAGTCACCTGGATGTTCTCAACTTTTTCAAGTAATTATTTAATTTATGGACTTTCTGCTGAAGTGAAGCCACGAAGACGTCAGTGGTTTGTCTACAGTAAAACAGAAGCAGGAACCATAACATGATTGTTTGTGTAAAAACACTGTTCAGATAAGTTTTTATTTGAGGCATGCAACCCATTTTTTCTTTAAGAGAAGAAAAACTTTCTTGATCCATGCATGGAAATTGATTTGTTACAATTGTGCAACACACAGTTAGGAAAGAGGAAGTAAAAAAAAGTAAAGACTGCTATAAATAGTAATAGAAATAAATGCACAGAAAGTGAATAGACAAATGTACAAATGCAAGTGTGCTAAAAGTAAAGAGTGAGGTAAAATGGGTCTCTTTAACATTAGCATACAGCAGGTCCAGGGTCCTGTCTCCTCTTGTTGTGCTGTCCACAAACTGAGTGACAGTGAAGAGAGTCTTGGTCAGTTGATCTCCCCGTTGGAGTCCCTGGAGGTCATGAAGAGTCTGGAGTCGAACGGTAACAGGTAATCGGTAATTTGCAGCCAGATTAGCTGAGGGGAGGATTTAAACAACACCCAGTTGTTTGGGATATGGCCTAACGGTTCAGTGTCTGGGCTGTAGAAATGTCCCCATCCTGTCTGCCCAAACCATCTGAATGCCATCAATGGTAGCAGTGGGATCCGTAACTTCTTCCTGTTGCCATGTCTCTGCGCAGTGGGGAGATATGTTCTTCTCCATTAGTCTTTGTTGTCAGGATCCAGCTCTCTCCCCTCGCTTTGTTCCTCCTCTGCATCCTCTGTGTGTCCTATTTCTGATTCCTAAGAGGGTGTCCGTTGCTCTGGTCACCATGCCGGATGGCTTCAGCTCAATCAGCTGGTCCCTGGTGTAAACAAAACCACCGTGGAGTTGCTGTGCAACGGCAACATAGCTGAATGATAGCATTCAAAAAAGCAGCTGAACGAATGAAGTAATTCCAGGGTGAAAAAAAACCCCCAAAAAACAGACAAGAGCTCTCTCTACTAGCATGTTTAGAGACGGTGAAGCTTAAATAAGTTACTGATAAAAATTTGAGGAAGTATGACAAAAGAAGAAAGCAAACAAGAAAAAAATAAGATAAATAAGATAAACAGGAGCTACTGCAATAGGCCGCATGCACGTCTTCAAATGCACACAAATAAGTAAATAAAAAACAAAGAAATGAATAACTACTGGATGGAATGACTCCAACTTCAGTGATCCCCTGACTTTTATCTTGTGCCATCATCAGGTCAGAATTTCTATTTGTCCAATAGTTTGTTTATGACCAAATACCTGGAAAACTAATGATATTCCCATCAGCCTCAGGTGTACTTCCTGTTTGGTGCTAATTAGCAAAGGATAGCATGCTAAAAAGCTAAACTAAGATGGTGGAGATCACAAACATTATTGCTAAACATCAGAATGTTGCACTGTCATTGCAGGCATGAACATTACCCAACAATGCCAATATTAGCATTTAGCTCAAAGCACCTCTGCACCAAAATACAGCCTCACAGAGCTTCTAGTGTGGCTGTAGACTCTCATCTTATTTATGCAAAAATTCACTGGTTCCAGTGCTTCTAATGTAAAACATGAATAAGACAATGAGTGCAGTCTGAGATTAACTCAACAACAGGACTACAAAGTGTCTGACCCTAAGCATTTACCGGACTCACTTTCTGATTTTAGATCTTGGGGATGACTTGCTTAAGTCATGATCTAAAGTGGACTAAATCCCTCAGAGCAGACAGTCAGCACATTTTTTAATAAGCTCACTTTCATTTCAGCTCAACAATAGCCCCACATTGCAAGTGCAATGAAAAAGAAATTCAGTAATCAATTCAATTGATACTGGCAAAGAGACAAACGATTTAATGCCTGCAGAGATGCCCTGTGGATTGTTCCAAATCACCAGAGAGAGACTGAGTGTGAGGGACTGAGCACGCTCCCTGATCTCTGCAGGTTTACATAATGTGATATCCGGCCACCACATGACCACTGAGGATTGCCAGGGATTACATAAGAGTGGACGATCCTGTAGATAGATGGATGTCTGAACTGTGTTACTGCTCTGCCCCTTGACATCTGAACTCCACTTATCCACTTAGGAGGTGCATTCAGAGAGACAGCTTAGCAAGCCTTCACTCATTCATTCTTTCATGATCTTTAACTGGGAATAACCTCTCTCTGAATCAAAGCAGCGATGGTGTGATGGTGTGGTTGTGTTTGGTTAATTATACTCTTCCCCTCCACGAGCAAAGGCACAAATGTTCCTTGCTAGGGAGTGACAGATGCAGATAGAAATAAGAGCAAAGAGCCACACATGCAGATGGGCTGTGGGAGTTTACAGTACACAGTCAGATATGAGACAGCGAGAAAGTAAATAGTTCCAATTCTGCTTTTTTAATCAGACGTAAAAGATCTGATGTTTTCCAAGAATCTACATGGACTCACATTGATTCAGTTCTAATCTGGACCATATGGAGATGAGATACAATGTAAGATCTTAAGAGGTTGGACTCACCAGCCACTGCAGTTTTAGAATCAAATCACAGTTTGTCAGTGCTGTAATAAAAACTGGTCATTTAAAACGGTTCACCATTCTTTTTATACAAATAGCAGCTTGACCTAAACTAGCATTACCACAGTTCCTCCACTACCCACTTTGTTCATGGAGTCTTTAAACCATTACTGTCTTCCATTTATATGCTGCCTCTAGGTCAAAATTTCAGAAAGAACCATATCCATTTCTATGCTGATGACTTTCTTCAGTTAAACTCACATAAATCAGAAGCTATTATAGGTCCAGACTCTTCCACTGAGCTGATAACATTTCCCAGGGGTCTTAGGGTCTCTGCCCACCCACATTAAATAAAAAAAATCTAGGTGTTACAGTGTCTTTGAGAGCAACTTGCTATAGTCCCGTCCGGGTCAATACAGCCTATCCAAGGTTCAACAGATCCAGAACTCCGCAGCAAGACTCAGAAGATCCAACAAAAAAATGCACAGAACCCCAATCTGAGTATCTACATTGTGTCCTAAAGTTTAAAACTCTGATTATTACCTTTAATGCACATGTACATGGGGCTCGCACCTGTCTATATCTCTGACCTGCTAACCCCAAAAGACCCTGAGTGCAGCTGCTGATCCTCCAGTAGGGGCCTGTGAGCTCTGTTTCTTCATTTAAATCTTACTCCACAACTGTATATTCTCCAACTGTTTTAGAGTAAATGACAACCTAAATGAACTACGTTAGTGACACTACAAGCAGCAACTACACTAGTTTAATTAACATTTCTAAGTGGTGTTCAAGTAGAGTGGCTATTTTTGAAATTATGTAATATTTCTCGTGGCAAGTTTTAGACCTGTTGGATCAGCCGAACACCTTCTTTAATTAGTTTAACGGTTTACCAGCAGAGGACAGATTAAATAAGTGGATAAGTGAGAGAACAAAATCTGGAATTTCCTGATCCATGGATGGTGGTGTTTACAATGATGGAATAGCCTACTGAGAATGCCAGCATTGTGGTTGCTGCCGTTATTAATTTACTGTTATTAATGACTACTCACTTTAACTTAGCTCTTGCTAAAAATTCATCTAACGCAGCCAACCAAGACTGTGAAGGACGACGTTAACGTAAGACGTCCTTTAGTTGCGAGATTTTTTTCTGTGCGCACAACAATTTTAATTTAATTCCTACCATTCTGCCATCTTAACTGCAATTTTAAGGCACACAATGAGGAGCCCTGTGTTCTGGCTCCAGGCTGACTCTCAGCCACAGAGAATGAAATCTTTCTCCAACCAAAGCACTGTGGGAAAAGAGAGGTGGAGAGACTCTCACAGGAACCAGCAGTGTGCTGTAGCCAGGTTAAAGGTTAGACAAAGAGTTAGACAACACCCAGAGTTCAGGACGTTCTGCTCCTACAATCACACTCCTTCCAGACAATCAAAATCATAATAATACACCGCACATAACAGACATAACAACACCCACTCTGAAATAACATGACTCTGCTAGTTGGAACGGCTCAGTGTGGCAGAGAGAGACAAGGTGCACCTTAAAAGAATAACACCTCTTCTACAGATAAAGGTCAAAGGCTAGCATCGAGCTAGCTGGCGACTGTTTAGAAAATTCTTTGTTTAGATAATGTGAGCTAATTATTTCTTTGGCTAACCACCTTTTATATGCTAGTGCCTCATTTAAGTATTATCAGCAGCTCAGAAAAAGAGCTGTGCTGCTGTTGTAGTGTTATATAGAATGATGAATTTATTGAAAATAGAACCATAGCAATATAAATTCTTGGCATACTTCTAAGTATGAAAAGATGAAGATTCAAAAATAAGATCAGGGAAAGAACACATTCATATGTTTTCTCTAAATTAGCCGATTAGCAAACTAGTGAGGTAACTCATAGGAGCAGTGCTAAAGCTAACTAGCCTGTGGATATGAGGAAAATACCATGGGCTAAACCATAAACAGTAAAAAAAAAAAAAAATGCTCTAAAGCATTGCTATATAGTCTTTAATGTCACTTATGTTTCTGAATGCAGATTTTTAATAAAGTAAATTTAACTATACAACAGTGTCTGTTGCCCTTCTGTTTTCTGAGATCTTCCAGTTAAATTGACATTTTTACCCTAAGCTAGACAGTTCTATCTTACTAAAACGTTTGACTTGTTAAAACAGAATTTACCTAGTTGCCAAGTTGTTGTATATTTAGATATGTTTTACCTTCAAGTCTCAATTTATCTCCATGTTACCATGTGAGATGTCACTACACATGGCGGCTTCAAGAAAACTCCCAGCTCTCCTGGGTAATAGTGTTTCTGTGACGTTAACGGTGTCGCTTTTGGAAACAGCTCTGAGATGAAGTGTGTGTGTCTGTAAAGGGAAATTGGAGCAGTGAAGCTAATATAGCTGCTCACCAGATCCCTGTGGAGCACCCAGTTGGCATGGAGGTAATGGATCCCATCCAGAATCTGATACAGCAGAGACTTCACCATCCCTCGGGGCAGCTGCATGGGTTTCTTGTTGGCCTTGGAAGCGCGGTGGAACTTGATGATGTGCTACAAGGCAGAGAAAGGTTTCATCTCAGTTGTGCATGTGGGGTGAAGCATGTCTTGTCAGTTCATACAATGAAGCCACAACATTTACAGGAACGGCTTCCTCACATCTTGGTGGTGCCTGGTAAACTAGGTAAACTATAATGCTGTGATTTATACATTTTGTGATTTTATTGTTTGACTTTATTGGCAGCTGGTGGTACACAAAAGATTTCCTGAGTTTACAGTATACTAGGTTGGGAAATCAACACCAGGAGGCAGTTGAATATGTTTCATTCAACAGAAATGTTGGTAGTTGGCCATTTTTAGAAGGGAAGAGAATCTCTAAGTCCAAATTTAGTATTGACAGATTCTTGCTACCAATAAACAAAGAAGAAAAGAATATTTCATAGAGGAAAAGTCTGGAAATATCTCAGGCATAAATGAGAAAGTGAAACTGAAATTACAGCAAACATACATTATGGGTATTCAAAAATGTGGAGGGTGTTTGTCTTTCAGATTTGAATAAGCTGCACACAGCACAGAGAATATTTAGCTAAATAAAGAAATCCCTGAAATACGCTGATGACACAGTTCTCCTGTCTCTGCTGTCGGGCCCCTCACAACACCATGGACCAGTTCTACAGGAGTT
>JBBMJY010000011.1:19015591-19026084 GCA_037833715.1 Toxotes lorentzi | reverse complement strand
CCTCATGCTGCTCAATGTGCCTTAAATTGCCCCCCGGGGACAAATAAAGTTTTCTGAATCTGAATCTGAATCTGAAACCATGAGCTAACAACATGAATCGGAATTTCATTTCCACAATCAAATACGCCACTAATTCGAGTTATAAGCTGTGTCTTTATTAGAACATCAGGAAACCTTTTCTTTACACAGTACGTTTTCTGCCAATTAAAGTGAAGGAAAAAATGGTTTTCTGTGAAACATAGTACCAGTTCATATTATAGGGACACATGCTGTTGCATGTAGGAGTGATGTAGAGAGACTCACCCAGAGATCATGTTCAGCATAGTCGAAGAGGAGCCAAACCTTTCTGTCGCTGTGGGACAAGAACACTTTCTGCAGGGCGATCACATTCGGGTGTTTCAGTTCTCGCAAGAGCTGGAAGAAATGACAGGTCTATGTGAATAAATTGGAAAGGGATCACTTTAAAACAAGACAAGATGTGATGGCATTTTAATGTGATGCCAGTAATAGTACAAAATTGACAGGTTCAGTGTTCTCCTGTCTGTAAAATAGTAAGGAGAGAGTGTAAAGTGTAAATTTCTTCAGTATGGTAAACAGCAGCTTAGGTTAGGGTTAATGTAAAATCAACAGGACAATATAAAGCCTTTTTTTTCTTAGGCTTTCCAGTGAAAAATTAATTTTCTTTATGATGTGTAAAAATGTGATGAAAAATAAAACTATACAAAAGCACAAGCCCTCAAACACGTGTTTGCAGATTAATCAGATGCATTCCCTTGAAAATGATCCTATGCTGCAGCTTAAAACGACAAGGATGAGATGGGCAGTGAAACACATGCCATTTAGAAGCTCTTATGCAAATCTCCTTAGAGTACTGTAAATGCATTCACTTACAGCGTGGATTCATGTTACACATAAAAGAGAGTAATGAATATTTAATACGAGACATCCAGCAACTGGCAAATATCTCATTTAATGTGCCAATATTTCCTTGGTTTTAGCAAAAAAAGTTTGTACAGTCTGCATTTTTGGTTAACATAGGCCTTCTATATGCAAAAGTTAAATTTTTGAGGAGCTATTTCTAACCCCACACAGCCTGGATATGAGTCAGCAGCCATGTGCATACAGTATGAAACACTGGACGTGATTTTGAATGGTAGATGACTGGCATCCAGGTTGTGTATAATCCTCTCAACAACATGAGCTGATTAGCTCTTTGTCCAATTTTGTTAATCAGGTTATCACTGTAAAAATAAAAAATTCAAACACGTTTCTTAATACATCCTGCACGGATAAATCCATCTGACGAAACCCAAATAAAAAGCACAGGGAATTAAATTTTAAAGGAACAGAGGTGTCACTGTGACAGTCCAACACTTTATCCAGAATAAATTATCTGTAATTACTATAGCATGGGAATTGTGCACATGCATTTGTTTTCCTCAGAGGATGAATACTATGATGCCTTGGGGTATGTAAATAAGAATTATAATACCAGGGATTCAAGGAGTTACACTGTGGGCTACAACTGCCTGTTTTGTTTTTGAGCCTTTGGTTGTCAGCATTTTGGCAAATTTGAACTATCAACAAGTTGCTGAATTAGCTATTAGCAGTTCCTATTTGCAGTATATCTGCAGATTTACAGAAAACTATCAGCAGACTAGTTAGATATTGAAAAAAATTTAACGTGATCCAGGCACGCCCTGGAGTTATAAGGAGTGTCTTTTTTCAGTATCTTCTTGGAGGATTTATGGATATTTATAGCCAATGAATATGGATGACATTGATATCCTAGGGAAGTGTAAGTCACACGGAATCTAAAAAAATGTGTATCATGTTTGTGCGTTCAGAATTGACTGAGTTATGACTCAGTCATAACTGTGTCATAACTCAAAGCGCTGAAGCTACTGCTGACCGTGTTGCTAGGCTGGCTATAACTACAGTAACTAATTTCCCAGCATGCACCTGTCCCCCTTAACTTGAAACAATTTCCTCCTCTCCTCCCTAAGAATTTACATTTTTCTTTCCACTAAATACCCCAAAAACAAATAAGTGTACTAGTGTGAAACTATCAGATATGAGATGCATGCTAGCAAACTATGCTAATGTGCTATGCTAACATGCTACTGTATACTATGAAAGGCTAGTCGATTAAACACAGGACTGATTTTACATTTCACCAACACGCCCAGCACCATCACCGTACAGCAATTCAGAGCTTTAAACATGGATTGTAAAGTAATACTATATATTTATTGATCATTGATCATTATATAAGATCAATAAACACCATGAGTCAGTCCAGTGAAACATAATGTAATGTGATTCCAATAACTATCCCAGTCCCAGCAAACGCAGCATTTTCTAATTTAAAAATGACTGTAATCTGTTGTTCCAGCTTCAGAAGAACTGTATGGAAGCCTCTAATGTTTTCTTTTCATTTGTCAGTGAGCCCCTGGCTGTAACAGCAGCTGAAGGCCTAATGTAGGTAAGCAGAGAGGCAGATGCATAATGGAGGACTCCCATCCTGGCTAATGCTACACGAGCAGTGCCCCTTTTTTTCCTGTCTTTGTGACGGGTTCATTGGCTTCACCCACTCCCATTCGCACCGTGCCATTTGCTGACCCCATCACAGACAATCCATAATCAATCATGCCCTTTAGGGTGTTTCATTGTGTCATTCGGCAGGGTGAGAGGAGACAGAACAGCGAATTTCGCTCACTGGATGAATTATTCATTTGTACAGGCTGTCATGACTCTGACTGTACTGACTGTACATCACCTACAGTAAGACACAGTGAAAAACACCATAGATGCTCAGATCCTGGGCCTGCACGTTGCTTTTAGATGTTATTAAGCTAATAGTAACTTTAGTTTGTGTATCTCAGTTTCAGTTTAAAATTCATATGCCTTCCTGGGTGGCTGTTGCACATGCACACATTTTTCACATGCATATGGTCGCGGATGTGTGTCCAAAATAGACACACTAAAGAAAGTGATCTTGCTTGGTGCTCGTTGCTCAGCAATCGAGTGACACAGAACTGAATGGCGGATATTAAAATGAACAGAAAAAACACATAAGAACATAAGTACACAATATAGTAAGGGGTTTTAACAGTCAGTGGGAACTCAAATGTAAATTGGAGCTCAAAGTCACACTCCAAGAGTAACTAAAGCTGTGTAAATACCTTCTGGCCTTAAAACCAGGTCAGCAACACTCAGGGAAAGGCTCGAATTTCACAGACTCCATTGACAGAAATCATGAATTATGTGGTAGATCAGCTCCTGTAACAGAACTGCACCGGTATTATTTAACTCATTTAACAGGTAAAGCATCTTTGAGTGTCTTGAAAAGTGCTCTTTAATTTTTTTTTATATTAATATGAAACTTTCAACATTTCCCACAATTCCAAAAATATATTATTTTCCCTACAATGCACATAAGAAGAACACTTACAGAACACTACACAACTTGATTGAAGTGAACTTGGTCTTTATTCTTTCTGATTTGATCTTAACTTGAACTCATTGGATAATGTCTTATGGTGGACTGAGGTGATAATAGTCCAATAATAGTCCTGTCTGCATGTATTTGCAAAGAAACAGGTAACGGCTTGCAAAGACCCTTGCCCTGCAAGGAATCTGTCCCGTATAAGGAAATAGTGTTTTCTGAAATTCTCCATCACCTTATATCAAAACTGTTGTCAGCTATACCACCGTATCACTGGAATCACCTGATTTACTGCCACACAGTGAGGACTACCTGGGATGTGAGTGATTACGAGTTCGGAGGAACTGAAAGTGGGTTTCGATGACAAAGTTGGACAGGCATAATGAGATTACAGGTGGAACAGATAACTCTTTCCTAGCCTAAAGGGTTCAGTATGCTTACAAAGAAAAAGGCAATGAATAGCATTGTACTGTAGCACACAAGTGCCACAAGTAATATGTGAAGAATGAAATGTAATATGTATGAACCTGAACCTGAACACCACTGCCAGTCTGATGATTTAAAACACATAATCAGACTCATCCAAACAAATACACAGCGGATTAATCGCGATGACTGAATCAACTGTGCATCTAAAATACTGAATTTCCAGTTTCGTTGCAGGAAAAAGTGACAAAAACGGTGGGGAATAAGAAGGGAATCATATTGAGGCTGTTTGATTTGGCCTTTCAGACTTGGAAATGAGGTTGGTGTCTAATAACAGCCTTAATCCACAGGCTATAACGGGGCATTGTGGTAATGAGCCCCCGGGCTTAGGGCTCGTAAAACTCCCAGCTCTGTGGCACCACTCTGAAGGACCTGAGGACCATACGGACTGGACGATACAGGCCCACTGAGACCTCATGTCATCACTAAGTCAAAGTTGACACACAAACCCAATGTTTGATGCAGGATAATGAGCACATGTTTGACCCATTCACTGTATACGAGAGCACTGTCACAAGTGGCTGACAGTGTAAACTAGTCCAGCTCAAACACCATGGTAGTGATTCAGTGACCCATCATCAAAGGCAATATGAAGCTACAAAAGTGTTTCCCCTATGTTGTTAATACTGACACAATTTCACTGCTTGGTCTCACATGACAGTAGTGAAACAGCACATTTTCTTAAGCCATTTGACGCGTTTACTGCATGTAGAACATATACTTATCTCAAATGAAAATAAATACTTTTTTTTGTTTACAAAGATTTACATTGTTCATTTTCAAAGTTTGCAAGCTGTGGGTTTAATAACATTAAAAAAAAAAAATACACTAAGTCCTGGGAAAACGCCACAACAGACCATAATCACAGAGTCTGTAATCCAGCCTTAGCCACAGAAAGCCGGGTGTCCTGTGGGAAAAATTTCCATGTGCAGAAAATCTTGTGACTCATTTTTATGCACTATTAGGCAAAGGACATTCAGGCCATGCTTCAACATGTGCAGGGACGGAGGGCGCGCTGTGAGCAGGCTGCCGAAACGCTGTCGTCATATTGAAGTGTTTTCCACCGCTGATCGATGCCGATCGTCAACGAGGAAGCATCTTTGAGTGTTAAGATCAAACTTTGCTGCGAACTGTGTCCCACTCTTCTCTCAAAATCGTTCACCGTTTTGAAACAAGAACACAACACAGCATAGTAAAACTGATCACCGTGTGTGAATCGGTGGTTAAATGAGAAAGCCAGGCAAAGAACACGAACACGACAGGAATAAAAGAACAGGCTGTTTCTCCCCCTTTTGGAGTAAAATAGTCATGTTTTTTTTTTTTTTTTTATAAAGGCCTCAGAGGAAAAGCGTTTACTGGACAGGCTCCAAACATTCACAGCTAACCCCAGGTCTAGCTGGGGCTTGCCAATCTACCACTAAACAGGCTACTCAAGACCCAAACATGCTTTTAGGGTCACTGAGCATCACAAAACACTCGTGGGCAGCTTGTGGAATTAAAACTCAGCCTGAATCAGATTAGAATTAAGACATCGATCTAGCAAGCTTGGTTTTTAGTTGAGGCTTAGACTGAAACCAGTCTGATGCTACCTTTGGGTTTAGAGCTGAAACCAGTGAAACACCCTGTAGAAACCAATGTGGCAGTTGCTTAGTTACTGAGGGCAAAAACTCAAGCATGTCCCCGCTTTGTCTGTGAACCGTTCCCACTATCCTCACGACTTCTTGGTTAACATGCTTTTGAGTTTGATACCCTGAAGGATTTCATCTCATTATACACTTTTGGCAGAAGAATGAGGCTTCACAAGCAAGAAAAGCCCACAAGAAAAAAAAAACCAGCTCCTGCCCTGTATCATCACCATCCCTGCTCCCGTGGACTGATTAATGACTTCTCTCATGCGGCTGGCAGGGAGCGGGTCGATAAATCCAGCACAGGCTGCTCTGCACAGGGCTCTGCCTGCCGCTAGTTAGAAACAAACACTGCAGCTCTGTGTGCAGGGGGTAAGATGCACGCCAAGCCTTCACCCTCCGGAGTGAACAAAGTGACGGCCACTGGCTCAGTGAGACGTCACCCCCTCCCCCTGCAGCAGCAGCCATTTGGTGTTATTTGCAGACATATACTGCTGACTAGGCTGTGTCTTGGATAAGACTGCAGGCTGCAGCACCAAGGACAAGTTAAGATCAGGATCCAGCAGAACTAATACAATGATGCATCGGATCAGAAGCAGATTAGACAGGAAAGCACTGTCTGTAGGACCTTCTATTTTAATGCACATAAACAGTTGTAGCAGATTTGCTAGTGCATTCACATACACTACTGTATGGTTTACCAGATTTTAATTAGTTAAATGAGTATTTAAAACTCTTCCATTAAACTGACAGCGAGACATTAGGGCTCATTCAGTACCTGGCAACCATGTTTTTGGGGCTTTTTATCCTCCACCCTCAACAAACACAACTAAAATATGCCCCTGTTTGCACAGTGATGAGCACGCTGGGGAAGAATGGCTGATTGGGTCAGAAAACACACAGAGAGTCACAGAGAGTGACGCAGAAAACATAGAGCCTCCTCTCAAAAGCTGGAGCATAATTTTATGTTTTCTGCTTCTGAGGTGAAAGGACCGCTCCAGCAATTTATTACCGTGTAATTTTCCTCGAAGTCGATCATTATTGCTGAGGGAGTGATTGCACGCTTATCTTCACATGGAAAAAACGCTAACAAAAACAAAATATAACATCTTTCGTTTATTAGAGCCGGCGCTCATGCTGCATCTGCCCACATGTCCTGCTATGGCAGAGAGGGAATATTTATGAGGTCGGGACATTTAACTAAACAAAAGCCATTGTGACCGAACAGGGAGAACAAGACCCATTTCATGGGAATAATGAAAGTCGTGAACAATTTTGCAATTCACAAAGGTCACATTTAATGGAGCGAACAGATGTGAAACCAGAGCAGGTGTGTACATAATAACAATAAAACCACTGGAGGATTTCTGGGCCCCCGCTGGTGACGGGGCCCAGAGACCCCAGAACTCCGCCGATTATTTTATATTTTTTCCTTTTAACAGAATCACATTGTGGTGAAGTTATATATAAGTTATTCATGGATTATTCTTTTTGTTTCCAGTTGGGTTTTATTTTCATGGGTCTGGCATCATTGCTACTGATATTGGAGGTGAAACCAGAACTTCCTGGTTCTGACTGGGTAGTGAGGGCAAGGATCTCTCTCGGGGTGCCGAGGCAGAGCAAAGCCCATCAGTAGGATATGCATGTACTCAGAGAACTGGTGTTACGTCCAGTAAGTAGTATTTTTTTATGTATTTTTACAATAGACACATTTCAGCAGGATTTGATTACTGAAAATAAACTTCAATATCTTTTTACTACAGAGGCATTGAGCTGTGTCCTTTTCGTCCTTTTGAAATCTGACGATTGCAGTGTACATGTATAGTTCAGCAGTGATTCATTTATTTATTATCCTTTTCTTAATGAGTGAGCCCTTCCTCAGTACTCTGGTAAAATATATAAGCTGGTAGTGAAATCACATGATAAGGCCAATGACAGCACATATATTGTGTCTCTATGTGTCGGTACTATGGAACTGGGTGAACTCAGCCTACACAGGTCAGCTCACCTTGTACAACCGGCTCGCTGAGGATTTACCCAAGTTGATAAGTATTATCTAAACACAGTCTGCTTCTGCCACAGGGCTTTGAAGGCTGTGAAACCTCAGTGGGCCATGTTACACAACCTGCGGGGGCATGTCGAGCTGAATGGAGAGAGCGCAGTGGTGCTGACTGCCTGGCTGGTCAAGAAAAGAAGCAGCGTGACGTGATAAGTAGCAAGCAAGAACACACTTACTGACCTCCGAGCTCTGTGTGAAGAGGACAAGCAAAAACATTCAATGCAGTCAGCTGGATCTGTAAAATCTTGTTGATTTCTTACAGTGCATCTCTGAAACGTCAGGTTAAGCCTGTTCTTGATAAGTATCATAATCACCAAAATAGAATTAGACATTAGACTATCTCCACATCTCCGAAGCGGCGGAGGCAACATTTGAAGGTGTGGCAACAACAAAGTGACAGGTTTAGGATCTTTATTCAAAGCTTTAGCAGAAAAATAAAAACCCCAACAGAAAACAAGCCCTATTTGGGAGGCAGAAGCAACACTACAACCATTCCACAAAGCTGCCACTTACTAGTTTTTCCATTTTATGTGATGATGCTCTCCCTCTACTTGCATCATACTGCATGTCTTACTGGAGAATACATTTTTTTCGTGTTGTGATTAAATCAATCAGAAAAACAAAAATTTGCCTATAAAGGTTTTGCTCATTTCTCTGATCATAAAGGAGCAATACATGGAAATACTCTAAAAGCAGAAACACACTGCAGCCAAGCCCTCGCTCCTTCCCGCCTCAGCTCGAATGCATGTGGCATGCCATCTGCTAAACTGCACAGTCTGCTAAACGAAGCGAGGTGGTGCTTTGGGAGGCACAAAGACTCCTTTATTCTGCTCGGCAAGTCTAGAAGTTTTTTTTTTTTTCTCAACAAGACCAATTGCTGGTGGTTCTAATGTTCAGGAGACAATCAAGGTGAGGCTCTGCCAACATTCTTTAGATTCACACAGGTTAACAATGCAGTAAATACATGTAGTTATCTGTCCTTCACAGTTTGGTAAGCATGTACTGCAAAGTCCACGACTGCACACACATTCCTGACATGCTTTTAAGCCTTATGTGGCAAAAAGTGAAGACAAGCACGCGTTTTCTTTGTCACCAAAAGCTCCACACTAAACGTCTGGTATCGCTCTGCTGCTGTGACAAGGTCAGCCTTACTGTCTTACAAATACTAGAAAAGGAGAGGTGATGTCTCAAGAACACTTTATCACATTTTATCACCACTAAGGACAGCTGCTGTAATCATCTTTTCCTCAGTTTACCAAATAAAACTAAGGCCATGTTCACACTCATATTAGCAGTGCATGAAAAAAAATGTATCATTGTCCTAATAATAGCTCTATTAACAGGGATGTACCAACGCAATCCTTTGGATCATTGAACTTTATTAAGCTAATTGAGCATTAAAACATCAACGACCCACATTAAATACAGTTTACTGTTCCACTCCACTCATTTAAAGCAGTAAGCTAATGTGTGTGAATGTGTGTATAGCTTCCTCCTATACACACATTGACTAAGACACAAGTTAAGGTGGATTTGCTATAATTATATTCAATACTTTATTGCCAAACGACTAAGTCGTTAGGGATTTGTTTGGTGAGGTCAGTGCAATTACACAAACATTCTTACAGTCATGAATCATAAATAATAATAAACACAAACACCCACTGACATTAGTAGCAGCATAAGTAATGACAAAAGAACATATCTATAAGAGACAATAAATAAAACCTAATAAAAGAAGTGCAAGTTCAAAATATTATAAAATAACTAATTTACTAAAATAATAAAATAATAGTGCCAGTCCACAACAATCTATAAAACCTAACAAAAGTGCAAATTCAAGTATTATAAAACAAAATAACTAATATATAATATACTAAAATACTCATACTAACTCACAACGAAAAATAAACTCAAATATAAAAATCATAAAAACAAAACAAACTGGTCTAAAGCTCAAGTTCTAAGGTATTAAGAAGGCGGACAGCACCGGGATATGTGCTGGTCTGGAATCGGATAAATATTTACCAACCAAGCGTTCAAACACTTGATGACGGAAGTAAAGGCTACCGGCCTGTAATCATTTAAGCAGCTGGGATTGGACTTTTTTGGTACAGGTACAATTACAGCTGATTTAAAACACTCTGGAACTTTCTGAGTTGCAAGAGACCAGTTAAAAATGTTTGTTAAAATCGGGGCTAGCTCAAAAGCACAGTATTTTAAGCTGTCGGGTGACACTTGGTCTGGGCAAGCTGCTTTCCTGCTATTTTGTCTCCTGAGCAAACCTCTTACTTCATGCTCTCTAATTGTATGTGTCACTATTTTTTTTTTTTTTGTTGTGTTGTACAAGAGTCAGGCAAAAGAGACTTTCCAAGGAAAATCAATTGTGCTAACTGAATCTGGGCATTTTACCTGGATCTCTTGCCCAGAGTCAGCTGGAATTGGCCCCAACCCCTGTGACCCTTAAGAGGATAAATGGAATAGACAATGGATGGTTGGATAGTGTTTGTAACACCATCTACATTTTGCAACAGAGAATTGGTGTCACTTGGCATTGGTAAGAAAAAGACTTCCTGGATCATTGTTACAGGCTGTGTATTTGTAGCTGGTGTGTCTCTTTTTTTCTCTTTCTTTTTTTTCTTCTTTCAGGTAGACTCCCATGATGCACTTGTGATTACCTGCAGGGGTGGACGGCCTATAAAAACCTGCCACACCTTCCCACTGGCTGTCTCCCATACCTCCTGCTGCAGATGGCCTAGCAGCAGCAATTTGAAGTTGTTAAGCAAATTTGTTGGAAACAATGGCAACACTTGATACTTTTCTTCAACAGCCTAGTGAAGAGCTGCTTGAAGAGTTTAGTAAAGAACAACTTCTT
>JBBMJY010000011.1:18959245-18997498 GCA_037833715.1 Toxotes lorentzi | reverse complement strand
ACAGAGAAAGATAGATTTGCCGGTGGTTGGTTGGTTGGTTGTCGTTTCTATCGCCCCCCCCCCCCCCCCCCCCCCCCCCCCACCCCTTTACCAGAGTCCGACTGTTAGCTGGCCCCAGAACTGTAACAAAATGAGAGCTGGTCCTCCTGGCTATGCCTGCCCCCCACCCCCATCCTCATTCTGAATAGGGGGGAGGGGAAATAATGAATCGGACACTTTTTTTTTTTTTTCGCTTAGTTGCCCAGCAAAGCATTTTTCTCTTTCCCACATAATATCCATCCTCTCTCTGTCTCTTTCCGCCCCCATACAGAAATCTGCTAACACGCAATAGAGGCCCACCAGTCTGAGCATGCCAGGGTGACCCCGGATCATTCCACATGTAACCACTGCATAAAAAACTGCCATTTTATTACATTTATTGTGTCCAGACTTTTTTTTGCAGTCAATTGGTGGAAAATGTGATTCCCCAAGCTTTTTTTTTTTTTCTTTTTTTTTTTTTTTTTGGGGTCAGTGCCCTTTGCCCATTGAGGGTGGGGGGCGGGGGGGAAATCCTGTGACACTATGGTGCATGTGACTACTAGTGCTGTGTTGCTTGACAGTGTAGTGTAGCGCTGTATCTTCCTCCTTTTTTTTGTTTTTTATTTAAATTTTTTTTATTTTGTCAGTAGGTCTGTGTGCTTCACCTTCCTCTTGTTTTACCAGCTGAAGGCGTAGTTGCAGCTGCCGCATCCTGATGCGTTTTGGGTAGGCGGGGATTTTTTTTTTTTTTTTTTTTGTTTCTTCCTTTCCTAAAGGGTTTTGGGTTAACTTGTAATTAATCTCATTTCAAGTTGCGGACAAGTGCTGAAAGCAGGTTAGGTTTCACTTTTTTTTTGGTCTTCTCCACCTGCCGTTCACGATGCTTCTCCTGCCAGAGAACGCAGTTTGAACTCGGTGAGAAGTCTCAGCCTCCTTTCAGCCCCGCACTGCAGCACGTTCTGTTCTTATAAGTATCTGTGTGGATTGCATCAGCACCTACAGCAGTGCACTGAGCACCTAAGGCACTAGGCGTACCAGTTGGAGCAGTTCATATAAGAACTGGCACTTGGAATAGTTTCCCTCTAGTTTGTCTGTCATGGCTTTTTGGAGTGGTTTCATTCTTTTCCCGAGGACCAATCTCTGCTCTCACATGAACGACTCAGCTTACCTGTCAAATGCCTTAGGTGATCTGCCATAATTGTAGTTCTTTTTTTTTCTTTTTTTTTTTTTTTTTTTTTTACCACTGTTCAAAGATACTGAATCAGCTTAATGCTAACTGTTCTTGGATTAAGTACATTTTAGCCTTGTTGGTGTGGATCATTGCAACTTTGTTTTATTTTTATACTGTAAACTCAAAATGCATTTTTGCAGTTGAATGGTAATAGAATTTTATACAAAAGAAATATTTTGTATTTTTGCTGCGGACCAATCTTTTTTTCTTTTTTTTCCCCCAAATGTTTAGTGTTCAAAACTAGGTTATGTAGTTAAGGGATAACCTTTTCAAAGTTGAGTAAACCATGAAGTTGTTTTTGTTTTTTTTCTCCCCTGTTAATTCTTTCACTTTCCGTTTCTTCGTGAATCCTTTTTGATGGAAAAATGACAGAGGAAGGGAAAGTAAAAGCCTCCCCAGGTGAGACAGGGTGCAGTTGCAGGATGTATCAGGATGTACTGAAGGACAAACTTTGCTGTTCTAATTCTTTCTTTTGCTGTTCTTTGGATGGTCAAGATGTGCTAAATATATCTGTGCTATGAGCTTGATGCTTAAATAAATTTAAAAAAAAAAAAAGACACATCTGTGCAAACACTGTTTATTTGACTCTTTTTTTTTTTTTTTTTTTTTTCTTTTCTTTTTCTCCCTTCAGAGCATTTTGGGAACGTTGGATGTTGACATTTGTTGAAAAGAAACGAAACGAAAAGAAAATACAAAAGCACAACACAGACAAAAGAACCTAAGATGAAAGCTCTGTCTGTCTAACACTGCTGGAGTCAACCAATAAGTAAAAGGAGAGGAAAAAAACTATCATGAATCAGCAGTGACTTCCATATGAAGAGTTGTGGCTTAAGCTTTGAAATCGGTGTATCCCATAATGCAACTGGACAGCGTCCTGTGTGCAGTGTAACATGGCCTTTAGTCTAATAACAAGATACATTTAAAAAGTTGAATATGAATAAAAAGTAAATGTATTTGTTCTGTAAAAAAAAATGCCCTTGTGAGTGAATTATTTTGATATATTTTGTTATTAGATTGTTAATACTCTGCACAAATCAATGTGTGAGCAGCGTTTATAGTTTGATTTCCCCCAGCCCTGGGTTAGAATCACACTGTTTCTTGGGTCTTGTTTGTCTTTGTGTTTTAGGGTTAGTCATGATACTGACGCATCAGAAGATGAACCTCCCAGACGCTGGTGTATTTATCCCACAGGAGCCGAAATGATTAGTCAATCATTCGATAAGTCAGTTGAGAAAGAGTTGAAACTGAATCATCAGCGTTGCTGTTCGTATTTCGTGGTTCCATCCTCTCCAAAATGAGGACTTGTCTGTTTTTCCTTGCTGTAGATGACAGTAAACTGAAAGTCCCATTGACTCTTTGTTTTTATTCAATGTTATAAAACATGAAAACTGCTATTAGAAATAAGATTAGCCTCCAAAAGTGTACTACCACCAAGTGCAGTCCTTACTGCAGTGCCCAGGGTTCAAATCCAGCCTGGGCCCTTTGCTGCACTCTCCATGTCTGTCTAATAAAGCAGAGAAGGGGGGAGAAAAAGGTACCAAATTCTATTTACTATCTATTTACTCAGTATTGTTGTTGTTGACAGTTGTATCCTAAATATGTGTACATGCTGCATCCTTTATTTTGGAGGGTTTAAGAGTAAGAATGCAGTATTGTGATTACAACATCCAGGATTGTGACCATCCCATGGTTAAAATTATTATTAGTATTATTATGGATTTCTCCACCAAATCCCTGGACATGAGTGAGGACAGTGGCAGGATTCAAATACAAATGTATTGAATACATATCAACAGTGTCTGGAGTTTCTTTTTCTTTTTGGTCTGTAGCTCCTCTGGTGGACAGTCTGTGCCGTGGGGTGTAATTACAGTTGTGATACTAGATGGCGGTATTGGCTTGGAGCAGGAAATCCACCACCGTCACAGACCACAGAAGAAGAAACAGACTAATGTTGTTTTCCGTCGGTCCGGCTCACGTGGAAGACGAACAACCTGAGTGCTGGTCTCGAAGAAAGACACAAAAATGACACAGTTAGACAATGTAGTGTAAGTTTGACACGTCATTCTTTATAACTCCCTGTGTTTAACTGTCTGTATTCATCTTTTCCAGAATTAGCTTGTTCAGCGCTCGTGACGCTATCTTTGTTAGGCTACCTAGCATAGCATCACGTCTGTAGTAGACTGACATTAGCTTCATGTACATATGGAAACCCCTGTTAGCCTACTATATATATATATATATATTTATGTATGTATGTATGTATGTATGTATGTATGTATGTATAGTGTGTCATCTTTGGTTCGTTTGTATCCTCAGAAAACCCAAGACGAGGCGCTCCAAGCGCTTCTTAGAAAGCAGAGCGCCGAAGCTGACTGAGGATGTGAAGAGTGCCATGATTATGAAGGGGGGCAACACCAGTCAAACTATCACCCAGGCCCTCAAGGACATAGTAAGTGACCCGAGGAGGACCATGAAGACATGAGAGGCTTAATAAGACCATGTGTTTTAACGTCTCAAACAGGTGGTCATCGTGTAATCCTGATACGAAGTTGTCAGTAAGTCTAGTATGTCAGCTGCATCTAACACGGGTTTCAACACATCTGTTGTGATGCATAAGACCTATTTAGATCAGGAGGTATCAGAAATACGTGTGGAACTCTGTGAATCTATTGTTCATCCATGTAACACAGCAGTTTCTCATGTCATAATTTATGTGCTTTTAAAGCAGCACCACTTCCTGAATCCTGTCCAACCAAATTAATTTGGTTAAAAACACAGTGGCCTATTAATCCACTTTGTAATTCAGATAGGTTATATAAATGTAATTTGACCAAAACTCAAACTTTGCTACAGTTTACGGGATTTAAAGGATCAAAGCTACAGCAGTTAAAACTAAGTTGTGAAACACTGGGATTTCACGGTTGAGGCTCTTGTGTATCCAGGGACGGATTGAAATCCTTTTAAAGGACACCTGGACAGCGTTTTTCAGTAGAGGAGGAGAGTGCAGTGCCCTTGGTTGTCTCCCATAAATCATTAGAGTAAATCAACAGATTTCAGCTTGTGACTAAGCCTGTTTATTGAATTCAAATTGTGTTCTTGCAGTATTCCCTGAAGAAACCCAATGCTGTGCTGTATAAGAAGTAAGTAATTTTTTTGTCTCAGGAATTAGAAATACAATAAGTCTAACTTTAATTTCTAAACAGTTTTTCATGTAGCTTTGTGATGTCCTCAAATAACGTCACAGTAATTCTCCTTCATGCTATTAGATTGTTTTAAAATCTTTTAAAAAACTTTTCCTTATTATTAGTATTAGTATTCCTACTTTACAAGTGATAAAATCTGTATTTCCTTTTCAGAAAGAACATATCGCGGCCGTTCGAGGACTCCACATCGCTGGTATGTGTAGATGAAACATGGCAAATGCTTTGTTACAGTGAAATGTCCGTGTTTTACCAGGTGTGTCACTAATCATTTGAACTCTTCATCAGGAATTTTTCTCCAAGAAGACAGACTGCTCTCTGTTTCTGTTTGGCTCTCACAATAAGAAACGGCCCAACAACCTCATATTTGGTAAATTCTCTTCTCACTCAGCTGTTAACTAAACATACAGAAATTTGATAGATTAAAACCCAGTCTGTCCAAATCTATGTTCTTCAGAGGATCATAAAATTGTTTTTTTTAGGGGGACTGTGGTCCAAATTAAATTGTCTGTGTATCATTGTTTCCTTTGGTGTATTTGCAGGTCGTCTCTTTGACTTCCACGTGCTTGATATGATTGAACTCGGGATTGAGAAGTACGTGTCGCTGAGTGAGATTAAGGTAATGGTTGCACCTACTCTAACGTCTGTGTTCGACTGGAATTTGCAGTCTGTCAGACAAACTGGGTGAAGGGTCAGTTGGTTATAGTCTGAGAAGTGAAGTCACATTTTATGCATAATGTAAAAAGGGTTTTAAAATTAATGCCATGATTAAATTTCCATCCTTTCTTTTTTTTCCCTTTTTTAAGTCACTGTAATCCATGGCTCACTTTTACCTGCAGCATCCATGTTGTTGCTACGGTTACCTTCAGTTGGTGAAATGGTGAAAGTGTTAATTGTTAAATTACATTTAAGGTGTCCCCACCTTCCAGCCTTAGAGGACACTTGCCAGCCAATCAGAAATAAATGTCCTTAGGGAGGAGTCAGGACATGGTTATTTGGGCATAAAGACTGGAGGCAGTGGGAAGCAGCTAGAATGGCTATAACCAAAGTTAACTAGACTTGCAGGCAAGTATAACATGGTCTGAGCACCCCGGGGACCTGGAGCTTTGATCAGTGGGGGTTGACAGGTGGTCCCCTCTCCCCAGTCATGTGCCAAATTATCATGCTTTGCTGCCTTAGTGTTCCAGCTTTTGTTCATGTCACGTTTTCTGTCCAAATATACAGTATGTGTGTGTGTGTGTATACATATACCAAAGTTTTATTCCAATATGCACTGTACAGATTATCGGACCTCCAGACACTGCAAACCCAATCGTGAATAAAGATAAACCTCTCTTTAAATACGCAGAACATCAACATCACTCTTGTAATGTATCTGAGCGTCCTGAGCCCTGTCAGAGTGCCCTCTAGTGATCAAAGTCTGGACAACCCATTTAACGTGATCTGTTAAATGTATGTGGATTATAATCAGAATAACAGGATTGGAATTGAAAGATAACACAAATATAGGAATTAAAATAAGAGAATCTAAGAATCTGAATTCAGTAGAAATTAATTCATGATAGTGTCATTATTTTTGCAAATATCAAATGACTTCTTATTTAACAAAAATACATGATATTAAATATTTATGTTGATCAGATTTGTGATCAGTCTCAATAAGTAGAGCAGATTGTTGAAGCCGAGAGATGAATGGAGCAGATCAGCTTCTTCAAATCTGTTAATTACTCTTAGTCCTAAAACCAGCTTTTACACACAAAACCTCCAACAGCTAGGTTAGTGTGGACTTCTTCACTGTTGTGTATCACGGGATCCACATGACCTGACCTACAGTGTGTATGTTTATACTTATGTCTGTATGAGTGTGTGTGAATGTATTAGAAGTATCGTAACAAAACATCATGTTAAAATACTCGAAAACCAACGGAACAGACTGAGCTGTGTTCCCATGACAACCAAACCAGCTCGACCAAGTAAGGCCACAGTGTCTGTGGGGTGTGAGATGAAGATGCAGCCCTTTTTAAGTGACTTCATTGAACTTTATTCATTTTAGGAAGGAAAAGACATTGGTTACTTCCACATTTTCTTGTGCGTTTTTTTTTTCTTCTCATTCCTATCCTGTTCGTCTCCGAAAGTATAGTTTGTCTTTCCTGTCGCAGGCCAGTAAATGTCCTGAGGGAACGAAACCGATGCTGGTGTTCGCAGGAGAGGCTTTTGATACGGACAACGAGCTCAAACGTCTGAAGAGTCTGCTCATAGGTACACGCTCATCATAGCGACATCAGCACATTTGTTTTAAGGGGAAAATGGTGCGTCATTGATTTGCTAATATCGGCCCTCGTCCATTTCTTTGCCCTTCTTTTCAGACTTCTTCCGAGGTCCTACTGTGCCTGCAGTGCGCCTGGCAGGTTTAGAACATGTTCTGCACTTCACTGCCCTGGATGGGAAAATATTCATGCGCAGCTATAGGTACTGAGAGTAAAGTTACTATGAACACATGACAAATCCTGGCGAATTAACTTAACACCTAAGCCAGCGACTAACACCAGCCACTGTTATGTTCTCTGCTAACATCCACTACAACAGAAACATGAATGTAATGTGTCATTGCAGGTGTCTGTTGAAGAAGTCTGGCTGCCGGACACCACGCATCGAGCTGGAGGAGATCGGGCCGTCGTTTGACTTTGTCTTAAGAAGAACACATTTGGCTTCAGATGACTTGTACAAGTTAGCCCACAAACAGCCCAAGGCCCTGAAGGTAAAAAAAAAAATCACCTGGATAAAACTCCTGCTGACTCTCCCAGACTTCCTTTAATACCCAGAAAGTGCAAATTAAACTGAAGTGAAAGGCACCTGCATCGGAAAAATTCTGCATAATGGAAAAAACGGGCGTTTGTAGAAAAAAAAAACGCTTGTATTTTCATGAACTTGACTTAATTACAGGTTAATGGCCTCATGAGGTTGTATGGATGGTTGAAAAATACAATGGCTACTTTTCTTCTCTTAGATCCTTACTGCCAGTGGATTGAAATTACAAGGTTTTTCCCAAAGGTGGCGCCAGAGGAAAGGCCATATTGTTGCCTAAATTTAAAAACAGTTTAACCTGTGTACAGTTACCATTTTAAAACATCTTTCAAATGTTATATGGCTTCATTGGAAAGCTGGAACAAGCTGATATCAGATACTGTCAGGCAGTGTGGAGTCAGATGATTTAACAGCTTTAAAGCTTATGAAAACTGACACACGGAATGACGGACAGACTGGGAGAGGTGTCAGTAGTGGGGAAAGTGGACTCTGCAGAACAATTGGTGCACTATTTAACATAGGTTCATTGTTGTGTAAAATGTCCCTCAAAATGACCAAAGCATGACCAAACATCAGGCAAACAAATAAGTGGATTGGTCAAATCGACACGTTGTTAATGCCTCTGTTCCTCACCATTTCAGCCCAAGAAGAAGAAGAACATTTCCCACGACGCCTTTGGTACCAAGTTTGGCCGGGTGCACATGCAGAGGCAGGACCTGTCCAAGCTGCACACACGCAAGATGAAGGGCCTGAGGAAGAGGAAGGGAGAGGTGGTCTCCGAAGAGCAGGACGGACAGTCACCCAAAGTGGCCAAAGTGGAGAGCTGAGCTCAGAGATCGGGGAGCCGGACTGTTTTCACCGCCTATGTGTTTGAATGAGTGCCCGGCGCTGAACTTTGGTACTGGACAGACACCTTGTTTACAGGACTGACCATGTGCTTATCATTGCCAGCTTTTACTGTTATAATCCAATGGCATGTGAGTTGCCACCAGGCAATCAGGATAAAGATCTATTATGTCCTTTCTCTCCTCTCCCCTCTGTATTTTCCCATATGACATTCAGATGGTTCTTTGTCTTGAGTGTCATGAATGTGTCAGGTTTAAGTCAACTAACAACAACCTTATACAACACCATGTTATCTACTGAATTATGAGCAGATTTCTTCTGTAAACTAAACAGTGAAATAAAACTGTCTTTACAGCTTCTAGTACTGTTCCTGTGTTCACTGTTGGCTCTGTGAAGATTTTTGGTTTCACATAAAAGTTTGTAGTTGCAGTTTTGCTTATTTTTTTGTCTCATCTCTAACCACAATTAACTCACATCTTTCCCTTTTTTTATGCTAACTGTACATATCCTTCTGCATGTCAGCCTGCTTGCCCGGCAGTTTCTGTTTATTCTTAGCAGCAGGAAGGCGAAGTGAAACCTTTCATAACAGCAGTAAGGGTGCTAACCAAGGAGGGGACAACAGAAGCATTACTCGGCGTGTATCTTTTTTTGCCTCCTCGTCGTGCAAAACCTATTCTGTTGAAGTTTTTTTTTTTTTTTTGTCTATTTCAGTACGTGGTCATCATGGGTAAATGACAGTATCCAATCAGCTGCAGGATACCCCGGAGCCACGCCCCTGCGTGCTGTCTATTTGTAGGGTTTCCACTCAGTGCAGCAGCAGAAGCATTTTAACAGTTACTGTAGGAACGGATGCAGCTTGACCAGCACAGGTCCAACTGCAGCTTCACTTCAGGGGATGCATCTTCACCTTAACCTGAAACTCTAGCCACCACTGAACTAGTTCACCATTTGAACTTTTAATTTTCTTTCTCCTGTCATTGTGGGAGACATACTTCCAGATTTAACTAGCATAGAAACTACAGTTGTTTGTTTTTTGCTCTTTAATACAGAGCTGGAATAAAAGAAAAAAACAAAAACAATGACAGAAGGAAACAATATACCAAACGGTGATGCAGCTGGTAAGGATGAGGTGCCCACCGGCGTAGTCGCAGAGCTACCCCCGGAGGAGGAGGACAAGAGGGAGAACTGTGACTCCAAGGTGACGGTCCTGGAGCAAACAGCGGCTCCGGGAGCGGAGGAAGGCGAATTCGTGCACCCCGAGGGTGGCTGGGGTTGGGTGGTCATGCTGGCTGCCATGTGGTGTAATGGCTCCGTGTTCGGGATCCAGAACGCCTTCGGTATACTCTTCCTCTCACTGCTCAAGGAGTTCGGCTCCGAGGATGACGAAGACCTCCGTTTCAGAACAGGTGAGGGCGGGGACGACACAGAACCCCCTCAAAACCACGTCAGGCACGAGTAACGTTAGAGTTTGGATGAATTTCAGCATGTGGTTATTTAATTATTTTAAACACAATAAATGCCGTGTCTGAAACACGCGGTTAAAACTGTAAGCTAACTGAGCCTCCTGCAGTGAACGGTACTTTGCTCATGGGCGTCATTACGTCAAAGTTTGTGGCGGGGAATTGAACCGTTGACCTTCGCAGCGGTCGAACCTCTCCACGCGAACTTTCCAGTTCTGTGTGTGTGGGGAAAGGAAACATATGTGTTGTCTTATTTCACGCCTTTCTTACAACAGTAGGGGTTTAGGTCCTTTGCCATTTAGCTAACCGTTCATACTGGAAGGCAGCTAACTTCAGCTAGCAAGTAATACAATATGTGTTTCGGTAAAACGCAATGCTAAAAAACAAAGGCAGCAGTTGTTAAATGACTGGATGACACAGTTGCTTGGTTAATTCCATGGTACTAAACATGGTGGCATTATTTGTCAGAGGTAGTTCTGGTTTCTGTCTGAAGTGGAGCGGTGGTCCTGTGTGAACGTTGTTGGCAGTTTGCTGTTGCGGCATACTTTCAAATGACAGGAAACATGAGGGGACACCAGAGAAATTAGGTGCAGCGTTTAAATTATGAATGTGCTCACGTTTGCAGCAGAGTTACATTAAAAAAAACAATTCACCTGCTCATTTAGTAAATCAGTTCTACTGTTTTTTATTTCTTTTTGTTGTAGGCACAATTTGTCATATTCCTATGTGTTTTTAAATCAATTTTGGACTTCAAAAGCTAGTCGTCAGGCATTACGCATCTTGTGGTGCACTGAAGTAAAGATCAGTAAGTGGTGTACAGGATGATAAAGGGCTGACAGTCTCTGTCCTAAAGTGGGCTCTGTAGACCGGGGGGAGGGGTGTCAAAGTGAAGGAAAAAGTTACAGAATAAAATCTTTTCCTTTGTGTGTGGGCGCTTGTTTTTATAACCTGGTGGGTTACTTGCTGACCTCACACTAAACCATGGGGACTCGTGTCAAAAGACTGCTTTTTGAGGGTTAAGACTTACTAAGTTGTAGGGTTAGAGTTAGAATTGAGTTTAGGTTTGGGTAAGGGTTAAGGTTAGGCATATTAGTTAGGATGGTTAAGGGAATGCATTGTGTCAATGAGTGTACTCTACAGGGATAGTGACACAAGTCAATGTGTGTGTGTATGTATGTGTGTGTGTGTGTGTGTGTGTGAATGAGAGTCTTAGGCTGTGAGCAACGACCATGTGTTGTTCTGCTGGGATTGCAGCCACCTGTTGTTGGAGCTGCTGTTTGGCACATGAGCATGTAAGAGTAGAACTATATCATTGCCTAGGTCCTGAACAGCTCAGGGGTACACTGTGTGTTGACTTGAATGGTTGCTTGGAATGATGAGTAAAAGCAGCCTGTGTGATCGGCGCATTGCATTTTGCTCATCCTGTTCTAGTGATATTCTGGGTTTTAAAATTAAAACGACGCAGATGTTCACACCAGAGCACTCACTCATATACTACAAAACCTCACAGGTTCATTAAGAAGCCTGAGTCTCTGAATAAACTCCACCGGCAACTGCAGGAACTGGAGCAACAGTGGCAGGAGTGTAATATGTTTCTGTTAGTCTTTCATCAAATGGAAGTGTTATATTAATGCTGCTGCTATAGCTCTGTCTGAAAGGGATTTACTATGTGCTACTCAGCTCAGTGGCAACACACACCACCTGCTTCAAGTCACAAGTGATATCAAGGCTGTGGGCACAGCTTTGTATGCTGAAGATAACTGTAGTCTACTAACTTTTTTTTTTTTTTTTTTAGAACACACTGCATTTGGAGCTGGTTCAAATTCGGCATGTTATGTAATCGTTTAGGTCTCTTCAAACCTTTGAACCTGGTTTTGGAATTGATTTGGTTTCGACAGAGGTGGTCTCAACTGCAGCTCTGCTTTTAGTATTCAAGTACTGTTTTTTGTCCAGATGTCCAGCATTGATGCATAGTTGATTTTGCTACAGAGAGCCCAAAAACCTTTGACACATCATTTTATGAGGCACATTAGAGGTCGAGAGGGGCTCGTATATCAACAGACAACCTAAAATAGTTTTGGATTTCATCTCTTCTTTGAGGATGAAAGGTTCCTTTTGGAGTGGTTGACATCTAGTTTTTGACCGCTGTGGTGCTGTTTTTCTGTTAGTGGGTCCCTGTTTTGTTTATCTTGTGCACGCGCCAGCATGTGGGTGATGTGATACACAGTCCTGCCAATGATTTCACAGCATTCCACTCATCTACAGATGGCAGTAATGTAATATAACCCCAATAATATAATGCAGAATTTTTTTAAAATTACAAATCTGCAGCTGAAAGAGGAAATATGCCTGACACTGATCCTCAGTTTAGATTTAGAGGTTTAAGTTCATGCTTAGTCCGCCTCTTGTTCTAATGATATTGTGATGACAAGAGCGTTAGTTCCTGCTGTGAACATAAGTTCATCTGCATGTTGTTCCACAACCTGGAAGGCATTCATCAGCTAGTTGAGCAGGTTTGGAAATTGGACACGGCCTAGTATGGCAAGAGGAAGTGGGAAAACCCCACTGCATTGACTGAGGCCAAAACTATTTAATAAAAATCACAAATCATTGTAGATCCCTTTCCTTCTGACATTGCTGTTTTTGTCTCAGTGAGAACAAGAAGAAAATATGAGATGTCTTGGTGATGTGCAGGCGTGACTCACAGCTGGACAGATCATTTGACCTCAGCGTTTATCACCTCTCATAATCCTATTCTCTTAATAACTGAGATGGATTCATTTTCAGCAACTATGATGGAAAATGATGATCTAAAACAAAGCAGTACATATTTGAATATATTGTCTGTGGGTTCTGGACTGGTTGGACATAAAAGCATTTTGAAGCTGCAGCCCAAACAATTTTCATATGTGAATATTAAGAAACATTATTATGCCAATAGCAAATCAGCTTGTAGTTGATCTAAGTAGGGCTGATATAATTTGCTCCTCCTTGCTTCTAGTCCGTCCATTAGTTTGTCTGCCTTTGCATTACTTTGTCTTCCGAATAGGGACGGCACTCACACACACGGTGTCTTGCAAGAGGATCTACACACCACATCCCTGCACAGGACGTGGCCATGCCTATCTGCACACTCAGTTTATCTTAAGACAGCAGTTTCCTTTCCTTCTACACTGCAGCCTTCAGCCCATATAGTTCCATAGGGGAAAATACAGTATGCACTACTGTGGAGAACGGTTAATGTAAACCAATGAACTGAAGATTTATGGACATAGCTTTTTCTTTCAAATGTTTTCACGTTTCTCATTATATTACAGTGCATGTTTAGGGCATGACTCCAATATAAGTTGTTTTTGCACAAGTGGGGGCTTTATCTTAGACATGTGAGGGACTGGGCCTCCTGCACTTAAGATATGACACTCCAGCAATTAGTGATATATTAAAAAGCCAGTTGGCTGAGATGTTTCAGAGGGAAGTTGGATTCAGTGTTATTGTGGTACACCGTGTTTTTAATGAGGTGTAATATCCCAGTAAATAATGCTCTGCCTGACATTCTCATGTTCTGATGGGGACAGTTCCACCTGGTTTATTTTACTTTATTTATCCCAGTGGGTTCAATTTGAATGGATGTGATCAAAAGGTACCATCATTAAAATGCAAGTGTAAACATACCACGTAACAAGGAGATCTTACCAAATCACAAGTTGTTCCACATAACCATCAACCTGCAACACTGAAACCCAGACACAGCATCACCACAACACACACAAGTTCTGGCAGAGGCCTTGGGGGCCGTCACACTGGGGACTGAAACACATTCAGGTTACACATTGAAAACCTATCTGAGCTTCCTGTGTTGTGAGAGCCAGCAGAGACATACCAATGCACATGTTGCAGCATGCTCCTTCTCACATTCAAACTCCCATGCTGTTAGGACAGCATATTCTTAGAAACTCAACATGAAAACAACTTTTTTTTTTTCTTCTGTTAAAGTGATACTATCAATACTACACATCTCAAGCTGGATAAGTTATTAAAGGAATAATTTGGGTTTGGGTGTCTTTATAATTCAAGATTAAAGGTGTGTGAGCAGTTACCTCAGTTTCAGGGAGTCAGGATTATTTAACATTTCCTCAGACTAATGAAAAAGTTACAGAATCTTATTTGTTCATTTAACGTCCTGTAACTTCCTTATCCACAGTTATGTAATCATTAAACTAAAATGTGGAAGAGAATATCACTTCTCCGGGTAATCATCTGTCTATGGATTCAAATATGATGTTCATTTCCTGGTGATTGGTTCTGTTAAAGACAAGAATTCATCTGTCCCAACATGTCGGTTTTCGTGGTGGCGTTTGAAATTCCTCCAGAAATGAAAAGCCTTTTTTAATTTGTCAGTGTGTCCTTTTCATGTCTGACTTAATGGACTCCAGCTGGAAACACAATAAAGAGCGACCGACGCCTATTAAGCCGTCTTGCTGGGGGTGAATGAATATGAATATGAGCCTAGATTACTTGCTGATCTGACGCCAACGTAGCTGTGACAGTTCAGCTAGACAAACTGTAGCTGACCTCCAGCACCACATGGGACCAGCTGCTATGTGTAGAACAAGCACGGGGAGAACACACAAAGGATTTGAACTTTCTTGCTGTGAGGTGACGGTGCTAACCACTGCACTCCCAGTGTGCTGATACGCTGATATGCAGCTGATATCATAGGTATTTTAGAAACATTTTACACTTCAGTCACCTACTTGATCTGTAATCTCATATCTCCAGCTAAAGAATATTTTTTGCTTTGCTTTCTTTTTACGGCATCAATACAAAACCATTGAGAAATTCCTCCATTAAAATCTAGTCAATTGTCAAGTGCACGTCTTCAGCCTTGTGGCATGAATACATTTGTAAAAACCAAGTCAGGACACACTGAGTGTTATTGATGACTGGCCGCTTTGACGTCCTCAGCTCTCATGTGGCAGGTGTTGCCTTTTCTAGTGCCACAGATAACGCGCACAAAACTGTGAAATTGGACATTTTAATCAGCCAATCACAGTGCATAATTCTGAGGGCGGGGAGGTCCAGCTCATTGACTGGAGCTGAACTGTCAGGTCACTGGCCTTCACATCTGTGTAACAGGCCCTGGTTCCCTCCCTGTGGGAATGCCAGATGGAGTTATTCCTGGGCCTCACGCCACTAAAACCACTTGCCTGTCATCTGATGTCAAAGCAGCCAGGACCTGTGGACCAAACGGACAGTTTAGAGTCCTTGATTGTGCTGTTTTGTTGAACATGAAGTAACCTGACCTGGTGTGGTTGACTGACTTTTCACGTCAATAACAAGGAGTCATGTGCCCATAGTTTTGCTGAATATCATTTTCACTCAGTACCAAGGGAAAACATAAAGGGAAGCAGGATAGCTGAATCTGATATTTTGTTGCCCTGGATCTGAAAATGACATAGTGACTGTACAGCTGAGCTGAAAATATTGTTTTAGTATTCCTGTCAGAGAGAGTCCGCCACACTGAGTGTGTGAGGTGGCCAGGATTCGTGTTTCATGGCACGTCGGCTAGGCAGCTGACGTGCCAGTATTTGGTTGGAGTTTGACCTACCTCTGCCAACACTGGACGAAATGTAGTTGAAGTACGGTAGCCATATATCCACCAATGAGAAATATGACCCTGACCCTGGCAGTGCACCTATTAACAAGAGGTAGAACAGTTATTTTTCTCTTGCTGTTGCTCGTACACTCTTTTCCTGTCACAGGGGATCATAAATGACTTTTTTTGATAATGCAATAGCCTCATAGAGTCTGTCCCCTGCAGGGCAGCCTGTCCTTTGAGGCAGACCCATTGAAGCTTGATCCCATCAGAGAGGAAGGACTCCCTGCGTGAGGCCTTCCCCTCTCCTTTTGCTCTCTGCTTTTTCACAATTTGGATTTCTTCTGCCTCGTCCTGATTTTTTTCAGCTCAGTGCAAAGGGCTGCTGTCAGTTTACCTTCTCTGCAAAAAAAAAAAAAACAGTTTATTTGGGGTCGGTGTACTGCTGACTCTTTGTCCTGCAGCACATACTCTTTATTAAACCCATTTTTACGGGTTTTTTCCAGCAGAAAACTGAAGGCCAGATGTACTGAGGCTCTTACGCTGTTTTTTCAGTTGTAAATGTGATGCATTCTGCCCAAACACATGCTATATCTATCAAAAAGTCGCAACAGGCTGGAGTCGCAGTTCCTCTGTCTGCAGTGTGCATCTGACTCCTCCATATACATTTAAGGAAGGATCTTGTACTTAATGGGGAATATCTTTTCCATTCCCAAAGCTGAGCTTTGATTGATGCAGTCTCTCCATTTTCGTCTGTGTCAGTGAAGAGAGTAAACACAGGGTCAGCCGATTTACATGCACGTGTTACGGGTCTCAGCTAAGATAATGTTGCAGTGAAAGTAAAAATTGTATTGAATTCCTGAATTAAAGCAGTTCTGCGTAACTTTTGCTGAACAATGGGCAACAATGGGCAAATGTAGGGCAGCACCAGCAGCAGAGGGTCATAAAGTCAGCCAGTTGACTCAGTAATATCAGTTACACAGCAGTATCCGATTTAAAGTTTACTAACTTTAGCCATGGTTATCCCACACCAAGTAAGGTCATAGCAGCAAAACCCCTGTGTGTACTGGTTTGATTAAAGTTGTGTCTTATTCTTCACACATCCAGCTTTTCACTATGTGAAAAGGTACATAGTCTTGCTTTAAGTGTAGCATCACTCTCTGTATATATGTGTCATTTTCCCAGCTGACAGACTTTTAGAAGCTAGGAGAGTTAGGAGCTCCAGTAGCTGGAGTGTGTGGGCAACTTAAGAACATTACATGGATCAAATCAGTCCAAAAAAACCTTGACACGTTTTAAGCATACACAGGTTAATGTTTGACCGGCCGTTTGATCTCAGCGTGAGTGTAGGTGAAGGTTGTCAGGAGATAAAGCCCGAGGCAGGTAAACATGTTGGAAGCAGAGTGCCACTTCAGCTGCAGCAGAAGGACCAGTGGTGTGACCTTCTGCACATGACACACACAAAGATCCTCAGGCCAGAGAAGACATGGGCCTGCTGTCGTGTTGCATCCCTGAATGCATAAAACTATCTATTGTCCTGGAGGTTGTTCACTTTGTAAATGACAGCGCAGGACTCATCACAGACATCATACGCAGCACCACATGAAACCACATTGACAAGAGAACTAGATTCAGAGGTATATGATCAGTCTGTTGTGTGTATGTGCTTGGAAAGGTCAGCACAGACATATAAAGGACACCATCCGGCAATAACATCTATTGCAATTTAACCAGCACACTAACTAAAGGGGTTCAGAGTGTCTGCTTTGGCAACAACTATAGGGATGTGTGAAGTAAAAATAAATGTTATTGTTTTTATTGTGTTTATCTAAAGGCAGCTGTAGTTCAGTAACCTGGATGAAGGAATTAGTGCAAATCTGATATTGAGTAAAGACTCGAATCCGAAACGATGGCTCGTTGCCATTCCTGTACTGCGCACCTAAAAACGGGGGTGGACGAAGAGCTCCTCCAATCCCTAACCAGCTCTGACACACCACCCCCTTTTCTCTCTTAACACAGAACACAACTCCCATTTAACATTTTTCATATGGACCTCTTGCACTGCAGAGAGAAGTCACTCCAAGCATGCATATAATGTGCTTTCTCTCTGTCTCACACACACACACAGCCATAAATTACTCTGCAGCTGTTCCCTGACTTTTTTTTTTTTTTTTTTGCTGTGTCATCAAGCATAAATTTTCCCTTCCTGCGGTGTGAGGCCAGAAAACACATGAAGGACATGAGCTGCGACTTGGGATCCAAGCACAGGAGTATTAGTGTTTCTTACTGCCTCTCCCCCTCCAGAGCCTCTAATGGGGCAGCCCCGCATAAATGGCTTCCAGCTGCTTGAAGCAGTCATGATTGTGGTGCTGTATCGTCCGCTCAGGGCCAGATGTGTATCCACAGCACAGTGAGGCCCTAATTGGGGCTGTGACTGAGGCCTTTGTGATTGAACAGCAACAGTTATGACTTAGTAATGCTTACAAAGAATGCTGCTCTTCCACTGAGAGCAGCAGCAAGAATTTCCTGCAAGCTTCACCTGCAGCTTTTCTTGTTTTCTAACATCCATTTTGGCTGCAACAGATTTTCCCTCACCTGCTTCTTTCAGGAAGCATGATAGTTGTAAAAGATGACAAGTAACAATGTCTCATCATAATTCCTAATGGGAAACACTGATTTTCTAATAAAACCTTTGTTAATGTCATGATGAAGCACAACACATTACATTACATTACACTGAATAAAATCCAGAGTGCAAGTGTAATTTTTTTATGAATTGTAATTGGTCAGGATCTGTAATAATTTAATTACGACCTGGACTTTTCTGATTAAGGCTTGAATGGATCAGTGTCACAGCCCCACACCACATGGCTTTATTTTAAATGAGGAAATCCTGCAACCTTAAAAGAAAAAAACACCCACACACACACATTTAGCTGGTCTGAAGTCCCATTCAAGTCTCGATTATACATTTTCAAAGACCATTATCTGTCATTTATCTTGACCAATGATCTGAATTTCTGAGCAGACAGAAGTCGGTTGTGGAGACGTTGCAGAGACGTTCCAGTGCTTGTGGATGATCTTCTGTTACTGCAGTTCCCCCCAGGAGGGACTTTAGTAATGAGTCTCAGCTATGTGCCAAACATGTTCAGCTTAACATAGGCCACAGCTTGTAAACCCATTAACCCTGCTGCTTGCTCTGCTTTGTTTTGTTTTTTTCTGGAAGGAGAGAGGGTTGCCAATTTTTTTTTTCTAGTGAGACAAGCAGTTGGAAACAAAGCTCTCTGGCAGGATGTAATCCAAAACACAAGGGTCTCTGCTCCAAATTCTACACCTTTACTTGGCTTTTCTTAACTTTCCCTTTTCTTTCTTTGTCCCTCTTCTCTCACTGTCTTCACCAGAGGAAAAAAATGTAGTTCTGCCTTGTGGGAGCCATCAAAGTTCAGTACAGTGTGGTTCACTTCCTGACCCCACTGGTCTAACACTCTGATTGTAATGCGAGCTGGCTGGTGAGGCTTGTTGGGTGGAGTTTCTACTGCAGCAGCAGTTCAAGCCCATTTGCCTGCTCCATTACTACTTCTGTCTGTGCAGATCCAGTTAGTCTGGGTTCTGTGTTCTGAATGTGTCCCGCTTACAGTACAAGAAAGGCCGGAGGTGTGTCGTCCCCTGCAGATAATACTGGCAGTGTGATTGTGAAGTAGCTCTTGTTGAACAACTGAAGTTGAGCTACAGCTTTCTTCAAAGTGGAAGATGCTGAGCCACAGCAAAGCTCGGAGAAACAGCAAAACTGTCATTTCCAACACAGGAAATGATGAGTTGTGTATTTGTAGCAGTAGCAACAGCAGATTGTTTGAAATTTCTACACGCACAGATTACAGTACTATACAAATACTGCAAATATCAAAAACAAGTATCTACAATCAGCAGTATTTCTTATGAATATCTGAAATGTGGCCCCAGTGTGTGCAAATGTGAAATTAACAGCTTTCCCTTTTATTTTGGGATGCACTCGTGGGTGAAAAATAAGATAAAATATAACATTATTATTAGTTCATACTGCCAAAAGAATAACAAAAAATAGAAAAAAAAAACATGTCAGTGCCTATGACCCAACCTTAACACTTATTAATCTCTTTCAGTATTGTAGTAGTCACACAATATCCCTGCCTGTCAGCTAGAGTCTACAGTTTCATATAGCTAAGACCACTGTCCCAGTTAAATACTTCAGAAAGCACTAATTTGACTTTTTGAGTTATGGCATCAGAGGGAGGGTTACTTGTGAGGCTTGTGTTCTACTACTCAGCATTCCACATTGTATTTTTGCACAGGGGGTGTCTTTAATCTGTTGTTGTGTTTCATTTGAAAATGATGGGGTCTTTGTTCACATTCTAAGCTAAAGTGATGTTGTACAAAATGCAAGAGCCGTAGTTGTTCAGTACAGAAACGGTAACACCTGGCTGAGCCAGAGTTTATCTCTGACAGCAGCTGCTCTGCATCTTCCTGGTTTTTCTGCTGACATCCCATGACTTAACTGGACTAAACTGACATTATTTCAATAGTTTATGTGCTATAGAAATGCATAGGTTCTTTGTAAGCTGAGGAAGCTCTTTGACCTTCATCCTCCTCTGTTAAGATAATGAAATGTACACTCATTCTTAATTAAGCTAATGACATATTTTGCAAGTATTGATATAGAATATACTTCTTTAAAAAAAAAAAAAAAGCTGTTTCATTAGCATCACGGCAAAACACCCAGAGATAAATGATTTCATGTGGTGGTGATACAGGACACCTGGTCCTGTTTTTTTTTCCTTTTTCAAGTTGATTTATTGGCACAGTTAAACGTCGGGGTGGAGTTTTAAGCGCTCTCTGGTGTTTAAGCCTGACTTCATTTTCCATGTTGGAACTAGATTTTACCCCTTGAGTGTCCTTGATCAACAGATTCCTAGGATGTGCCACAGGAACAAGTTTATTTGACCAAGCCGGGAAAATGGACTGTCACACCGCTGCAATCTGAGCCAAGTCTGCTTGTCCATTAGTTGTCTCCATTAACTTTGGTAAACAGAACTCTCCAGCCAGTTGCTTTAATGCACGCCTTCTGAATTCATTCAGTTGGAGTGAAGTCATTAGGGAGCCATTAGGGCCATTCTGTGCTTTGCACACTTGTTCTTATTTGATGTTCTCGGGCAGTGCTAACCAGTGGTACATGAACCTATGTGCAAAGCTCAACTAATTAAAATGTGACGCTATGGTTTGATGATTTGAAATTCTAATTGTTAAAGTAATTAATAAAAAAGGTGAAATAATTCACAAAAGGAATTGAATAAAATTTTGAAATAGCTAGAAGAAATGAATAAATCCTTTAAATAGTTAGCTTAAAGTGGGTCCTGGTCCAAAGGCAAATTTGAACAAAGCCATGAAAAACATTGGAAATTCTACCGTATCAAAAATGTTGTAACAAGATCCGTCTTATATAATTAGTTAAACAACAAAAACATATTTGGGATATGATTGGGGTTTTTGATGACTTTTGATGTATTTAAGCTTGTCTGATACGGCTGTTGGAGGTTGGGGAGCCATTTTTCTGTGTAGCACAAGTGAGTCAAACAGCAAGGTTACTGCTGATAAGGACAAGTGCATGCAGAGTAACGGGACACTGAGGAGTTCAGTTAGAAGTCTGCAGCTCAAGAACTACCAGTTGTGTCCCCTCAGTGGGTTTTGAATACAGCCTTCTCTGCTGTAGGTTCAGTCATTGTGGGGTGATCAGGTTCAGAGCAGAAGGGTTTCCAGCAAAGAGTCTTTAACAAAGCAGACAGACGACTTAGGGCAACTCTGCCTTGTCTGTCAGTGTCCAAGCGGGGCCCCCGGCTAGCAATGGATGTCACTGGGACAGAGGGTATCCTGAAATTACATTTTTCAATCTGGAATTCCTCTTTGTCTGAAGCGTAAATGCGTTTTAAATCAAGAGAGCCAGCAGATGAAACCATAACAACAATTTCCTGTTGTCTTTGAGGGATTTTTTGGCCCTTTTTTGTTCACTGCCATTTATTACATTATGTTGCTTAAAGGGAGCTGATATCCCCACAAATATCAGAGACCAGGCAGAGCAGATCCCATTGAATTTGGGGCATTCTTCTGACTGCAGTGTCTTGAAGAGGTCCTAAGAAGCTTTGGCAGTGTGCTGGCTCATACTGGGAAACCGGAGTGGTTCAGTTTCAGAGGTTGGAAATTACATGTAGGTTACACATCAATCTTTTACTATGTGGAAATATAAATATGCCATATATAGCCTTTGACGAAGAGATATCGCTGCTCTTTGTCCAGTAAACATCTGCTAATAAGGTGAGATTTGGTTTAACTCCACTGCAGCACTCACAGTCCTGTAGTTTGGTTCTTTTTTTTGACACTGAAAAATGAGTAACCACACAAACTTCAGCATTCATGGAATGCATAAATCTGATATGTGTGAACTGGAGCACAGCAGTGTGGGACAGAGAGGGAAGGTCCCAAAGCCTCTGAGCAAAATATATTACCTGAAACAAACTGGAATTCCTCGGAATATTATTTTTAGCCTCCCTTGGTCAGTCCACCTCTTTGATCCTAACTGAAATGTCTTCACAAATATTGGATGGATTGTCATGAAATTTTGTACAGACATTCATGGTCCCCGGCGGATGAATCATTACGTCTTTGGTGATCCCCTGATGTTTTTTCTAGTGTTACTATGAGGTTCACATTTTTTGTTTGAGAAGAAATGTCTCAAAAAAGACATTGGATGGATTGCCATGAAATTTTGTACAGACCTGAGCCCAACCAATGTTAGATTTTTAACACTCATGCAGATTTTGATATTTCAGTGTGATTATTTTGGTCAAGATGAATGTTTTAGCAGAAAGAAACAGCATAAATGCAGATCTTTTTTTAAAAAACGATTTGCATGTTGTTATTGAAAAGAAAAAAAATCAAGAGAGAGGGAGGGGGCATGGGCCGTGGCTGAATCAGCTGTCATTGTCATTTACTTGGCTTAACTTACTTAAGAGAAGAGCAAAACCAGGCACGGCAGACACAACCACTGTCTGGCTTGTTCAGATTATATGAAAGGATAAATGGGGAGCATATCGGTCAACTAATGTATGACACCTAGAATGAAGATGCAGAACCACCAAATGCAAGAGTCCATTCTGTTCTGTAGTGGTGACACTGGAATTAAAACAGCTCAAACACCTATCTTTGATGTCTCATTCCTTTAATTTCTTGTTGCTTATTGGCCGTTTGAAATCCGATGACGATTCGTCTGCAATCAGCTTAAATCATCTGATAAAATCAGCCTGCGGATGAATCTAGCGTAGACGTTCCCCTCAGGATGCAATGTAATAAATTTCTCTGACTTTCGATCAAGCACCATCATCAGGTCAGTTTGAATTTTGTCCAATACTAATGACATTCCCATCAGCCTCAGCTGTTCTTAGTGTTCAGTGCATTTTTTGCTTGCTATAAAATATTAGCAATAGCATAATACCACCCAAAAATTAAGGTAACTGGTAAGGAATAAGAACAAATTTGGGACTTCAGCCTTTATTCATTTTTAAAGTTTGAATTTCAATCAGTGAGCACTATATCCTCACAGGTTTACGAGCCTGGCTTGACAGTTCAGTTCTGTTCGATTCTGTGAGAATAGCCGGGTGTTTTTCTTCTAAGCCGCTTCATTGCTTCATAACCTCCATCTCTTGGGGAAACATGAGAGTCCGTAATACTCTGACAACATGGGGTGAGATGAGGATTCAGACAGAATAAAAGACAGCAGTAAAACCAGTAAAAACCCTGCAACCTGACACAGTGGTCTCCCCTTACCCATGTAAAAAAATGCACAACAAAAACACTGAAACTCCAACTGCTCTACCTTTTCCCACTGGTTTCCCCTGACCTAAAAAACAACTTTGACACTTCATTCTGTGTGTCATTTGTCACACGTGCAGGCTTGTCCTTCTTCTGTCTAGTCATTTTTATCCTTTCTATGCTGCCATCTAGTATACTGTGAAATCACTGGAGACCTAATCACTCATAGCTCCACCATTCTCTTTAAAGTCAAAGGGAGCTCCATGAGGGCTTGCACAATTTTTGTTCTTCTATGTTTTGTCAGTGTTGTTATGTCAGCAATACTCATGAAGCATTTCTAGAGAGGAAGTGTTTTTTCCTGCATACAGTGTCAGCATATAATGCCTGCCCATTTGTCTTAAGGAATATAAGAAGACCTTGGGACAAGGCCATAGAGATATACAAGTTATCTGAGTTATCTGCCGACATGTATCTACGAAAACGGTTTGATTTATATTTTCCTTGATGAATCCCAAAATGATCAAGTCCTCCTATGCTGTTACTATTCCAGAATGGCCTATCTGCATTGATGGGAATGTGTCCCCTATCAGAGGACTGCTACAGCACCTTACACTGGTATTTAACCTCAGACTGCTGACTACGCACTGAGCAAACACAGCAGATGTTTCCTGTGGTTGTCCTGTTGGTCACAGTTTTAGTTCTACTGGCAACTGTGTTAACTTGACCAACAAATAAACAGTTTTCTCCTCTGGTAACAGTCGACTAACATATGTGAAATACTGTAAGGAAAGAATAAGAGACAACCTTGGACGCCTGGTGCCTGGTTGGACAGCGAGCCCAGGTAAAGCATTACACAAGAGATTTTATGCAAATCTAAACCCAGGGTTTCACAATATGACAATATTTAAGGTTTTTTTGGAGGGTTGTCCATGCATCCATCTGTCCATCCAATCCTCCACAAACGCTGATGAACTGATTACATTTTGGTGCTCAGAGGTCAAAGGTCAAGGTCACTGTGACCTCACAAAACAATTTTTTTTGGCTATAACTCAAGAATTCATTCACTAATGACCAACTTTCACACAAATGTCTGAAAGGATAAAATGATGACGTTTGATGCCCAAAAGGTCAAAGGTCAGCTTCACTCTAATGTTCTGCAAAAACTCTTTTCTGGCCAATTATTCCACGCCATAACTCAGGAACAGAAGGGGAGACTGTGGTCAGATACTGAATTGGTGACACTGATCTTGGGTGTCCACCTTGAAACTGTGGTGATTGTTAAGATCTTCGGTGCTGCCGAGTTGAACATGTGTGTGAGGCATCCACGTTTTGGAATTTGTAGCTTCTTTAGCAGCAACATCCACATTTGAAGCATTGTCTACTGTCATGGCTTCAACTTCTTGCTCTATCCGCCGTGCACTCTACTTCGTTGGCCAAGCATGTGAGCGCATACAAAGAATTTGACTGAGGAGTCCACCATTTTCACTTCCTCTTACTGGATGACAACCAGGACATGAGGCCTCCTGGCCTCCGTTAATCTACAACAGCCTCATTGGCTTTGCTGATATTGGGCTTCAGGTGACTGTCGTTGCACCACGTAACGAAGCTCTCTGTAAATTCTCTGTAAAAACAGTAGAGACAGCATGCGTTGTGGAAGTTTCTTTAATAAAGACACTTAGACAATAGAATACCTTTCTGATTTTATTCATACCCCTGCAGGTAGGCACAAACAACCATCCACAATGTATGCATGAACAGTGAGGCATGATTTCACTCTCCCTTTTAGGGAGCACTTTCACCCCAGATGTGACTGCTAGCTTCCTCAAGTTTGGAGCCAGTTCCCTCTTTTGACTTCACACTTTGAAGCAGGAGACTGTGTTTTTTTTTCCTTAGGTGTGATGTTGCACATGCTCCTTACCTTGTTAATTTATACTATAAACCAGACACTGATAAAATAAACAAGTCCATAGAAGGTATATCCAAAAACATCTGATTATTGCAAAATACATAACTGTCATGTACAACACATCATGAGTCACATCTTCCATTGCTGCATATTTTTCAGTGGAAATTGTTCACCTGAAATAGTTCCAGTGACATCGTAATAATTTCCATTTCACCATAAAAACACACCCATTACCTTTTATTATATTCCTTCAAAGTCTTCAGAAGCCATACAATTATTTTCAAAGGAGTATTACTGACCACCAGTTTTACATTTAATTTTACTTATACCCATAAAATTGCTGACATTAACCATGACACAATAGAGATCTGTAATCAGTAGAGATTATGATGTACAATTTATGCAGCTGTCCCTTTAATATCTGTACTTAGAATATGAGCAGCATTCCTTTATGGTAATTTTGGGATGGGCAGTATTTATTTCCTTGGATTATTTTCAGTAAATCCTGAGGAAGGTAACTGAGATGTTAGATTATGATGTTCCCAAGAGATAAATGACATCTCCATGGTCTGTTTACTGTTCATATAAGGTCCAAAAGTGTTTTCCTGATCACTCCTTCCTGTCCTCTCAATGTGTTTTCCTGCTCTTGCAGGTCTTGGTCATTGTACACTTGGTCTTGGAAAGGCAAGGGACAGAGAAAAATGGATGCTAGATCCAAACAATGTGGAGTATGATTAATGCCCAAGATCTAAGAAAGGAAAGTCATGACGTGTAACACATCTGGCGACTGGTTTCCTGAGTACATGGACTGTACAATTGGTGTGTTTATGTGAGGGAATGTGTGCATGGATGCAAGAATACCAGTGTTCTATTCCTGCATCATTGGACTTTGTTTTATTTCCTCATACACTCACCATCTCTTGCTCTCTCTCTGTGTCTCCTGCAGCATGGGTGGGCTCCCTCTCCATGGGGATGATCTTCCTCTGCTCCCCCATCGTCAGCGTCTTCACCGACATCCTCGGCTGCAGAATCACTGCAGTGGGCGGCGCTGCTGTCGGGCTGGTCGGGCTCCTGGGCAGCTCCTTTGTCACGTAAGGAAGCAAATACCTTTAACAGCCCTATTTATATTTAGAAGCACATAATAAAAAATTAATAAACATAATTTGTAAGTCACTATAACAAACTATGATGTTGAAGCTGAAATTTTTATTCTTGACCCTGGATATTGTCTCACCTCAAGGTCCATTTAGTAGCTATTCTGGAGCTTTCAGTTGTAACAGATGATCTCCCTTAGCTGCATCTGCTGAGGAAGAACCTATTACACAGGTGAAAGCTCTAGAACAGCAACTAAATGGACTTTGCGGTGATGTTAATTTTACAGCGACAATAAAACATTACAAGCTGTAAAACATTATAAGGATATTTTAGATATTAATCTGTTTGTTAATGATTGAAACTCCTATGAAGCCTCTGTAACTGATGTAGTTATTGAACAGTTGATGAATGATTAATAACACAATATTATGCAATATAAGATTTATTAACCTTTTAAACACAGGTCATTCATAGGCAGCTTCAAAACTAATCAGGAGAACTTTTAAAGGCGGGGTTATAGTTTTGATTAATACAATTAGAAACAATGTCTTTATATCTGCTTACAACTACATTATAGTGGCATTTATTTATACTGTATTTGGGAAACACTTAAGCACTTTATTGTTAAGAGTTAATCTCCCAAAAAAAAAAGCATGCTCCTTTTAGCTTTTATCATTAGTCTGTGGGCAAGAGGCTCTGTACTTAGCACTCTGTTGTTAATAATTTCCTGGAATCCCACGCTCGTCCACACATGAGGAAACACTCTCACCGTCACACAGAAATATCTGATCCAGGCAAAGTGGCAAGAGTGCCACCCTCTCTTTGTCATCACTGTTCAGCGCAGTAAATTAATAATAGCTGAATTGCCTCTTATCACGCAACTGTCAAGCAGCACTTCACAAACACATAGGACAGGCAGATGGCCGAGTTCTGCAGCAGACAGTGCAAGGTGCAACATTTTGTAGTTGTGATTTTTCTGCTGGAAAGTTATTTTATAGAGCAGATTCTCATATTGATTTACCTCAGACAGGACTTTGAAATCACTGGGAGCTTAAGGACAAAGGTCAACCACTTGTGATTGCATATTACCTATAAGTTTCGAATGTCCAGACAACACTTTATAATATCCAGACATCACTGCATCCATTAGATTTGCAAGTATGGAGTGGAGTAGGAGTACCAAGGCTCTTTGCTCTTGTCAAATGCTTATATATTTTTTTCTTATTTGACTTTAAAACAAGCTTAATTACTTCAGACAAGCTTAAGTAATTAAGCTGCTTCTGACAACCTTCAGACAACGTCTGAAGGTTGTCAGAAGCAGACTAACCTGAAGAGGTCTTGGTTTGTGGTAGTGCCTGTGGCATAAAAAATGGTATCGTCTGCATAAAAAAGAACATTGCATTGCCCAGTTGGAAAATGCACTTAATCTATGTAAACAGCAGGGGACCTCATATTAATCCCCGAGGGACACCTTTATCAACCATCTGGGGATTTGCTTTGAAACCATCTGCCTGAAACTTACTCTGAAAGATATAATGATTTTTGATTGAACCATCTTTAAGGGGAATCATCAAAACCAATGGAAAGCAGCTCAGTTAACAAAAAAAAGATCAACAGAATCACCAACATTTACACATTACAATTACTCACTAAAAATATCATAACAAGACAACCACGAACTTAGCAGCCAAAGCTAGTTTTTAAAATATTAAAGAACAATAACACTCAAACACTATTTTTGCTCTTAGAGTATTATCTATAAAGCCTTTGAATGTGGAGATGACAAAATAAACCAAGGAACGACCATAATAAAACATATTTATACTTGTTTAATCTTGTTGTTGGTATCATCTGGATAATGAAGCTTCCATGGAGCGAAAACACTGCATAATGAGCCACACACAAAGGCTTTTTTCTTTTCTTTTCTGTTTTTTTTCGAGTGTTTCTTACACCCAGTACCATGAGAACTTATTTAGGAGCACTCATGCAAATCAATAACTGACTCTCTGCTGGGAGACACTGTGTGAATTAATTTTTGTCCTGGAGAAGCATTAATGTCAGCAGTGATGTTAAAGGCTGTACAGTGATGTGTCTGGGTGTTTTTTTTCCCCTCACAGGTCCCTGGGTCCCTTGTATTTCACCTATGGCATCGTGTTTGCCTGCGGCTGCTCTTTCGCCTACCAGCCCAGCCTGGTCATCCTGGGCCACTATTTCAAGAAGCGCCTGGGTCTGGTGAATGGTATCGTGACAGCTGGGAGCAGCATCTTCACCATTACGTTACCATTCATGCTCTCGGGCCTGCTGGAAAAAGTGGGCCTTTACAACACCATGCGTGTCCTGTGCATCCTTATGTTTGTGCTGCTGCTGGCAGGCTTAACCTACAAGCCCCTTTTGCCCGTTAAATCCAGTAACACCAAAACAGGCAGAAAGTGCCCCCCCATGAGCCAGATCTTCAACGTCAACATCTGGAAGTCTATGGGATATCGTATTTGGGCCTTCGGTGTCCCCGCAGCGCTCTATGGCTACTTTGTGCCCTACGTTCACCTGGTGAGTTTGTGTTTTCCACTTTTTTCATCTGTTCTCACTCAAATTCAGCTTCCCTGGCCTTCACACAGAGTGTTTATGTGTTGTCTGTGTTACTGGATATCATCACCCCACACTCTCGGGGCCAAAGGTCTGTTTGATGAAAAAGAACAGCACATAAATGCTAACAGAGGGATTCCATGGTGGGATTTCCCAGTATCCTAATCCCATGTCTTTGATGTGTTCATTGGCACAAGAGTCGAAAAGGCGAGAGGCCAACAACACAGATATCAAAACACATATTAGCAGCGTGAGTTGTATTAATCTGAAAGGTGAGAGGGATGGAAGTCAAAACCTCAACCAGGGTCTTCCAGGTATGCAGTGACAGTATGGATTATTACCAGCAGGTTGACCATTTCAAGAAGTTATCAGACAGATTATTATGCACACCAACTCACTGAAGATTTGATTTTGTCTTTAAGAATTATCTCTGCCTGCTGTGCATAGCATCATTGTTCTGCTTCGTGTTTGTGATGTGTAACTAGTGTTAATGAAGAAACCCTCTGATAGCTATAGATATTTATATCTGTTAGCCATAGTCGAATAGCTCACAACCATCAGCAGGAATGCTTGTGCATTCATCTTTACTTGCTAGCAATTTTCCTTTGCACTGTCTAAGTTGGTGCATTGCTGCTTTTCTTGGCACGTTATTGTCGCAAATGGTTGACTAGTGGAATGGCATAAAACCATTGGCATGACTGTGTAAAACCCTGTTTCTGGAAAGAGATGCTGAATTTTTCTTCAAACTGAACTCCATTCCTTTTCAGTGCTCAAAACTTGGACAAATAAAACCAAACCTATCTGACTGAACTGAGTTTTTCAAATGTATTTATATTTAGGTGGAAATCATATGTATACATTCACAACCGTGGAGGCAAAAGCAGAGACTCTGACGTTCAGTGTAAATAAAACCCTTATCATGACTGCCTCCCACAAAGTGTACATCACAGCAGCTTCCTAATTCATTCACAGCAGCATGTGTCCACATGAGATACTGAGACACTCACTGTGTGGTCCTGCAGAATGTAGCCAAATGTGACGGGAAGACTCAATATGCAGCTCTCATTTCAGTCAAGACACAGATGTGTAAACAGGTATTGTTTTCCTGAATTAGCCTTTATTTTGGTGAAAAGATGGGAAACTGTAGCTGTGGAGAAAACACTTTTTTTGGGAGGGGTTCAGAGGAGAGTCTGGACGTGTTGAACAGAGACATGCTGATTCTGTTATTGGATGGAGATCAGCCTGTCCCAAGGATCCCAGCTTGTTTTCTCAACACTTTATTTTCCCCTGATATGCTCCTCAGACCGGGACACCACAGGGGCCCGGCTACAGCCCCAGTGCTACCCCTGTCCTTTAAACCCCCAGCAGCTGTTCTTCCCTAGATGCCGACCTCCTCCCCCCGTCCACTTTTTCTGCTCCTAAGGCCAAGTCCCGGCTGTGTGACACTGCATGGGAAGAAAAAGAAGGAAAAAACATGGGTCAAACCGCACATTGTTTGGCTTGTCAGGAAGGGAGTCCTATCAGGCCCCTAAAACCTCTCACCATATTTTTCATTCTCTGGTGTGTGTGTGTGTGTGTTAGAGAGAGAGTAATGCTGAGTGTAGGCTTTTGGAAGAACACTGCCCTGCCCAGCTCTATGTGCTCTTTCCACATCAAGCTGTACATATCTGAAGACTGTAAAAGTGTAAAGTCCAAAAACACACACACACACACACACTTTTCTGTGTATTGCTGATTTGAGATTAAACGCTTGCCTTCAGGTACGGCTGTGTTTGCTCTGTGAGTGGGTTGAAGAAAGGCGTGGTATTGCCGAGGGCAGAGAGGTAAAGGGATTCAACTCGATGTGCTGCTTACTTTGCCAAAACCATTTTTGAAGTGAGTCTGTTATCAGACAGACAGATTATACACGTCCTCCTCTGCTGAATCAGTATGTCTGAATCAGTAATGGATTCCCATTAGCAGCGTACAGAATGGTGCTTTTCTTTACAAAGCTGTGTGTTTCGGGATTAAGCTTGTTTAATGAGGAGCACCTGCAGGGCTGTGGTGTGTGGGCTGGAAGAGTGCTAGATGTTTAATGACCATTAAACAGCCAAGAAGAGGGAGCTGAGAAAATGTAGGCTGTTACACAATAAGCTTCTTAAAGGGAAAATGCACCACAAAACACATTATCAAAGCAGATGTCAAGAGTGGACTGGTGATGTGCCATTTTGTAATTTCGTTTTCTTTATTCCTATGTTTCACTGAATGCAGCATGTTGTGTTAATGCCAGCACAAAGCCAGGGCCGTGGAACTGTGAACATGTGAATGAAATTCAGCCACTGTGAATGTTGTTAATCACACCTGTTGGACTGCTGGGAGAAAGCTCTGAGGTGGAATTTAAAGGACGAGTCTGGTGAAATTCTCTCTTTTTCTTACTCAATATGAATCTCATTTCTCAATTAATTGTTCCTACTAAGTATTCTGCTGCATCCACAGCATACTTTATTTGACACAGCCCCACATAAACAGTCCTGCCACCCCTAATACTCAATCAGATGTTGATTAATCGGCCACTGAAAATCACCATATTCCTTCTAGATTCATCATTTTGCAACCTCAATAGACCATGATGCTTTGCAGGAACAAGGCATGTTGCAGTGACACCCACTCTTACTCTTGTTACAGAATCACTGATGCTACTCATCTGTCCACCTTAACATAAAATCAATCAGTTATGCATCATGAATCCTGCATCGTTCCTTAGGAAGAGAGGCAGAGCTAAAATAAAAATACATAGAGGCTGAAATTCTCCATGTGTGTTTGTGCCTTGCGTGTGTATTTATTTTGCAGGGTTATAAAGTTCTACACCACAAGGCCACCTGTCAGGCTCGAAGTTGCATCACATGAAAGTGTGCTCATGTTCCTGAAAACGTGATCGAAGACACGCACGCCCTGAAAAGGCAAACAGTCCAACTACATCCTGCTGCAATCTTTGGTGCTCTCAATGCAGCTCTGATAAGCAGCAGTGCTTCACTGATCAATTCAAATATAATTTTCAAAAACTTTTTCAAATATTTGGAAATTAACTTGGTGGAAAAATTGCCTTGTGTATCATTTTTGTCAGACAAATAGGGAGGGCGCAGTGGTGTTTGGAGACTGGAGACAGTTGGTAAGGACTGATCGGCTTGTGTTTAAATGCCCATGATAAACAGTAGTATGATACAGGCTGGAGCACGGGTGGTGAAACCACTGCAGAATCTAAATGCCCATCTAATCTCAGAGGAGGAGCATCCTTCTTTTTATTTGCAATCACTAAACACATGACACGGCACCATCCTGCAACCTCGCAGGAAGCCTCGAATACATAACAGACATAATTGATGCAGTGTGTGAATGAGTCAGTGAGTTCAGTAGGGAATGTCTTCTTGTGTCTCCCTGGAACATCCAGGAGCATTCACCCAGCCGATCACTGTGACAGAGGGGCCATGTTTTATCGGTTTTCTCCTCATGTCTGCCCAGTAATCAGCAGTGAGAGGGACTGTCTGCCTGTTAGATCTAGCTGACCACATGGATCTGATCAAGGCGTAGTAGGTATGTGTTGTTTCTGTTTGTGTGCCTTTTTACTTGCTTGGTCATTACTCGGACATCTTGGCTAGATGACCTGCTTGACCAGGTCGTGGTCTGCTGTAGCTGACTGCTGCAGAGTTGCACCATCAACACGTTGCACCACAGTGGATTCCTGCAGATACAGAAGCATCTCTCAACCATAGCAATAAATTTCACATTTGTACAAAGTTTTAGAGTGTTGGTGTGAAGAAATAGAGGGTGAAATCTCAGAGTGTAGGCGGCATGGTGATGCAGTGGTTAGCACTGTAGCTGGTTTGACCCTGTCTGCTGTAAGTTCTTGAAATTGTTAACTTGGCCTCAGCACTGCCAAACATATCAAAACCTCATCCCATCCCATGCAAAACAAGTGTTGTGATATCAGCACATAGAAATTAGTGTATGTAATGTAATGCCTTCCTTTTTCCACTTCCCTTACTTTAAATAGGCTAAAGAATACAATTTCTACTTAAATCTAAACCTTTGATTCCAGAATCACTGGTCAGCATGCAGCTGTGTTTCTTTCTGGAGGGAAATAATGTCCTTCATCCACACCCCTCAGGCTTTAGGCTTGGCCGTAGTACAATAACTGCTACAACTGCTGTCTTTGATGATGGAATTCACTCGTTTGATAAAAAGCAACATTGTGTTGCAGCTTTTGTAGATCTACCCAAGGCTTTAGACACGGTTCATCAGGGTTTACGGTGTTGTAGCAGATGGTTGACATGAGTGTTAGTATTGGGCCCTCTGCTATTAAGTCCATGCATGCTGACGAGACCATCTTTTATGCCACTGGCTGTAACGCAGGTTGCATTCTGCTGACTTCCAGACCTCTTCTATTAATTACTATCCAAGTTGCTGAGCTAGATCACATGCTTAGTTGAACATGGGACCAGATCACAGCAGAGGCAAACTTTAACAGCTCCTCACACCAGCTCAGAACTGGCGAAGACTGGTTTCCAGTACTATGCACTCTCTGAAGAACTTTAAAGTTCTACCTCTACTACTGTAAATGTTTTAGTTAGTGTGTGTGTCTGTCTGTGTGATGGCATCTTTGTGTATCTTATTTGTTTTGTTTTGATGTTGTATATATGTAAATTTTCCCACGTTTCTAATAAGTGTAAATGAGATATAGACCTCAGTGAGACTAACTAAATTGTGGATTAGAGCCATGAGACTGAGCTGCGTTCATCTGCTTCCTGTACCGTCCGCAGATGAAGCACGTCGAGGAGCGTTTCGGACCAGGAGCGAATAAAGAGGTTCTGCTCATGTGCATTGGCATCACATCCGGCGTGGGCCGTCTCATTTTCGGTAGGGTGGCAGACTATGTTCAAGGAGTCAACAAAGTTTATCTGCAGGTGAGTGCCGGGCTTCAGCGGTCCCAAAAATCCAAAGATAGAAACAAAACTAGTGTAGCTGAGACAAAAGCTCGGGTGTCAGACTGCTCTGAAGGCTCGGTTTCCAATGGTTGTCCCTACGTCGGCTCGTCACAGATCTCTTTATATAGTCATCTGCTCCAAGCACAGCACGCCCACCAGGGACAGGGTTAATGTGCTAATGTTAATGTTGATGTCCTCCAGGATACAAACAACCCACGGTGCAGGTTTTCTGCACCGTGGTAGAACAATAGAACAGGTCTACCTCTTCACATGTAAATCTATTAACAGGGCATATATAAAGAAAGTGTATATATAGATTGTGAATGAAAGACTAAATCCAGCATTATATCACACAGTAAGCAGTTAATGGGCATAGTATTTACCAAACAGAGACATCCAGCTGTAATCTTTGTTATTCAGGCTCTATCATGTACGGATGGAATTTAGAAGTTTCCACTTTCAGTCAGTTATGTTACATTAGTTGGTGGTTTTACAGTTTGCTTTCAGAACCTCTACACTGGTGAGAGGAGGAGAACATGCTCACAAGCCCTGGGTGCTGCAGCTCGGCAGGCTTCTGGAAGCCAGTCAGAAGAAAGTGGGCTTTTAGGGAGGGAGGGGGGCCTTAAAGAGCCCAGAGCTAACACTGGTGCAATGCCAAGGTACTTGAGTAGAGTCGCAGAATAAAAATATAGAGCCCCAATTCAGGTGAGGGTCAGGAGATACTAAAATTCTTCACTTCAACTCAAACTAACTTTAACTTGAAAGTAAACTGTGCCCTGATGCTGAGTTTACATGTGAATACGTCCCTCTCTGGCCCCCTCCCAGGTCACTTCCTTCTTCGTCATCGGCCTCATGTCCATGATGATCCCTCTTTGCAACATCTTTGGCGGGCTGATTGCCGTGTGCCTGCTGATGGGCCTGTTTGACGGCTGCTTCATCTGCATCATGGCCCCCATCGCCTTCGAGCTGGTCAGCTCCCAAGACGTGTCCCAGGCCATCGGCTTCCTGCTGGGCCTGATGTCCGTGCCCATGACTGTGGGGCCCCCCATTGCAGGTAATACAGACTGTGTCAATTCTCATCTATTTATTTATTTTTGATACTTTTATCAGACATCCATTGTCACTGAGAGGCAGTGACAATGGATGTTTGTGTTGCTCTGAATCGTAGCCATGGATACTATGCTACAGAAAAAAAACAGTTGTAGTTTGGAGAAGGGAAACCATCTGTCATTGGTATTATTCAAAATACTGTATTATTAGCTTGTCCATCATTTAATGAATACATCGTGTATCCATCTTTGTCTTTTAGTTTAATAATTAAAGGCTAAATTACTGTCATAGATGAAACCTTTTCAACTGTTTTCATTTCTGTTTTTATTTGCTGCAGCAAACATTTTATTTTCTAACTTCTTCTCTATACGTTATGTTTATAGAGGACGTCTATGGTTTCCTACTATTTCTTTTGGGATGTCTCACAAATAAAATGACAGATTTTTTATTTTTAAAATGGGACTCAGACACAAGCATTGCTGCACTCTCCAGACAAAGAACAGTCATCTGTTCCTCACACAGGTATTCACAGGCCTTTTGCACCACCTAGTGTTTATGGCACCTTGTAGTAGCTGAATTTACAGGGTGTATATTTTTACAGGGTGTGTTCGTGTGTAGGCTCATGTGCAGACAAAGCTGTTTTATTCCATGGGAAATGCATGAACTTTGAACAGCACTGGAATGCAAATGACTAAAGCTGCATTGTGTATGTTTCCCACGATAGAAGTCAGTATCAGTAACATCATATGAGCTTCAGGTGCAGATCGCGTGACCCATCTGAAAAATAAGCTATTCATTTTCCTTCCAGAGAGCTACAGCATGTTTGATGACTCAACGCTTTAGGCTTCCCCTCTCCATAGAGACCAGAGGTCAGGGTTCAGCTATAGATTCAGTGTTGCTTAGGCAAACTTCATCACACTGACAGTACGCGCAGACACAGGGCTTGAACCTCACTGTAGTTAAACAAGTGATTGTCTTGAGAATCCAGCCTGCACTGTAGCAGTGTGGTTACTGTAAATCTGTGTTTACATGCAGCAGGTCAGTAATCAAAATCAGAATTTCTTTTATTTGGCCACTCTTCTGCACGTAACAAAAACATTTTGAACTCCGATAAAAAGAGGCTTGGTTCAAATAAAATACTCAGTGTCTATTTGAATCCTCCTCATATTTCTGAAATAAAAATCCAAACTTAAATTATCCACCTGCAGCGAACCAAAAATGCGTTTGCTTCTGTGTTCCCTCATCATTTTATCACATGTGCTGGAGCGTGCAGTCAGCTGTCAACCTGAATAAAAAAGGACTATTTCACTTAACAATGTAAAATATATATTTGCAAAATACTAATAGCCTAACTTTTCTTTTCTTGGATTTATCCATCGTTTACCTGCCGGGGGTCGAAAAGCTCAATAAATCACACATCGGTGGCTGTGACCCATATTTTGAGTGACAAAAAAAAAGAAAAATGTTTTATTTTAATGTTACAAGATCACCATGATCTTCAAATTTAGAATTACATTTAAAAAACGAATGAACCAAAATGCAAATACATTTAAATTAAATACTCATTATTTATTTTCCAAAGTCACGGGGAGCCACAGCAGAGGGATGAAAGAGCCACGGGTTGCTGATCCCTGGTCTAGGACTTATAGTTGACTCCAGCCTGACCTCCATTCTCATTTGTAGTAGTCATCTCAATTTAATTATATTGACGAGCACCAAATCAGAACTTCATTATCTCAGGGAAGTTCTCAGTTTCCAGAGTAAGGTCAAGACCTTACAGTGTACACTTGGTGACAGTGGAGAGGAAAAACTCCCTTTTAACAGGAAGAGGAGCCTGATAGCTGAAGGCTCTGCCTCCCATTCTACTCTTGGACTCTCTAGGATCCACACTTAAGCCTTCATTTTGAGATCTATGGGGATAATAGGCTGCTATAAGGTCTTTAAGAGACGGTGGTGCTTCGTCATTAAAGGCTTTGTGTTTAAGGAGAGGGATTTTGAATTCTGCTCTGCATTTTACAGCTGAACGCAGGAGAGAAGTGATCTCTTTTCCTAGTTTCATGCTGCATTTTAAATCGACTGGAGGCTTTCCACAGAGTCACTAGAACATCCTGATAATACGGAATTAGTTTTATGTGTGAGGGAAAGGACATGTCCTGGTCAAAAATAACCCCAAAGTTCCTGGCAGTAGAACTGGAGGCCAAGGTAATGCCATCCAGAGTAATGATATGACGAGCATAGCAGTGACAGTGGATGCCCTGCCCTATGAGCCCACACATTCAGTCTCAGCATTAGGATCCGTGAAGTGGTTATCAGCCCCACTCGACAAAATCAGCCCCATTGAACTAGAGAAAAGACAAACAAACATCCTTCCTGATAGTCCTGTTTAGTATTGACTCTTTTGGGCTCCAGTAAGGTCATTCTTGCGATTGTGGGTCAAAGCTTCAGGCCAAAAAAACACATCTGCTGGTGTTCCACTAAAGGAGGATTTAAGTTTCTGACCCCTGTTGGAATCACAATAACGCCCCAATGTGTTTTTTCTCTCCCCCGTCTCCGGTTGCAGGGTTCCTGAGGGACAGGCTGAATAACTATGACCTGGCCTTTTACTTGGCGGGCATCCCCCCAATCATCGGAGGAGCTGTGCTGTGTCTGATACCCTGGCTGGAGGCCAGGCGCAAGAGAGCAGAGGAGGCCCTGAACAAGGAGCAAGGCCTCACAAAGATGATGTTAGAGAACGGGAAGGCTCATGAGGACGCACAGTGTAAGACTGGAGAGTCTGTCCTCTGAGTGCCAGGATGAATAGACTGACTGTATTAAGATACAGTGTGTGTGTGTGGTGTGTGTCTGTGTGTGTGGTGTGTGTCTGTGTGTAATGACTGCCTTCAGTAGGAGAATGCCAAAGCGATGAAACATATCAGAGCAACAGGTTGAAGTACAGCTTAACATGAATGTGATGAAGAACTATGCATTAGATAGTTTAAATTAGACTGAATTGATCTCAGAGCAGGGGAACTCGAAGCTTACAGGTAAATGGGTTAAAAAAAAAGCATATTTGTGTTTATCAGAAGGGAAAGAAGGCATGATGTACTTCCAAAAAAATGCAGTGTGAAAGCTATTCACAGTCTTTGCAATTTTTAGATGTAGAGATATGGCAGAAAAGAACACATTGGATTACACAAGAAAAGAAACCAGTCACGTGTAGGAACGTGACTTGATTTAACCTCGATCGGCATTTTTGTTTTTGCGTCAGTTCAAAGCAAACTGGTAAAGATGCCAAAGCTCTCCATGGAAACCTGCCACCTTTGTCCTTGTTGACATGACTCCCTTGTTTTAAAGCATGCCAACTTGTACATATCGGGAGGGGGGTGGGGGGGGGTGTTAATGAGTTCATGGTATTTCAAAGGGACAGTTAACTATCACTTCAGAGAAGTGCTATGAGTGACTTTGGATTTCGGAGGCTGTGGGATCGTCCGAGCTGTAAAGGTGCTCGGGACGCTTCAAGGGAAGCAGCTTTAAGCACAGTGATCATCATCTGCAGCTACTGGATCCTGGCCTCACTGAAACACTCACTACTTCAACGTGCTATATCTCTATTACACATATATATATATATATATATATATATACTGCCCCACACATGTATATATATATATATATATACACATGTGT
>JBBMJY010000011.1:18928056-18945568 GCA_037833715.1 Toxotes lorentzi | reverse complement strand
ACACACACACACACACACACACACACACACACACACACACACACACACACACACACACACACACACACAGTCAAGCAAATGTATTCATCCAAGTCAAACTAAGGCCTCTTTTTGTTTTTTTGTGTTGTTTTTTTTGTGTTGTTGTTGCGGAGTTTGTCTGCACACACACCCCGACACAAAAACACACCTGGTGAGCTCCAGTGCGGGGACGCAGGCTCCGGGTCGGTATGAGCCGCTGCCTCGGTACTCCTTGGCAAAGGTCAGGTCCTGCATGCTGGCCCGGCCGTCCAGAACCTTGACGCACTGACGCTGCACGAACTGCTTCACCTGGCTAATGTCCCGGGTCTCGAACAGCAGCTTGATGGACCGCTCCAGAATCTGGGGAGGACGAAGACACGAGAGGCCGAGAGGTGACTTCCTGTTTAAGTGACTGCTTGACTCTTGGCGTGTCAGTGTCCAGACACAGCAGCAGCCAGGGACCTTTTCCCTGAAAGGAAAAGAGAGGAAAACGGTTTGCTCGTTACCTTGGAAACAGCAGGGCAGCCGTCGCGGCGCACTGTCTCGATCCCTTTGGCATCAAACACGGGTTCCTTTTGGTCAAGGCTTTCATACATGTAGCCCACGTAGCGCTTCTTTGTCTGCAGCACGCAGGGCAGGTACACCTGGGATACACACACACACACACACAGATCGATTAATACCTCTAAATGGCACAGACTGACACAAACCCAAATCAAAGGGCACAGACATTACACACTCTGTGCTCAGTGTGTGTGGGCCCTGCAGTGAAGCATTACCTTCTCAAACTTGAGTTTGACAGGCTTGGGATTGGTTGCGGTCACTGCCTCTGCGATCTCGTTTCCGATCTTGAAGGCCTGCTCTTTGGTGGCTCCCTTCAACAAAACAAACATGCTGCAAACAAACAAAAACAAAACAGAAAGCAGCTCATTACCACTGTCCATGTACATGTCACCATGACAACAGTCACAGAAACATGGCTGTTCTGTCAGCGTTCTTTCAGCGTAGTGTTTGAAGCCCATTAAGATTTTATCAAACTTTTCTCATCCATTAAACTGAGCAGTGTAACATGGCTGTAACACTGCTCAGAACCATGACACGTCGTAGTTCTGAAAACGTTTAAATGTCGACACGTTTCCTGTGTTTGCTTCATGAGTATGAGAAAAGAACCACGGTGCCAAAGTTCCCTTTGGAATGACCTCATTCTCCGTGTCCATACGAGACCTGCAGTCAATGCTGTCCAGGTGCTGATGGAGAACTTGCTCGTGAGAGACCTGATAAATGTGGACCTGGATCTCTTTCTGGTCCACTGCCGAATTCATTTAGTTCACTCACCAAACCAAAACATCAGAGTTCTTATAAACTGAAACAATCCAGGAATCAAATCCAGTATGTTAGTCGCAGCTTTTTTTTGGTACTGAGAATAAACTAGCGCCTTCGAGCTAGCTGATGCTAATGACAGGAAACGCTGGAGCTCCTGCCTGATGATGGAACACTGAGATAGGACTCATGTCGTTTACCTGTCGGTGTCGCCGTACACAACACGCGCTCCCCACTTCTTCGTGTCATTGACCAGCTTGATGGCTCTCTCCAGGGTCTCTCTGGCTTTGTGAATGATGCTGTCTCCAACCTGGACATATCAGGGGGACGAGACATCGATGAACACATTCTACGGTTCAAGACAAGAAAACAAGAAAAACTGGTGCAATGGTCCTGTAGAACCTTACCTCCACGCTGGGCATGCGTCCAGAGTAGTTGGCCGCGGTGTAGCCGAAGGTGACGTTGGCGATGAGCTTGAGTCCGAGCTGTCGGGCGTCGAGCAGCCTCATCAGGGCTTTGTCCTGCTTGTAGGTTTTCATGGACTGCTTCACCATGATCCTGGTGTTGAGGATTTCTTCGAGCATACTGGGCAGGACCCCTTTACGCACTGAGGACTGGACATAAAGAACAGATGAGCGTTTAAGGCTGCGTTAATCCAGCAGATCTAGTTGAAAGATCATGTATGTGGGATGAGCATATGACATGTTTTGTTAAGGTCATCCTGCACATGCTTGTGACATAGTCATCAGCTGACGATGACTACAGGCGACATGCCAGAAAGAATATGAAGCATGGATCCTCAAAGCACCCAAGCATTTTGATTGGCAGTCTATGAACTACACTGTAATCACATTTCCAGGTTCACACTATACTAGTCAGTGTTTTGGCTCTGCTCTGTGCTGATGACAGCACATGTAGCAGACACAGCAGGACTACAGACAGGAAGCAGAGCCAGGTTAGCCAGCTTTGGCAACATCATGCTGGTTTTTGCCAAAACCCAGCTGGAGAGAAAAAAATAAAACCAAGTCCAGACCAAAACCTGGTTTTCCTCTGTGCCTTTTAATAACCTCATTGCTCACTGTGCTGTGGCCATGAGTGAGCGAGTGTGTGTGTTGTGTTATGTAATGAGACTGTGGGACCGGAGCCAGTGAGTGTGTGAGTGAGTGAATGAAGGGAATGAATGGAAGGATGCAGAGCACGAAGTGGGCTTGGTGTGGACGTGCTCAGAATTCACAGCAGCTAATGAACCTTAAGAAATCTACAACCGCTGGAGGACTCGGAGACGTGACTCATAATGGGGCCAAGTGGTTTTTACAGCACAGTGTTAGGTCCTTGGTGAAATCTCATCAGGGGAGAGGTCAGAGGGAGCTGTACCTTGACGAAGGCGATGCCGTTGGGTGACACGGTCACATCATTTCGCAGCTGGTACAGGAGATCAGGAGGAACCCGCAGGGAGGTGCAGCCGAACTTAAACTCATCCGGCCTGTTGACAGAGACGTGTGTGTGAGTATCACACAGTGACGACCACGCAGACAACACATCAGCACACTCTGATCCATGCACGTCTGACTTTATGACCACAGCAGCTTTTATCTCAAACACTGACAATGACTCATCAGTATCAGAGGAGAGTTAGTGTTTAATGGTTCCTCCTTCTTTAGGAGGGACAGAGACAGCATCTTAACATCCTCCTGTTAAACTACGCTCTGACTGGTGGAGAAGCCCTGTGCATCTACTGACACCAGTAGTGATGGGTTGGTGCTACAGACGTCCTGATGCTGATGCTGACTCTCACTCAGCTGAGTGAAGTGACTGACACAGTCTCTGATGTCGACAGTGGAGTTTGTTTGCTCAGAGATATGAATATAGGCTGGATGCTGCTCAAGGAGGAGGAGGAATTATTATTATTATTATTATTATTAATCAGCGCTCCTCTTTTATCACAAATTGTTTCCTTGCCAACAAGAGTTTTCATGAATAAAGCAGGTCATCCTTCTGCCTCTACATGTATTTATCACATATGCACTACTACACTATCGTACCTGAGATATGCTCAAATACAGAGTCTGCACCTGTAGGTTGCAGTGACTATGATATGGTTTGGTATAAAAGGCTAAAATTCCTAAAGCAAAACATACAAAAGATTAGGACGGAGGATGCTTTAAATAAAATCACAGGAAGGAAGAAAAATGAAGTACAGGCACCGACAACACTGAAAGCAGGGTGCTAAACATCGCTGATTATGTTTCAGGTGCCTTAAGTCATATAGTGAATAGATGCCTGCTCTGTGGGGTGACTGTGGAGGGAGGTAAAAATCATTCCACTGCTTAAGGACAAAATGTTGTTTAAAAACGCTCTATAAGAAAACTAGTTTCAAAACTGAAGAGCTCAAATTTCCCACTGTTCCCTGAGCTGATTTGTTATTTTCTACTCTGCTGAGAAGTAGAAACATGGAGCCAGTGTTTGTCTGCTAGACACTGCTCTTTTTTTTCTCCTGTTAAATAGGAGTAGTAGCCACATGCACGTTGGAAAAGAAATGTTTATGGCTCCAGCTGTTGCTATGCAACTACAATAATCCTGGTGGAAAAAAAACATGAGCTGAGCTGTGAACACCGAGCAAAGCTTCAGTAGGTCTGCTGCCTTAAAAATAATGAGGGAATGAAGGTAGTCCCAGTGTTCACTGTGGGTGTGACCTTACGTTCCCAGGCTGTCCATGTGGCCGAGGCAGGTGGAGAAGCAGTAGTTGTACGCGATGACGATGGAGGGATAGAGCGATTGGAAGTCCAGTACGACCACTGAGTTGCTGTAGAAGCGCGACTCAGGCTCCATCACCAGTGGGATGCACTGCAGTGCCCTCTGCTGGGCTCGCTGCTGGGTGCTGGGCGTCACGGGGATGTAGTTCAGAGGCTTGGCCACGCGCAGCATCATGGACTCCACGCGGTACTAAAGAGACCCGGAGAGGACACGTACGAAACAGAAAGACAGGTGAAGTTACACCTTAGAACCCTGTGAGGGAACAATGTTATAAATCAGTTAGTAAAGCCGGATTATTATGTGATACCGTCTATAGAGCACTCTGATTGGTTGGCACGCGTCCCATGCTAAATGCTAATATTATGTGCATATTATGTGTTTCCAGCTTGTGATGAATTTACACTTTGTGCAAAAATTCACTTAATTTATTTAATTTTTGATATGAAAGTGTTGGTAAGTGAATCTTTAAACATTTATAACATAATCCTGAAATATATCATTGGCTGCTGGGACGGTTTGAACTCTCACTCCTCAACATGCACAGCACAGTATGAGGATCAGGATTATCAGTGGAACCATCTGTAGCTCTCTGAGAGCTTTAAGACTACAGAGCAGAAAAAATCTAGGATGTGGCGAAATAAACAGCGTTTTGCAACAAAGAGCTGAAACCAAGAGAAAGGACACATGTGCTGGTACCTGTGAGCCTCGGGTCAGAACATGAAGGAACTGAATCCCAAACAGTCTGGCCAGCTCGCTGGTTCTGCCGATGATGTCCAGCTGCTGGAGAAGCTGCATGGTGCCGCGCACTCGGCTCATGTAGTGGTCGACCATCTTCCACCTGCGGTAACACACGTATCAGCATAATCATTATGGGACTATGTTCTTATAGACATCATCAGAACATCTAAAAAGAAAAATAAATGTTTGGTGGCACAAACCTGTATAAGTCGGTGTTGTGGTCAAACCAGTCGGACAGCGTGCGGGGGCTGTACAGGGGGAAGCGCTGGTGGAGCACATGGAAAGCCACGTTCTCAAAGCTGTAGTTGTTCAGAGTCACCTGGAGGAGAAAATACAAACTTAGACCATTTCATCAAGGTAGCACCTCCATGACTCTCAGACTGTGACTCATTTATTAATGTTAAGTTATTTAAGTAGTATAATTATAAAATCATTTAAAAAAATAAACATAGTTCTGTGTAACAAATGTATACGTATTTCTGTCTTTATCCTCTTTATTCATCCAGTGACCCCTCTGACCCCCTGATGCCTCCAAAACCACTGCTTTAGGATATTACACTAATCCCATGACTGCTGGGATACAGGGCCAAACAGGAATGAGACACAATGCCTCTGAAATTTGTTCAAATGCACCACAATCATTTACAGTCATTTGCCAGCCATTGCATTTCGCACACCGTTTCACCTTGTGTCACTGCAAACTGGCTACGTATGAATACTAGCCATTGTAGGTGAGTGTAGAAAATAAAAACTGAGCTCACAGTCTAAGCATACACCCAGCAGTGGAGGGTGTTTATTTGCTAATATGAAATTCAAAGATTTTATTTCATGGTTTGAAAAAAGAACTAAAATAACATTTAATATATATTAAAACATCAGATGGCACAGATGCCATCTGCAGCACAAATACTAAATAACAGTGGTGAGAATCCTGCCTGAAAGACTAAGGCAATGAGAGAAAGTAGGTCACAAGTTTAAAAACTCACTGCTGTCAGCCATCACCACTGAGTCGTGATGGCTGACAGCAGTGAGTGAGAGAGGGGTGGAAAGGTCGCGCCAGGACACCTGCCTCAGTTTTCATCACACGCCACAGGTTGAGGGTGATGCGTCCTATGATGTTGATCTCCGTCATGGTGTCGGCGCCGTACTCATCCCTGTCTGCAGCGAAGCGGTTCTCTTTGGAGTCACCTGAGGACACGCACAGAGCAAGACAGACAGCCAATTACAGAGGAGGAGGAGGAGGAGGAGGAGGAAGAGGAGGGCTGCCAGAGGTTCTCCATTCAGGTACTACACACTCTCACATTCACACACACAAACACAGGTTCTGCACCAACACTTATGTACTCCTACACACAAACAGGGCCACACATTTTCATACACATGCACATACACACACATTCTTAGCTATAGACAGGAAAGTAGGGACTGTAGCTACCTGGTCTCTGTTTCTGAAGCCATGTTTGACTGTCCTTTACCACATGTCTCTGCTTTCTTTACAGTCCAGTTAGGCACAGTGTCAGACCGCAGGACTGCTTGGTTTCAAATCACTGCTACTTAAAGGGGGAAAGACTAACTTCTGGTTTTACAGACCCCCAAATTGACCATAAGATCATCTCAATTTCAATTTCAATAATGTTTATTGCTGATTTTAGTTTTTTCCTGTATAATTCAGGCTGGTCAATTGTTAGAACTTGTTCATTTATTTTTCTGATGAAGTGAGAGAGCGATCTTGAAAAGACTATGTCAATGAGCTTTCACTCTCAAATTTTGTTACCTGCTCTTAAAACAAAAGAAATGCTTGAATTGTTGTGAAACAAAAATAAAATCTAGGAGCGAGTAAAACCACATAAGTCTGAAGGCTGATCAGAGACCAGGAAACTGCGTTCTATAACAGTCTGAGACTGGATTTTACAGTTATCACATCATTTTATCCTCTTTTGTAAAGACTGCAAGGCAAACAGTCGAATTATGCAGTTAGGACTTTAAGTAGCTTTGCACTGCTGCAAACACCATCAGAAGGCTGCCAGGAAATCTGGAGTTTGATGGTACTAAAATGAAACTAGAGTGTACCTTTAAAAAACATTTTTAAGTGACACAGTTTCAAGAGTAAACAATACTTGGATCTGGATTTTAACCCTGATCACTTAAACACCTACATTAACATTCCAGTCCTACCTGGCACTCGTGACAGCTGCTGACACAGGTCCACTTCGAGGGCCGCAGCACGCTGGAGAAGGTAGCCCCAAGAAGACATCTGCACCTCGTATCCCAGCAGGATGTCTGGGTCAAACCTGAAAGAAAGCGGCCATGTTAGCACACGGTTCACTTTAAGATCACATCTACTAAGAATCTCTGAAATGTAAAGCACCGTTAGCATTTTCAGAAATCAATTAATGTTTTAAAAGATCACATATATTACTGACTGTCTTTGCTCTCAGTTGTAGGCACTGATTTTTTTTTTTCACAAAATGATGGAAACGATTTAAAACACAGCAGAGGATCAAAACTATGCTTCTTAAAAAGCTCTTGAGTGATACCTTACCATCAGGACTGGACACCTGCTCTCTGTTCTGTTCCATTCAAGGAGAACATTGACTCACCTCCTCATGATAGTGATCAGCTCCTGAAACAGTATCTTCTCATCAGTGGCATATTTCACCTGCAGCCCAGAGATGCCTGACCTGACCAGCAGGGGCGCTGTTTTGTGACCTGTTGAGGGAATTTAAATAGACCCATCAGTCTGACTGTGAACAGTTTGAACCATTTATGGCAAAATAAGTTAAGCCTCAACAACCCAAAGTAACATTTAAACCTTTTTTAATTATGTCAAACAACAACCTTGGTCACAACTTTGATAGTCTTTGTCCACCACAATGGCTCCAGTCAGCTGCGTGCCGTCCACATCTGGCAGGGGAGCGTCAGATCTGAGGCAGTAGAATAAGGCACATATGGGGTCGAACTCGGGGTCAGGTTCGAGGTCACGACGGCTTCTCGCATGGAGCTCCATGCTCATCAGTGTTAGGTACTGGACCTGAGGAGGGAAGACCAGTGTTGTACCAAAAGGAAATATCAGTCATGCTGTTATCTTCAGACTTTAGAAGAAGCACATCAGGTCAGCTCCATTAAATACCGGGAATACTGAGGGGAAATCCTGAAAGACTGCATGAGCTCCACAGAGGATGGGACTCAGCGGTAAAAATGCTAGGAGATACTCCGGTGGCTGAGCCCACCAAACCCTGAAATCACATGTGAAGCTGCCAGGCGAGGACTGAACATTGCCAAGCTTCCTATCTAGTGTTTTCCCATTCTTCTCTGCTTTCTTAACACGGCAGGAAACAGGTGCAGCTTAGAGGAAATACAGATCCCACAGATCAACAAGAAATGTGGGAGATTCTGAAGGTCTCCCATGGCACTGACAAAACCGAACCGTGATATGGTTTGACATTTTCTGATGCTTATGTCAAACCAATGCTTTTTTTCAAGCTTCCTTACTTTGTCACATTTAAACTAAAAAACCCTTTTCATACAAGGAGCTAAATTTCTCACATGTAAAAGTCTATTATTATTATTTAAATCAAGAACACCTTTGACCTGAGGTGACACCAGGTTTCAGGCACATTTTGACTGGTTCAAAAAAAGTACAGAGCTTCAATAACCAGCCTTAGCAATAAGCAGCTTATGAACCTGCCTGTCCTCCCCGGGTTTAAAATAACTTTTGCTCAAACAAACAAAAAAAAAACACAACAAAACAAAAACTACACCCTTATATGAGGGAAGTGTGTTCACCAAAGAGAGTATAGGAGCAGCTCACCTCATGCAGAGCTTTGGCATCCTGTAAGTTCTGCATGCTGACTTTGAAGCCATAGGAGTTGGCTATGCTGGGCCCTTCGATCTGAGAGTTATCTTTCTTTGGCACATTCAAAGCAGCAAACTGGTTCTGTGGGTGAAAATGAGAACATGCGAAACACAGGCACATCGGATGAAAAGGAAATCTATTAAGGCTCAATCCAGGAGGTGACACTACACTACACTACACTACACTCTAAAGCTGTTTCTCTAACCAGGCTGGACTAGTGAAATGGCGGTTGATGTGGTGAGACGTGGTGAGATGTGGTGAGACAGACCTTTGTCTGTGTGGTCAGTAACACTCTTCTCAGTGGGTCTGCCTGGCTCCTCCTCCTACTCTGCTGGAGTCTCTGAGAAGCTGGATTCTCTGTAGCAGGAATGAAACAGGAAGAGCAAAGACAAGTCAAGCAACAGCTTAAGAAAGTAGAGGCCACAGGGGTTTACGGAAGTCATAGATATAACGATGTTCATAACTGTGTTCATAAGGCCGATGAAAGTACAAATTTATTACCCTCAGATATGGGCGTGCTGCACACTGGCTCCAGATCTTCCTTGCTTTTCCGCCACCTCCTTAAGAAGGGGGTGCTGTGACGGAGATGGGGACTAGTCCTGCCCTCTTCTCTGTTACTGACATGGAGGGGTGAGGGACTGTGGTTCCCTCCTAATCTCTCAGAGAGCCTTGGTGACAGTGGTTCTGGAGAGTTTTCACTTTGCCTGTTTTGACTGAGCCGATCTGGGCCTGAGGGGCTGGACTGACAGGACTGCTGCCATGGAGGCAGCTCAGGGGACTCTGGAGAGGTGGTTTTATTATCATCATCATCATGTTCTTCTTCTTGCTCCTCCTGCTCAAGATCCACAGCACCTTCATCTGAAACTGGACTTGCCTCTGAGGATTTACTTGGAGAGCTTGTATTCCTCATAGGAGATATTATTAAGGACAAGCTCAGTTTCTTTCTCCTCGGAGTCCTGACACTGGAAAGGTTTCCACACAGCTCAACCTTCACTGCCGGGCAGCAGGAAGCAGATGGCTGCCCAGTTCTCTCTGGGTTCTCCTCTTCAACATCCATTCCAGCCTTCCCGTTCTTCTGCAGCCCTGTCTCTCTCCTCCATTTTTGTAGATACTCATACTGTTTCCTCGCTTCCAGCCACAGATGCACACTCTCTCGGCTTGGTGGGTTTTTGCAGGGCAGAAGAACAACTTTTTTGGCGCTGGTTGAGGAAGGGTTGGGTTTGGCCTGCTCTTTACTTGCCTCTGAGGCTTCACCTCCCTGGGCTTGGGAAGATGAGGTAAAAGTGGCGGCGGGGTGCGTCATTGCTGAAAAGGCTGTCTTCCAGAAATGGAGTCCCTCCAAGGACAGGTCTCCGCTGAACTCTGCTAGCTCCTTAGCCAGTCTGGTACTCACCGTTAGCTTGCGGCCGCCAACCTCCCTGGAGAAAAGACGGGAATATAATGGACTTGTTTAAACTTGTCAGTGCTCTTTGGTGAACAAACTATTGTATGTAACAGCAACACTGCCTTTAAAACATGTCAGCATCTCTATGCTGAGGTTTCTTGTAACTTAACGGTGCCCTGTGGAGCAAAACACTGAATATAAACAAAAGTTCTGTTTATATTCAGTGTTACTCGACAAAATGTATTGTATGTACCCTTGAGTTGAATATATTTCATTCCTTGTATAGCAAACCCATCGTTTTGAATAAACAGCATTCTACATCCATGTTTACTAGCTAACAGTTGTCTTCCTCCTTTTGTTTTGTTTTTTTTTTGGTTGGTGCATTGCTAAGATTGAGCATGCTAAAAACAAAGTGAGGAACCACTCGTAAAGACTTGGCTCCATGATGCTAGCACTGGTCAAATACTCGTCAGAGTACCTTTAAGTAACAAACTACTTTCCTCCTGAGATTTATGCTGATACGATATCCAGTATCTCTGTGAAGCTATACATCACCCATGCTGATGTATCAACCGGACTCCATTTCTTACATTGGAGGCTTTTCAGATTCATTTTTATCTATGTACATTTAGTCCACAGACGGTTTATTTGTAAGCAAGACAATGTAAAAGTAATAATTATTTCAAGTTGTGACTCTGGTGTATATAGTCTTACATTGGTTTCCCTGGGGCATCAGAAGGGTCGCTGCAGAAGGGCTCCTGGAAGGTAGCCTCCGACATCTCCAGGTCCAGCAAAGTGTTGATGATCTCCTCCCGGCTTGGAGGGGACATAAGGGGCTTGAGGATGTGGGCTCCAGCTCCTGTCCCCCGCAGCAGCTGGCTTGCCCTCACCTGCGATAGTGAGCCAACGGAGCAGGGAGAGCTACTGGGTGTAGTAGATGTTAGTCCATCAATGCCCTCCAGAAGCTCCCCTGTTGGTGAGCCCTCATGGTCAACAAAGGACGCTGAGCTTAAGGGCAGTGGTAGGACAGGATCAAAGACAGAAAAGAGCAGTTCTTTTCTCTCACAGTGAAAGTCTTGAAAGGGGCTGAGGGTATGAGCTTTGCAGAAAGAGAAGTCCCACTCTCTGCTCTTGAGTCTCTCAGACTCCATGAATGTGAGGTGGTTTGATACAGACTCCTTGTTCTCAGGTCTGCCAAAGAGATCAGGGCTGACAGGCCTTGCTTTGTGCCACTCAGAGCCCCTCTGAAGCTCCTCCCCAAAACCAAGCAGCTTATCGAGTTTCTTCTCACAGCCCAGTGTCTGAGCAGATACAGCCTCCTGGCTTACATCACTCAGGAACTTAACTGGCAAATTTTTATCAGTCAGGACAAACTGGCTACCACTGTATGGGCTGGAGAACTCAGTCTGATCAATAGCATTTATATCAAAGGTATAGTTGTGTGGGAGCTCTGGTGACAAGCTGTCCTCTACCAGGTTGCAAGTCTCCAGGCCTGGGTCTGACAGAAAGAGGGGGCAGTCATCTGACATGTTGCCCTCTTGCTTCACTGTCAGATTTGGCTGAGTGCTGCTTATCTTGCCTTTCCTAATTCTGGGCTTTTTATCCTTGGGAGTGGTCGTTTTTGGGGCCCTGGGTTTACGCTGAGCGGCAGAAGAAGGTTTTCTGGATTTAGCTGGTTTAGTTGTAGGATCTAGTAGTGCTGCGGCCTGAGCAATGGCAGTGCAGTGGCTGCCTGTACCAACAACTTGTAAGGGAAGGGCCTGTCCCTGCTGCCTCCTCTGGAGAAGCTGCTTGAGGACAGCCAAGCCAGAAGGAGTCTCACAAAGAGTGGGGATCTCCCCATTCTTAGGGCCTGAGTGTGAGGAGGCTACTGGTGGTTGGGCGTCTTTCCTGTCTTCCAGTAAGAGCATTCCAGCCAGAGGAGGTGGAGAAGCTACGCACTCCTCCTGTGAAACCTCTGCCTTTACCACAGTGGTCTGGCAACTTTGCTGCTTCAGCTGAACTGGTGGTGAAAAGCTTTGGTTGACCTCCATGATTGAAGTCTCACAGTCCTCAACCTTTGGCTTTATAGACTGGGCCACTGAGTTAGTGTCTGGTGTAGATGCAGTCTGAGAACTGTCCTGGCTGTTGCAATCTGTGCTCACTGGCTGCTGAAATGGAGGGACCTCTTGAGAGGAACTCTCAGAGGGAGGTAGCTCATCCTCTGGGAAAAGGAGCTGAGAGCTGTCTTTACTTAACTCATGGCTTTTAGGTTCCTCTGTCTTCTTTTTGCGAGACCTTTTAGGTTTTGTGGTGGTTGTAGAACTGCTGACAGTACCTTCAGATACATCTTTAGCTTTCTTTCTCTGTCTTGGAGCAACACCACCACTCTGTCTTAATTTCTCTTTTTTGGGCTCTCTTTCCTCTGCAGTAGCTGACTTGTTTACTTTCCTTTTACTATTCGCAGATTTCCTAGATCTGGCAGTTTGACACTTATTTTGTGCTACTTTGGTTGAAGACACAGTGTGTGGCTTGTGAAAGGCTGAACTAAGACATGGGTCACTGAGTGGGTTTATCAGCTGTTCGGAGCTGTCCATAATAGGGTCACTTGGGGACCAACAACGTGGGGGTGTTGAGTCTGTAGGGCTTGGGGATCTATCGGACAGGTACCCCAACTCTACCATGACATCAGTGTACTCAGTGTCATGGTCATCAGCTAGCTCGCAGTAACATGGCCGAGGGGGCGCCAGAGAGGACAGAACTGGCCCTCTCTGACAGTCTTTATTCCTTTTGATCCATTCACCCTGTCTGACTCGAGGTTTGGACGAGTTGCTGACTGTTTTCTTATTTGTGGAGTTGATCTTTGCCTTTCGTTTGGGGTGTTTTTTGGCCTTTGGCTCAGTGACAGGAAACTTGACTGCAGTGGATTCTGGCACCTTGGGCCAGAAATCCTTGAGTGGAGCCAGTTTATTGTACAGCTCTAGCTTATCTGGTGTCAGTACCACTAGCTGCTCCTCTGCATTCACTTTGGACATCTTCACCAGCATGTTTTTCTGTCCTTTGAACCTATTGATAATAATGTACTTGATGATTATAGGGGGTTCTTTCTTGTGCCGTTTCTGGTATTTTACTTCCTGCCCACTGGGTACATTCCTGTCCTTGAGCTTGCTGTCTTTGACAGAGGCTGGGTTTTTAGAACGAGTGGAACCTGAGTATTCTCCATCCTCACCTTCATAGATCATCTTCCGTTTGGCCCTCAGGGTGTATTTACTACCAGGCAGTGCTGAAGGTTTGGTACAGGTGACTTTAGCAGATGCATCTTGCAGTGGGCTCAACCTATCCTCTGCTGTCTCTTTAGTTTCTTCAGAAAAACAGGAAACTGTGGTGGAGTTTGTAGCAGGGGCCTCTGAAGGTAGCTCTGTCCTTTCATTTACTGTTTCTGGCTCCTCTTTTGTGATTGGCTTTCCCTCTGTGACGGGCCCATCTTTAATTGGCTCAGCCTCTTTTGACTTTTTGTCTGAAATTGGCATCTCTGTGTCCACAGTCCGTGGACAAGCAGATGTGACTGAGGTGAGGCTAGTGCTAACGAGGCTGTCAGAGGTAGAGCTTTCAACTGTGCTTAATTTGTTCCTCAGTCCGGCCATTCCTAACCTTTTTTTATTCACTTTTAGCCTAGACCTGCGAGGCTGGGCCTCTACCAGTTTGCTACAGGAGTCAATAATCTTTTTGCCCCCAGTCTTCTTCCTACTGAGGCAGTTGGAGAGGATGACGCTGGGAAAGAACTTGTAGTGTGCTTCCTGCTGGGCCACGATAGTCCTCTCAGTCTTGTTTTCCTGATAGTCCTCGTACCTGATTTTGAGTTCACCAACATCTCCCTCCTCACTATCGTGGCCCATTTCTTCCTTCTGAGGATCAAGGAACTGGTCCTCCTCCATGGGTGACGGGGCTGAGGTGATGTTCCTCAGAATGGGGCTTTTGCTGTCCTTCTGGCTCAGTTCCAGCTCTGTCTTTGCCGAGCAGTTCCTCAGCTCTGAGTAACAGAGAGAGAAGGTTCTGTGGTTCTGAAGAATGGACAGACGGTTTGTTTCTACATTCTTTATGCTGCTGTACTTCTTCCTGCTTTTGGTGACCTTTCCATTACCAAATGGGAAACTTTCTAGATCTGTCTTATCCAAAGCTATAGAGGTTTTCTTGTCATAGGTGTACAGGGGTCGGATGTCCTCTTTGTCTACACAGATGGGAGACACCTCAGGGTGGTTGGCTATTTTGCAGGGGATAGGGTGCTTGACTGGTGGGATGTAAGGGATTTCTTTATTAACCTTGAACCCTGTTGAACATTCACTACTGCTGTCCTGGCTGCTTTTTGACTGAAAGTGCTTGTCAAGTGGTTGCTCTGTGTCCAGAACATGAACTGGTCTGTGCTCATGGTGCTTGCACTCCAGAAGGATCTTAGCTGAAGAAGGTGGTTCCAGGTGTACAGTCTCCCCAGGGAAAGGGTTTCTTTTCCCAAGCATCTTTTCTGTGACTATGAGAGAAGACTGGGTCCTGGAATTACTGTCCGTTAAGGATGAATCTATGGATACACCAGAAGAGAAGAACACCTTATTATCAGTTTACAGATGCAAGAAATGCCATATTCTAATACATACCTGCTTGTTTCTCCATAAATGTACTTAAAATATAATATTTTAAGAACTTCTGATCTATTAAGAATTAAGAAAAAGGCCTGAAAATCAGTTCCGTAAACAAACTGCCTCCAGTGGTGCTTCAACTAATTAGATTACAAACCTTTGCTATGGCAATTCCCACCATCTATTCCCAGGTCTGCAATTTTAAACAGAGGATGTTTCATATTCTTGTCCTTTATGTGTGTCATCCAGGAAACAGCTGTACCTTCAGGGGCCAGTAAATGATCTTGATTGAGTCTGATCGGTCCCAAATTCATTCTGCAGCATGACAATGACCCCAAACATACAGCCTGAGTAATGAAGAACTACTCCTGCAACAGCCCTGCAAAAGATGGTCTAGCTGCCATGAACCCTGAACTGAACTGAGCTTCATGGACTCAGATTACATGAAGAGACAGAAGACACTGAGACAAACTAAATCCACAGAAGAACTGTGGCAAGTTATTTGAACAACCCACCTGCAACCAAGTAAATAAAAAAAAACTGAGTGCAAGTGTACTGAGGAGAACCGGTGCTGTTTTAAAGGCAAAGGGAGGGGGGGTCACAGCAAATACTGATCTGATTTAGGTTTTGTCTCTTTACTGAACTCATCCTCTTTACTTCTAGTGCCTGAAACATCTCCACTGCAAAGTTCACAAAGAGTTAACTGATAACAACTTGAACTCCAGGGAATCATTTAAAAACCCAAAGTCTTGTATTATACCCTATAAATCATGTCTCCCTTATAATAAAATTAGATCATGGTTCTAAATCTGGTGTCAACCCAAATTATTTTTTTGTGCAGCTGCTGTCAGATCTGTGTAGTGATATCCTTGATGGTACATGAATCAGCAGGAGATGTAAGACAAGCGTCAAAGCAGTAAGTGCCGTCTCAGCATGAGATGACTCACCGCTGTTCTCGTCTGCCGCCCCGTCGAGCTGAGGGATGGACAGGTTGGCGAACACGGAGCTATTCCCACTCCACTCCATGTCTTCATCAGAGGACTCCTGCTGCTCCTCACTGAAGCCGTCCTCTGCCTCCTTCACACCAGGCCTGTGCACACAGGAAGGCGAGGAACACTGATGAAACAACGCACAGGCTCAGCTCACTGTGGATGACCTTCATCTGACTGCTCAGTGTCTGCTCATCACTTCCATTACTTTTTCTTAAGTTGGGCAGATGCTGTTCAGACTAAGTCCAAATTTAACCCCACTTTGAGATAATTAAGATCATTTACTGTAAGAATCAGGCTGAATTTCTGCAAAATCAGCTGTTGTTTGGGATGCAGGTTTAGAGGGGCCACTGTGCCAGATCGACCCCCAAACAATGAATGATGTGGCAGTCGGACAAGCAGGTGGATTTCTGGAAGGTAAGAAATACTCCTGGCTTTTAAGTGTCAACATTGCAGAGAATGCAGCCATCTTGTGTGAATAAATCATTTTTAACTGTCCACAGACAGTAATTCAGAGGAAATGGTAATTAAAACAAGTATTGTGAATTAAATACAACGCAGTATTACACCCCTCTATACAGAGATGTCCTATTAAGATGCCTTCAGTATCTTTTGTAAGGCTGGTTATCACTCATATTTTTTCTATCCGTTTTTCATTAAAGTACTTTAAGTAAAAAAAACCCTTTTTTTTTCACTTTTAGTGAAAGAAGCCAAATCTCTCAAACGTGCAAGGAAGAGCAGTCTTTCAAGAACTCTGCCAAAAACTGGAAAAATTACAGGAAAAACAATGACACTCCTCAGTGCTACAAAAACAATTCTGTTGGTACAGAAATTTTTTTTATTGCTGTATGCACTCATCCGTGTTCCTGCTTACATCTGTTTAAACTCAGTTGTTTCTGAGTCAAATTATACAGAAAAGGGAAAAGCAAATGGGAAAAAAACTGTATTAGATGAACAACTAACTGATCACTCCATAAAACAAGTATCTATTTTTCACTCAAATACAACTGAGACAGACTTGCCTTGGTAAGGCTGAACTCTCAGGAGCCTCGCTGTCCCACCGCTGTGACATTATCACGCTGAGCTCGGCCTCCTCCTTGTCCATCTCTGGTCCGGCTTCCTCCTCGTCACTGTTGCAGTGGTAGCTCCTGGCACCAGGAAGAGACTGGGACTGGGAACTCTGCCTAACAGGGGTCCTGCAGAAGCCGTCATCCTCCAGGCCTGCCAGCAAATTGATGATGGCATGGTCTTGGCTGCTGTCTGCAGATAACGAAAACAAGGCATTTAAAAGGCATTTTGTCAATTAGCTGTAAGCAACAGATTTAGGTTTTATCATTTTATTGTGGGTACTTATTATTATTTAATCATTTTTAGGGTTCAGATGGTTAAGCTTGTATGTCCAGAGATTGTCAAAGAAAAATAAGGACAACAAATTAACCAATTTATAATCTAAAGAGGGTGATATCAACTGTAAATATACATTTTAAGGAGCATATTAAACAGAGGAGAACAGGAAGTGAGCAGAGCAGAGCTGTGTGTGTGGATCTACAGAGGATATCTTGGTGCATATCATACCTAACAGAGGTGATTGGCTGGACTGGGAGAGCGGGAGGAAGGTCTGACTGTTCTCCAGGAGACTCAGCATGGCCTCCTCATTAACCACAGCCTCCTCTGGGACTGTGCCACTGCTCCTCACAAAGTCTGGAGAAAGGAGAAAGCCCTGTTAGCATATCTTAACACTTTGCTAAATTACATGAAAGGAGAGGTCCGCGCGCGCACACACACACACACACACACACACACACACACACACACACACACACACACACACACACACACACAC
>JBBMJY010000011.1:18903674-18917820 GCA_037833715.1 Toxotes lorentzi | reverse complement strand
AACGTTCTATAAACAGAGCAGCAGCTCTGCTCGCTCACAGTCCCTCCAGACGTGTCTGTTAATCACTGGAAACAAGGTAACGCTATGTAACGTTAGCCCACCGGTCCGCTCTCTCCTCCTCTGGCTCTAGACGCTCAGCAGACTGTAGCAGCGGGGAGAATGTGTGTTATGGTAGAGAATAGTGTGTGTTTGTTTGTGTGGAAGCTACATGAGAAACTAATGTTACTGTGAGACCCAATACGTTAGCGGCAGCTGTCTGTTCCTGTGACAAACACTGATTATTAAAGTGAAGATGCTGTAGGATGTTCAGTGTTTTAACGGCTTGAATCACCTGAAACAAGGTCACTGATAATATTGATCGGGAAATAGTGATAATAGTAAGTGTGTGTGTGTGTGTGTGAGAGAGAGAGAGAGAGAGAGAGTAAAATTCAGTTAGTTTTATTGCAGGGAAGCACGTTGAGGGGATGGCTAGAGAATGTGTGTGTGTGTGTGAGAAGTAGAAACTGACAGTAAAGCACCATCTGTCTGAGAGAAAACTGTAGGGCAATAATGGCTGTTTAACTACCAAGTTATTTTACTTTACCTTTTTCTGTGTTGATTGATACCAAGCAGCAGAAATGACATATTGTTAGATGAAGTGTGTCCTGAAGCTGTCTCTGATAGTTTCTTGTAGAGAGGAGCAGGATGTTGCTGTTCAAGACATAATCACCGCATCATAAAGCCTACATGAACTGCACGGTGTTTAAGGATGAACTGCTATTGTACTATTTTTCCAGCTATAGTAACATTAATGGTTATTAATGTAGCAGCCTAGTTTTGAATGACAGGGTCCCTGCTATCACATGTTGGCAAAATATAACATTTACATAATAAAATCAACCACAGGCTTCACACATGCTGTAATAAATGAAGCATGATGAGTTGAGCATATGTAAACATGTGGCCCCACTTTTACCTCTCTCTTTTTTTTTCAAACCCTTATTGCAGATGGACAGATTTAAGTCTTCAGTGAAGTCTCTGCAGTTTATGAGAGTAAGAGAAGGCGTCTCACTGGAGAGCATGCTGAACAACTCTGCTTTTAACACCACAATCTGCAAATTTTATTTCACTTTGTTTTATTTACTTTAGGAAGCTGTTTATTTATTTATAAAAAATTTCTGTTAACTTTATAAGAGATGCTGCTGACCCTGGGAACTCCCTGCACTTTTTGTTAGAATTTTAAAACAAAGATGTCTATTGTCTAAGATTAAACAAAAAAACATCGTGTTGCAAATCTAAAAAGCTGTTTAATAAACATATGCTTAGAGGCTATAAATTAAGTTAAGTGATTGAGTTTGTATTATTCAAAAGTTCGACTCCAATATTTTCACTTTTACTGCAAATGAATATCGGCTCCAAATATCGGTTATCAGCCTCCTTGACTACTAATAATCAGTATCGGCCCTGAAAAAACCATATCGGTCTATCTCTAATACGGATCCCTTCTTTGTAGAAGTCAGGCTCTTGGAAAGTGGTCCACAGCAGTGATGATGTCACCATCACTGTCAAAATGGCAGTATAAACCCGGCTCCGCGTATCGATACATACACGCTTCTGTTACCATAATAAATCTCCAACTTGGATTCATTGGTAAATAGAACTTTTTTTCCCAATCATCAGCTGTGAAACAACGGTATTTCTTACAAAGCCCCTCTGTGCTTAGAATAACCATTTGATTTCCAAAACTTTAACTTAGATTCCATTTTTCCCACTGTCACACTGCTATTTAGTGAACAACGATCTGCTGGAAACTTGAGGCACAGCCTTATTTATAATGGGTGAACACTGGAAGCAAGTTGAGTTACTTTAAGGAGACTCTGATGAGATGATCAAATCCACCTGAGCATCATCTGGACTCATGCTTCAATACATGAGATACAGAATCTTAATCACTTCATCTTCATCTTACATGACATAGCTTCCTGTGTTTTTTTTTAGATTTAGAGAGCTCCACAGAGCAACAGAGGACATAACACAACTGTTGTCTCTTGCTGAATAGTTCTGAATATCAAACTGACTGTGACATTTAAAACCAGTGGAGTGCTGCTTTAAATATACAACGGTAATCCTTTCATTAAAGTCTGTGTTGAGTGCCTGCCTGTTGTCCAGGACCATCCTCAGCCATAGCAAGCCTTGCCTTTACAGTACCTGCTCAGTATTTAAAGATGAATGAGAGTAATTCACTGTGTGAATGTTTAAGGTCTGTCCTGGAGTCATGTTTCCCCTTTAAAGGTCAGCGCACCACACTGACTTACTGAGGGACTGACTGACCAGAGACCAGGGGCTGAGGAGGGATCCAGGGCAGCCAGACCTGCAACTCAACCTTTATCTTCTTCTCTTCTTCTAATCCATTCCCTGCATCTCTGTAACAGTTATTTCCTTATCTTGGTCCTTTATTCTTTCTCTCTCCATTCTCATGACCATATACTGTCTTCTCATCAAGCCTCTTCCTGTCACTCTCCCTCCTTCCCTCTCTTTGCTAAGTACCGATTCAGCAGCACCGCTCCACGCACAGTCGCCACTTAACGCCGATCGCTCATCGCCTTCCCGTGTGCTGCCGTGCCGCGGACAAACACGCACACACTCAGCCAATCTATCTGTACTACCGAATACGCAGCAATCAATTTCAGCTTAGCGAGCTGGAGTCATGCGCACACAGTCTGCTGTTGAGTAACATCAAACAACAGGAGCCCTGGATGATCTCTGCTCACATTAAACCGCATCGATCCACAGTAACCTTACCTTTTAACCATTTGAGGATTGAACAGATAGATCTTCATAAAGTGCTTCTCCTTGGCGTGGTAGCCATAGAAAGGCCTGTCAGAAAAAAAAAACAGATGGGAGGCATCAACATATTGCATATGAACCTGCATCATTCTTTATTAGAATTTCCTCTCGTTATTTTTATGAATCTGAAATGTTTCACATGTTCCACACTGCAACTTTGCCGCAAATCTCTGCTCGAGTTTATTCAGCCATGCTGAGTCACTTACATGCCAGAGACCAGCACCACTTTGAAGACGTGCTGGGTACTGGAGGCAGGGTTTCCCATGGCAACGTTGAGGGCCCTGTCGATGCTGAAGGCCACTTGCCGCATGTAGCGTTCTGGCTGCTGCCCGTAGCCATCGTATGGCACGTAGATGTAAGGGAACACACCATGGAGGTGAAGACACGTCTTCTGACCTGCAACACAACACAACAGCAACAGAAGCATTCAACAACAGGCTTACAATCCCACTAAAAAAGGCCACATTTATTTTTTTATTGACTTTATTTTTTTTCTCTATAAGAAAAATGAATAAACAGCTAAAAATAACAAGAAATAAACATAAGAACGAGAATCAAAAACAATATTACGTAATATTAACAATGCCTGATGATCGGCACAGAACAAGTCTGCAACTGAGTCCTCAAGTGACCCCACCAAGATCAAACCATTCATGCTCACATTCACACCTATGGACCATTCAGCACTGTCGGTCACTAGGCTGACGTTAGTCTGATAATCACCAGCTGGATACGTTTTAACCACAAAAGTCTGCATCAAGTTTTAGTTAATGACACAGAGTTTGAGAACAGAGCCAAAGCTCTGCCTCTGTGTCTGCTCCCCAACACCCTAAGGCTGAATCCACCTGATCCAGAATCAGCTGAAAGGCAGACAGTTTCATGGGGAAAAAGCTTGTGACTATTCACTGGGGGGAAACAGTCGGAGCCCCAGTGAGGGAAAGACAGAAAGAAAGAAATGCCAACAAACAAAAACGGATTATGAAAGTCTGGATGCAGGTGCAGATCAGATGACATGACAATCAGGAAGCAGGGATTTTGTTTTATTTTTAAGTTTGCTGCCTCTCCGGACTCTGAGGGTCCAGCAAACTGTGAGGCAGCTCAGATGGATGATGAGAGCAACTCGAGCCTGTAATGCTGTGATTCATGACGTACACGCACAGAAGTGTTCAAGCGGCCCATTAGCTAAATAGCTGAAGAGAAACAGGGTGGAAGGACATTGCTGGGGTTTGCCAGTGGGGAGAGAGAGAGAGAGAGATACGGTAAGTATTAACAGGGGTGGTGGTGTGACATCATCACTCCCAGACAGACACAAACACTGCTCAAGGGTCATCTGAGGTTAGCTGTGCTGCAGACGCCACGCGGCCATTAGCAGCTTGGCCTGTGCTTGGGTGTGTACACTGCTGTAGGGAGCCTGCACTGTGGTGTAATCAGGCTATATGAGGGTTAACGACAGCAGTGTAAAGAAAATGAAGACAACAAAGGCTGGAGGAAATCTAAGCTTCTCACTCTCTCCAGTCCTGTTGCACCAGTGACAGGCTGACCAACAGTTGGACAGGAGGAGGCAGTGTTGAGCAAGAGCTTGACTCATGCCCAGACGTGTCTGCACATGACCAGGGACATGCCTGTCTTCCTAACCATCAGGGCTAGTTGTGGAGCTTTAGGACCGGGGGGGGGGGGGGGTTTCTGGCACCAACCCTTCACACCAACCACACACACACCCATACATCCACAGTTTGCCAACTGTGCATTCTCATGCTATGGTATGACAGATGCTGCATGCGATGAAATGCTGCAGTCCCCCTGGGCCCAGTCGCTGAGATTGCTGGACCCAAAGTGGAGGCTCCAAAAGAGGAACAAATATTCCCAGCATTCCTCTCTGCACAATGATCCATACGACAGCTTCCAAACAGGAGGGGGGGGGAGGCAGAATGTGGTGTTGAAAGACAATGAGCTTCTCGGAGCGGGCCCAGTTTAAGCCTCGATCAGAAATCTGCCGCACTGCTACGAGTGACGGAGCAGCATATGCTGGAGCTCGCAGGCACAGCTCCCTATGGAAGGAGGCGGCATCGGGACAGGTTTGTGTGCGAGGGAAACACAGACCAGATTGTTTCTCACTTATTTGAATTTCACGCTTGACTAAATAAAGGCTAAAATATGAGGTATTAACATTTTTAAGGCCAAATTGTGAACAGTTTAGCTCAATCTATCAAGTTCCTTGTCCGCTGGTGACGGAAGACGTTACATTACTGTGAGTGCAGATGGAGAATCACACTCGTGCTGAAATGACGAGTCCAGACAGGAAATAAAATGTAAAAAAGCTAACTATTTGCTGCATCCAGCCTCCCCAGTGTGATGCTTTTCTCTTCTGGCTATAATAATAAATTGAGTATATTTGAGTTTTGGACAGTTTGTCAAATAAAATTAGCAGTTGAAGATAACACATTGATCGATTAATTGTTTGTTAGTTTGGCCTGCAACTTATTAGTTATTGTCATTATCAATTAATCTGCCAACTAGTTCTAAATTAATTATTTGATCTATAAAACATAAGAAAACAGTGAAACGACCATTATCACAATATCCTGGGGCTCTTGATATGTGTGTGTGTGTGTGTGTGTGTGTGTGTGTAGCTCCACTGCGAGCCACACAAAAGCTGGCAGCCACTCTCCAGTGGTGAGGGAGCAGAGAGGGTGGCACGCGTCTGTCTGTCCTCAGCCTCCCGTGTCAACACGGACTCCCTTTCTCTCGCACGCACACACCAACGCACACACTGCAAGCAGCCAATGCTGGCTTCTGCTGCAGTTGCTAGGCAACAGTACCGGCAAAGCAAAAAACCCCTGATGGACGGGAGGGGGGAGATAAACAAGTGATTCTTTCCACCCAGCTGGTCAGGCCACCAGAAAGAGAAGGAGGGAGAAAGTCTGTGTGTGTGTGTGTCTGAGAAAGCAGAACAGAATGATTGAAAAAGAAGAAAAACAGGCCAGGAGGACAGTGTGTGTATGTATGTGTGTGTGTGTGCGAGGGAAAGAAAACAGGGAGGGGTATTAAAGACAGAAGAATGAAACACAAGCGTAATAAATTCAGATTCAGATTGAGGCCCCCGGGGGGCAATTTAAGGCACATCGAGCAGCATGAGGTAGAAGAAAGGCATTTAACAAGGAAGGAACACAATATATATACAGATATTTACAATCTCAAAAGACAGCGTGTGAGAAAGAGGATGATGTTAGCAGAGAGGTCACAGACACAAAAGTAAGCCAGAGAACAGGAACCAGAGCGAGGTAGGTGTGTGTGTGTGTGGTTGTGTGTGTGTGTGTCAAATGCTGGTCATGTTACAGACCTCACTTATGTCCTGATAATATGTTGAGTAAAGTTTCTACAGACATACAGCCATTTGTGTAGAGGGTCCCTTTAATGCACCAGGAAGTAAAACCAAGCACCAGCCAATCACTGTTAGTTCAGAACAGTGAATGAACCTTAAAGTCTCCCTGAGATGGTCAGTTACAAAAATCTATTCATCAACTATTTATTTACCAGTATCTCATACCTCAGGGTATAACCTTGCATCTATCAATAATACATAATAATCAATATTGCTATGGCACTAAAAACTGAGAATAATGACACTGGTGTAGAAGCTCTTTTTAAAAAATAAATAATATTTAATTATCAAATACATTTTAAAATAAATGACTGTTACTCAAAGTGTATTTAAAAAGACAGTTGTTTCATTTATTATCAGGATCAATGTGACGTTTGTTTTAGGTGATATCAGATTAAACTTTTTGTTGTGCTCATTCTCAACATCACAGCTATTGTTTTCAGTCCAAGGTGACATCTTTAAACTGCTTGAATTGTCTGATCAACAGAAGATATTCAGCTCACAATGATACTAAAAAGACAAAAGCAGTGAGTCCTTACATTTGAGTAGGAAAAGAGTGCATATGAGGTGACTGCTGTGTGTTATCGGAGCCTGGATGTCTGATTTATTTTGTCCCACTATTCCTCATACACACTGCAGCTTCCTGTCTACCTTCCTTGCTGGAGGATTTCTGAATGAGGGAGAGGCCGTGACAGCTTCAGAGTCTTATCTGTGAGTGGTGGGGGGGGCACCGAGGCAGCTGGAGGTCCGCTCTGCCAAGAAGTGCCTCCCTCTGTCTCTTCTCCTCCCACCAACCACTCTCCACTTCCTCATGGTAATCAGAGCCGAGGCTCCGTGACTCAGCACCCATTGCAGGAGCAGCCCCCTCGCCGCCACTGGGTCAGTAAGTCAGTCAGCCTGAAGCTCAGTTCTAAAAAGCAGTCGGTGAGTGAGTCTGTCAGACGGCACATCACCCACTTAGCTGAGCAGACAGCTGTCCACCTGCTGTTAGAAAATGCTGGGTCACAGACAGAGACGGACCTGAGAGCTATGTAATCACACAGAAACACTTGGAGCTGCAGCGTACAAAATATACTGAGTCTACAGACTGAGCTTGCACAGAAGAAGCGTGTGAAGGAAGAAAAGCAAAAACTAAATCTAAAAAGCAAAATGAAATAAACACACAAACAAATGCTGCACTGCTGTGCAAGCCGCTTCTTAATCCTACAATGATACCCGCGGTCTGCAGTATAAACCTGAGCCTGACAAACTGTGTGCATGCTACACAAGTTGGACGACAGGATACAAACATCAGCTACCATGATCGGTGCGGAGTCGATCACTGGGAAACTACCTGACAGCAGATTAACCTTTAAAGTCATCAATAGAGATAAATGCTTGCCCTGCTGCTTTTTTCCCCTGTTTATCACTCTCTTTAAAAAAAAAATTTGGACTTTGGGAAATTTCTCATGAGCATTTTTAAAATATATATATTTCATGGACAAAACAACTGATCATCCCATTAGAGAAACACATGGGGGATTTTGAGCTTTTCATTCAAATCATACGACTGCTTCCATGATCTGTGAATCTCAAGTGTTGTTTCACTGTTGGCATATGAAGCTTTGGAGGTGGAATCGCTTAATAAAAACAACAGTAATTTCCTTCTGCAGATTTTTTGTGTCATTTACTTGAAGGCCATTTTGTTTAATGTACAAATCTGTGGCTAATGAGGAAACTGAATTATGGCCGAACAGAGTTTGGAGGCAGTGTGAATTTGGGGTCTTTATACTTAGCTGCAAACAACCAAAGTGCAGGACTTCCTATTAAATGTTCTGTTTAAGCGGTGTGTGTGTGTGTGTGTGTGTTTCAGCGGTGTACTTTGGTCATGAAGATGCAACCCACAGGTCTGAAGACGCCAGGTTTTCCTCAGGACGAGAGCAGAGAGGCGGTGCTGGCCATGAGTCCTGCTGTTCACTTTTTCCTTGGCACTAAAGTTTGTTTACTCTGTCGGCCTCTCTGCCTGGTAACCAGCTGCAATTTAAAGATTCAGTTCCACTTTGTTATGGGGAAAAACAGTCGCGTTTCCTGGCGAATGTTAGGATCTGTCAGTGATGGTGCTGAAGGACAAAAAGCTGAGCCTCTGTTTCTACTCAGGAGCTGGGAAAATACACAAATGTACAGAGCAGATATCCAGAAATGCTTGCTCGGTTACGAACACTACTTCTACAAGCTCGAAATAAACAACGGCCAACTGGAGCACAGATGCAGAAAGAAGACACGAAGGTTTGCAGTGTGTTCCACACATTTACACCTGAAAGCTGTCCAGCAAAACCACAGTCTTATCTGAGATCAACAGTCGTGTTCGGATCGTGGCATTCAGTGATGCCAACTGCCCTCAAGCTTGAACTGTGCACTTACTGAAAAGAGCAAAAAAATACATTGGGGCACAGCAGTCGCTCACAGCGAGCAGTCGGACTCTATCTGTAATCAGACAGGAAGCTGCCACGGGGAGGATTGGAGGAACGTGTTAATAAAAGCAGTGTTGGTATTAATTAAAAAGGGCCCAGGGAGAGCTGTGTGAAATCTAGGACTGAGCACTCCCACTGCCTGGAGAGGGAACACTGGGATGACAGAATATGTGCTCACCACTCACATACATGATGATGACGGCAGAGAAAGTGAGAGGAAAAAAAATATTCGCCTCTTCCCTCAAGAACTTAAAGTACCAGAGTGTTAATGTAAATGTACAGAATGGGAGGGCACGCAGACGTTCACTTCAGAGAGGTGATAAAATAAAGGGCCAGTGATCTAACACACACATTGTGTATAGCTTTCTAACAACAGAAACACATAGGACTGTGATTAAAGTTCTGCTTTTCCTCTCACCCACACAGATCACTGGGGCGGGGTTGGGGGGGTCTGCCCTGATCAGGGATCAGATAAGCACCTCAGCGGTTTGTTATGTCCTTTTCTACTAGAGCCGCTTTCTCTAATGAGGAGACAGGGAGAGAAAGAGACTTCATTTACTCGGCTGCATTTACACTTTTCCACAACCCTATTTTTGATTTTCGATCGTTGTCCAATCAGTGTAAGGGACGTGAAGTGACTGAGTATAAATGGGGTAACTGACTGCAGCCTATTAACGGAACTATGGTTCATTTGAAAACAAAGCAAAACCAGCCACTTTCTAATCAAACATAACAAATGAAGTAATAAAGTAAAGAGTAAGAAACAGACAGGAGAGAGGGGAGGAGGATCACGCGACGAAGGTCGTTCCCCGTAGAAACAGACGCTGTGGTCACATGGTATGTGTCTTGACCACTCCTACTTCAGTTCAGCATTTCTCTCTCTGCAAAAATGCACTCCTAAACCCTATGTGCTCTTCTAGGAACAATTCTTCCTCAGATACTGGCGGTGTTCTAGAAAAACACACGCCTACGCAGAAAAACACAAACACCTGACAGCCACACAAAAGCCTGGAGATGAAATTGGAAGTGTTTCCTGTTTGTGTGTCTATTATCCCACAAATGTATAAATATAATCAATTCCATGTAGAAAAAGCTGCTCTGCATGATGAGACCAGCAGATCTATAGCTCCCCTGCCAGAGCAGCGTCGCTGGCATCATCCTTCATGTTCTCTGCCACCGTTCTAATGAGTTAATTGCTGGTGCTGTGCGTGGTTATGTCCATCCGCGATGTTGGGACTGTTCCAAATGGATTCCATAGTGAGTACAGCTAAACCCATATTAAGATCCTTGGGGAAAAAAAAAACAAAAAAAAAACGCTTTTACATCAATTCACCAGGGAACAGTGGAATAAATATCACATCATCCCTGAAGTCAGACATGTATGGAAATGTACAGCCACAAAATGAGGAAAGTTCCTGTGTGGTGGTCTGCATGTGTGTGTCTGTGTAATACATAGATGAATTAACTGAATCAAGGGTTTTCAGTGAACTGTCCAGAGTACAGACAGACAAGGACACTTTAAACTTTATGTGTTCATGGACATTTTACTAATGGACTCTTGCAGAGTCCAGCCTGTCACATTGTGCCTGCACCAGTCACTTCAAACTCGTGAACTCACTCCACAAACCACTGCAATTACATAGCTGCAGATGGCACTCAGACTCAGACCCGGCACATCCCCCCTCGGCATACTGCCACACCGACTGTGAACAGATCCTTGTTGATGAGCGGCTTACTGGTCTTCAGTACACCCAAGCCAATCACTTCCTCTACAGTATCTTTCTAAAACACACCGGCAATGAGATAGCCAGCATTAAAAAGAGCTAAGCTGCAAAAACAATACATACAAATACATGTGGGTTCAATGCACTTAGAGTGTGTTTCCTTATAGATCATAATGAGGGAGACATTTTCAAAGAAAATATATATAAATAAAAACCATGGCTGTTATGGGGATTGGTTATGAGACTCCCTCTCTTAAAAAAAAAAAAATTCCGGTGCTCAGCGTGTGGCAATTCAAGTGTTTTAATTCAAGTGGTCAGTGTAAAACACTTAGATAGGAAGAGTGGAAACCGATTAGACTGGGTGTTGACGATGGTTGTGGTGTTGCTGCAGGGAGAGTGAACAGCGTTGTGCAGATCAAAGGCAAAGCCTGTAAAACGTGCTACTGCAAGAAAGAGAGATGAAATCTATTCATTGTCAAAAATCCACGATGTGAGGCTGTGTATACACAAAAGCTCATATTACAGTTCTGGGCCTCCACATAACATCTGGAACACATTTAGTATGATGTTTTTACTTGCTTCAGTTACATCAATCCCATCAGTTTGCTCTTTCATAATGAATTGGACGTTTGAAGGGGGCGTTTACAGGAAGTGTTGCCATCTTAGCATCTTTGTCGCTAGATTTACAGACTTTTCAGACCCTTTTAGTGACTTTTTTTTTTCAAAAAAGAACCCAGCGACAAATCTATCCACTTTTGGACAAACTTAGCTACTTTCTGTAGAAGAGAGTCGTCAGTGTTGCCCCAGGAGTACGAGGTCAGGTTCTCCCTCCACAGATGCATCTCATTCAGCTGACTGCACTGCAGCTGCAGACGTGAATGAGCTTCTGACTCTCTCACTGACTGTTTCCCAAGTAAACATATCTGAAATCACAGCACAGCCGCTGTCTTTAACTGACGTGTGGTGATTTTGTCTGATGACGTGGTTATAAAATCAGGATTGTAGCAGATCAGCAGGGAAATGGCTTGGAAGTAACTGCTGGTTAACATGTATCTTGAGGCATTTCAGTCACTATTTCATATTTGTGTGTGCCTTCCCGGTGAAATACATGAGAGCACAGACACTATGATAAAATTCACTCACCATGGATCACCAAGATAACAATAATTTAACAAATTATTTGTGACTGAGCCCATGGCCCACTGATGAAAGCACTGCAACACTTAAGTATTTGCAGACTGTATTTACAAACCGGGTGTTGCTGTATTTTAAAATGCTTTATTAAGTTACTGCTAATGCAAACTGAACATTTCCCTCTGCTGCAGCTTCACATTAAAGGCATTTATCTGGAAACACACACACACACACACAGACACACACATTTTGAGAGAATGGGTGATTTCCTCATACTATTTCAGGACTGTTCCAATTCAGGCTTCACAATCACAGCTTACTGACATAGCATCTCCCAAAAAACGAATTCACACTGTAGCAGGGAGAGCTGCTCTGCTAAAGAGGGTGTCCAAGCCTGAAACTGTCTGGATAAGGCTCCCTCTCTGACTGGGCTTTGTTAACTGGACAAATAGGTGGGACCCTCCCTGCTGCTGTACAGCCAGGCCTGTCATGGCTGGATGCCTGAGCAACAAGCAACAAGCCAGGGGCTGAGGAGAGATGAAGCCTGGTTATTCCCAAAGAAGCTGGAGGGACTTCCTACGCTGCTCCTGCGCACAGTGTTTATGGCCTGGTTGAAGCACGAGCAGGAAGCAAATTGAAAAGTGCATCATTTCCCTGAGTTACATCCAAATCCGGTCACCTGTGTCTAAGGAAACACTTGTGATGGACAGGATGAATGGCAACCAACACTTTGTCCCCCTGCCCTCGTTCCATGATGGGGAACACAATCAGCTCCCCATATTTCCTTAATGACCACTTTGCTGCCAGAGTGTCCCCGTTGCTCAAGCTGAGCACGGGCATGGGTGCACCTCCATGCCAGCTATCCCTGGCGTCTCCCTGGCCGAAGAGACAAGACAGCACAGTGGAGCCAGTCATTTGAGCAGACAGGATGAGGCTGACCAGATGGTGATTTGGTTGTGCTTCATGCCAGGCCTTCGTTAAGCAGACAAAGCAAGGATGCATCAATCTTCATAACTGTGAACACTGCAAATTGAGGTTGGCTGCAGCGTGATGTTGGCCAGCCTACGCTGTGATTGTGCAATTCGGTCCTTCCTTGTTAAGATTCCTGTACGTCGGCCTGGACGATGAGAACACTGCACAGATGGGAGACAGCAGACTCAACAGATCTGGACTGGGTCAGGGATGAATCAAGAGCAAGATGGATGACACCAAAAAAAGGAGAAACGCAGCTCTAAGCTATCGGCAGTGAATCAAAGATATGCAAAAATGTATAATCTTTAACATCAAGAACCCACAATCTGTGACATAAAGAAACTGCAAATGAGAGTCCAGTCAGACCAGACTAGACTCATGAATCCCACTTTCCTATGCTCTTTCAATCTCAAACAATGAACAGCAGGTTTAATAGGATGATGCTCTCTCTTAAGTCCTGGGTCTCTTTGAAAAGGTGAAATCTTTTTAGCTGATTGCTCCATTTTCTCTCCAATTTCCAGCCATTGCCTTCTCACCTGCTCTCTCCACGACAGGAGCAACCGTGGGTGTTACTGGTGCATCCTGGTGGCTGGTCTGAGTCTGGTCCTATGAGTTCAGAGCTGGCCTGGGGCCTCTGGTAAATGTCATCTCTCTTTCTGTCGTTCCTCATCCATCTCAAATGTTAAAATATAGCAGCAACATGCTCAAACAATGTGCAGTGAGTAAGAGAGCATTGTTTGACATATACGCGTTTTATAACAAAAGTCGGTGTATGCAGTTCACAACAGATGACGGAGACAAACAGGAAGATACACACCCCAAGGTTGCCGGGCTGGACTCAAACTAGACATCTGGACCATCAGGAAAATGGTCTTCCATGACAGATAAGGACAATAATAATAATGATAATAATTTTCATAGTATTCAACAGGGTAACAGGGCAAAACACTAGGGGATATAACAGCACTCTGATCAATATGGACACCAATATGGTATCAGCACTAAAAACTTTCTGATAACACCTGTAACCTCTGAATCCATTTGATCCTGTCAATATGTTTCAGCATAGTGACAGGAAATGAACAGCTGTACTATATCTTAACATTTTCTATTTTCAGACAGAAATGAGATTTTGAGACGCTGACCATGGATGCAGCACATGGACACAAGGTCAGACTGAATGGGACATCTTTAAACCACAACTTTTATTTTTAAGACAAACCCCATTTTGGAAGAGAATGTGTTACATATTTGCTTCAAGATAAACTAATCTGAAACTAATCTAAACTAATCTGTCGTCTGTTTGGAGACAGTGTTGTGACACTGGGGAAGATGTAACACAAGGACTGTGGATCTAAAAGAGATATGTGAAAAGTCAGTGTGTAATCTGTCCACACCAGATTCACCGTTACATTTCATCCCGTTCTCCATCTCAGTGAGGTCAATTCACACACAGCAACACCCTGGTGGGAGGGAGGGGGGACAGGATGGTAGACAAATGGAAATCTCCACATGATAGGCTGCATCATTCACATTCATCACAATGAGAGAGAGTGTGCGTGTGTGTTCATCACAATGAGAGTGTGTGTGTGTGTGTGTGTGTGTGTGTGTGTGTGAGTGAGAGAGAGAGAGAGAGAGAGAGAGAGAGAGAGAGAGAG
>JBBMJY010000011.1:18874396-18903574 GCA_037833715.1 Toxotes lorentzi | reverse complement strand
TGTGTGTGTGTGTGTGTGTGTGTGAGTGAGAGAGAGAGAGAGAGAGAGAGAGAGAGAGAGAGAGAGAGAGAGAGAGAGAGAGAGAGAGAGGGAGAGGGAGAGACACCTGTGTGCCATCATAAAAGAAATAAGTGGCAGCATGGCTCTCTGTGCTCACGGTGGCAGTAATGCTGACAAACTCTGCAGCATGAAGTGGCAAAAATCCCAGTGAGCTGTCGCCTGGCTGCCGTCCGGTTTCAGATCCCTATCTGATGCTCATGTTCATGCCAAAGTGGACTGGATTAAGTTGGCATTATTGACAAAGTTGGTGTGACAGTATTTGTAGATAAGATTTGTGTATGATCTTATATAAAACCAGTAAAACCAGAGTCCACGATGGGTTCACCTGTTTCATGTTTATTTGATAAAATTGTAAGTCATTTACTGTTGAAGGCGTCAGCCCTTTTGATAACAGGTAACATAGCAGATAATACATTTGAGTTGTTGATAGTACAATTGTGTTGTTGAATTTAGATTTAAAGTTCCTTGTTTATTTGGTTTGTTCTTAAAAATCCTAATTTACTCAGATTCAGCTGCAAACATAGGTCACGTCAGTGGTTAAACAATTTTACTATGGAAAAAACTGTATTTCACAAATTGTTAACAATTAACCGACTATTGATCATTAATGTGGCTGACTATGGATTAAGGAAACTGCTTATAAACTGCATCCCTGGTTAAGATCAGTCTACCTGACTGCTTGTGCTTCTTGCCCTGCCCGACTTCTTTTTTTTTTTTTAATGTTTTCCACTGAAGGACGAAAGGATCGACTTGGAATTCTTTAATCAACATCTACCACTGCCCGGAGAATGCCACGGTGCCCTCGAGCAAAGGCACTTCAGTCTTGTCCAGCAGAGCTGGTCAGCAGCCAACAGCAGAACCCTGTGGCTGTGTGACTCTCAGGCTCGCACGGGTAAGAGCAAAATGAGTGAAGCAGCTCAGTGCCAGGAAGCAGCGGCTTTCACTGAGATAAAAGAATGAGGCAGTAAAACAATTATACCACGTCAAACGGATCAAAGCCTGCCTGTCTCCAGTCACCTGAGCAGGAGTCATAGGAGGGGCAGACAAGATAATAATCGGGGGGGGCATAAAGAGAAACTGTTTTATTGTGACTCAGGGATTTCCTGTGGACTTTGAATCACACTCTCAGAGAGACACATTCTAACAAGCAACCCCTCTGGCTCTGAGGCAGTAAATCGATACTTCAAACAGGAAAAGTGGTTCTGGATGAGGGTGAGGGAAGGGTGGCTCCTCCACCTGCTATTTGGTGGCCTGTCCGTCCTCTCATCTTTGCTGGATTCAAATCAGGCCCTGTCAGTAGAAGTATGTACAGAACGTGGACAGAGAGAGAAGAGCGAAGAAGGGCGAAGCTTCAATGCACCATGGCGCTGATTCTTTATGCCAGACAGAAAGTTACAGGCTATGTCATCTTGTCCTGCATTTCCATTTGCCAATATTTTGGAAATCCACTTAAAATTTGTGCAATGTTTTGAAGGGAAACAGCTGCAGAGCAAAGAGACAGGAAGCAATAGGTCTGGAGTTAAAGACGAAAAACTGGCTTTTACTACTGTGTGGACAGAAACAAAAGACAGAGACAGAGAAGCAGCGAGAGGAGAGAAACTGAGAAGAGGAAGAGAGGAAAAGCGAGCATCTGGGCAAGAGGGAGAGGGAGAGAGAGTGATCGGAGGAAGGTGCTGAGCGAAAAGAGCAGTCCATCCACTGAGAGTGTAATTAGCAGGCTGAGAGTTTACAGGAAGAACCCTGTGAACTAGGACACTCTTTTCCCATATAACCTCAGCTGACCCTCTCAGAGCAGGGGGGGAGAAAGTAGGCCTGTTTGGCCAGAGTGAGAGCAGAAATATGGGGAGCATCAGCGTAGGGCCATGTAGGCCGAGCATGGCCCGAGGGCAGGAGCAGAGCAGGGCCAGGAGAGGAGGGACACACGCTGGTGGAAGCCTGAGTCCTACAGAGAAGCATGATGAGGAGGATGGATGGGGAGGAGGAGAAAAGATGGCAACAAGGGTGAGGATGAGAGAGTACTGCAGACAGAGCAGGAGAAAGGGGCTGGAGGGGGGCGGATGAGCAGGCAGCCTAATTCAATCAGGCTGAACACAACCACACTGTAAGAAATGGGGGGACAAAATGCACTCAAAGGTTTGGCTGAGGTTCACACAAAGCTTCAGCAGTCCCCACTAAGCTAAAAAGTCAGTATCTTTGAAAGTTACAGTCTATTCAGTTCTCATTTTCCTTTTTTTTTTTTGCTAAGCTGTAGCTGAGGGATACCTGCTGGCAGCTGTGTGTAGTTTTTGTTGCCTGAACCAGCTTATTACTCATGTGCTTCAAACAGAGTGAATCATCAGCACAGCATTGTACTGGACTGTATTTGTGAGTGTGTGACATCTCATCATTGATCCATCGCCATTTTCTCTCGTCCTCTGTGCCCCCCTCTCTTTGTTCCCTCCTCACCTGCACCTTATGAGAGACAGAATATGGTTTGTGTCTGCGTATATCAAGGGCGTGATGAAACAAGCGACGGGCAAAGGCATTTTTGGATGCTTTCCCCTGACTTACCCTGCGGGGGCCAAGTTGTGGGTAACAGCAGTCAAATTGGACATAAATGCACAAATTGTAAAGCTGAGAGTTAAATGTCTCGGGGGATGATTACTACAGTAGGAGAGTACAACTGGAAAGAGCACGGCTGTGCCATCACCAGCTGAACTAACAGCCGGGGTAAGTGCAAATAAATACATGGTGTATGTTGTTATTTGTCAGTCAACCAAGCTCCATGGAGATGCAAGTGTAAGATAATGTAGCTTAAAAAGGCTGCAGCCAAACGCTCACCAGCAGTATGACAGTGACATTATTTGCCTCTGCGCTGTACAAACAAATGCATTTGCAAAGATACAGATAAGAGAGATAACTCCCACACACGAACGTGTCGCCATACAATGTGAACTCAGAGTCATTTTATCCCCCATTTCTTACATTGTAAAGATTTTAATGATAAAGCCTTTATGAACTTCTGTAAGGGACTAAAGTTCTGCCAGTGTGTGGTTTACAAGTCGGAATTTAGTTCTATATACATTACAACATCAGCAGAGGTGGGAGACTGACGGAGCAATTTAAAATGAGGGTTATCGTTAGCATCAGTCAGATCCAGAGCAATGTTACCACGGGACTGTCTAGATTTGACCAATCCAAAGCAGTCAGTTTCATTGGCTGACTCTTACATGAACGTCTACAGAGGAGAAAGCTTCTCTTTCCTGATCTGATCAGAATCACTTAAATTCAAGCAACAAAATCATTGTGATGGGTGTGAAAATGATTTGGCAGCTCACACAGACATACATGAAGGTCTCCTGGTGGGTTTCTAGTTTAGATGCACACAATGCCACTTGTTATACCATCACCCCTTTTCCAGTCTCTATTTCCACTGTCTGTTATCTAATAAGACAAAAAATGCTGAAAGAAAGAAAGAAAGTCCAAGTGGAGTTCAAACAGACTACCCACACAATTCTGTATAAAGGGTTTTGTTATGCCAGCACTCAGCAGGATGGCTTAAGGGAGAAAAATTAAAGTCTGGGACTGAATAAACCCAGGACTATCCCAGCCCCACAAAAGGACCTGTCCAGTTCAGTTGCACCTCCTTTCAATTTGCCCTAAAAATGACTGCCACCATCTTGCAAGTGAATGGGGATACAAGATAAGAAGAGGTGGGTGTGGAGGGCAGAGGGGGATTTAGAGAGTGTTTGGAGCTCTGAGTCGGGGAAGACGACGAGGAGGGGCAGGGGGAGTCGACAGGACGAGGGCAAAGGGCAAACTGGCCCCGGCTGTAAACATTCCCTCTCTGTACGGCAGTTCTCCTGCAGAGACAGTCCAGGACTATCTGAGAGGGCGGGGGAAGACGGCGGAAAGAGATGAAATGAAATGCTGATGTGATTCAAGAGGAGAAAGTGAAAAGCCTCCAAACTGGAACAACATCTCAAGGAAAAAAAAAACAGGCATGGACTGTGACCAGCAGAGGGGAAATCCTTAGGGTGCCTGCAGCTACTGGGACACACATGCAGGGGTATTCTCATTCATTCTCTGTCTCTCTCTCTCTGTCTCTCTCTGTCTCTCTCTCTGTCTGTCTCTGTCTCTCTGTCTCTCTCTCTGTCTCTCTCTCTGTCTCTCTCTCTGTCTCTCTCTCTCTCTCTCTCTCTCTCTCTCTCACACAGGCCACACCTTCTCTGTAGTGATGACAAGCCTTCAGACAGAAATCAGTTCAACAATTTGGTAAAATATACTGATTTGCTTTCTTTGGTGCTACTCCCTGTCCTCTTCCTCCCAGCACAGGGTTGCCAAACACAGGTTGTGGCAAAAGTCTCTGACGGCACCAAACCTGGCAACCTTAGGATGCTGCACACAGTCAATGTGCCAAGCTGCTGTTCACCAAGAGAAACCCAGTAAAATTTATTAAGAGTTTAAAGGGGAATTCCACCAATTTCACCAGGTGCCAGGGGAAAACTACTGCTACAAAGATTTGAACTTACCACACTCCAAATCTCTAATCTTAATAATAAATAATAAAAGATCTATAATAATCTAATCCACTTCATCGACACTGTATGACTGAGTTTTGTTTGATCAGATCTGACTTACAAAAAAACAAAAAAAACAAACACCACCCACCAAAATAAGATGATCAGACTGAAATATGGCTAAATCCTGATTGGCACATGATACATGATATCATTTATTAATTTGTTTTTATTCTAAACACAGAAGACGACATCCACTGTGAGAAGTGAAAAAAGAAGTACAGAAATCGAACATGAAGTAACCAAAACCGTTTTATACTGTCTTCATGCAGTATAAGTTTTCAAAACCTTTAAAGCGTCTTTACGGCTCTGACATGAGCCTGGTACGGATCCTCTGATCTCACTCAGAAAGAAACCGGAGGTTCTAAAACTATCCCTTCAAGATGGGATTTCAACCAAACTCTTTGACTGTCTAGCCAGCGTCACTAAATAAATTAAACTCTAAATGCAGAAGCCTAGTTTGATGCTGCACTCCTTTGTGTAATGCAATATGTAAACCTCTTTGCCCTCATTATGAGAGGTACTGAATTAAGTGCACTATTGTTTGCAATTTTCGAATTACAGGGGAGCTGGAGGTGGGGAGTTAAAAAAAACTGCAATGAATGATAAAAGAACTAAAGAAAGCCTGCATAAAATCTAATGTCGTGCCATCTGTAACTTAACATTAGTTATTTATCACAGATTGTGGGCAGCTTTAATGTGTTGCTTTGTGCACCCGTGCAGTATTTTTGTGCGTGGACTGGATGTCACGGCTGGCTACTGAAGCGCACCTTCTGATAGCAAATTCAGCCTCTCTCTCTCTCACACCCTCCCATAGCGATTCTTCCATGTATCGACACATGAATTATGAAACGAATTAGTTATAAAACCAGACACAGTGTTTTTCTTGAAATAATTGGTATCAAAGGCAGTGACAGCTTGATACAGTGACACTCTCTCTCCTCCTGAAGCGGTTCAGGGTTCTGGACCCATATATCACTTCCAAAACTGTATAAGCTCCAATAAAATGCTATATTTCAGCTACATGTTGTCATCTTTGTTGTCAGAGCCACAGTATCTCCATTTTAAGCAGCCTCCCAGAATGGAGTTTAGGTCCTCTGTTAATGTAGATTCATATCTGGGGGGATTGGGAGATTTATTGTGGAGGAAGAAAAGGGAGAGGATGGTGGGGAGAGCAGGAGCCAAAAGAAACAAAGGGCACAGGAGGACATAATGCATGAGGAAGGAGATCTCCACTTAAGAGAAATGAGAATCAAGTATGATAGAGCAAAACTGAAATCCTGAGCCCTAAAATTCCTGACCTGACAGTGAGAGCAGCAGATGAGATGCTAGAGATTTCATAATGAGTGTGAGGACAACGGGTTAGAGCGGTTGCCACGGTGGTAGAAGATGCTTGCATGTGTGAGTGTGCGTATCGGTACTCTGATAAGAGGCAACAAGCTCCCACGGCATGTCTTGCACTCTGCCGCACATTACATGAAGTAGGGACAGCAAATTGGCTGGGGCATTGGGCGAGTGAGACTCTCACACGCACTCTCTCTCTTCTGCTCAATACCTACACACACACCCACGGTAGCTTCTTTTACACAGCTTGTTCAAGGCAAATAGGAGGAAATAGAGCGTCTTCATTCGGCCGTTCTGTATGAAGCGTATGAACATGGATTCAGCAGGATTTCTGTTTAAAAGAGGCTAATGTAACCCAGTGACAGCCTCAAAGACACACATTAAACTGCAGCTGAGAAATCGGCTGTGGCTGGAGCAGATTTCAGTGGGAGGACAACACAGAGCAGGTCTACACGTAACTCCTCAAGGCATGAAAGGTTTCAGTTCTGACATCGGAGGTGGTAAATCTCCGATCTCAGAGAAAGCAACTGGAGACACTCAGACAGTTTTAAAGAAGTGGTGGCCCCCTAAGCAGCAACAGCAACAACACACAAGCACGCTGTGCTATTTTTAGAGCTGGGCTTCCATAATTTCCCTCCCCATCCCCTTTTTAATAAGCCTGCCCTCAAAACTGACTGTACACAGCTATGGGATTAAAATTTGATCAAACAGACCCTATCCGTTCCCACTGCAGTCTCGGATCTAACAAAAGCAGAGCACAGAGAGACTGCTGGGTGATGGGTGTTGCTGCACAGCTTTCAAAAGGAAAAGTGGACTTTGCACAGGTAAAGGAATGCACTGACTTTAAGCAAACAGGCTCTGCAAATAAATCCATGCAGAGAGATCTGGCAATAATCTTGAACTTGTCGAAGACCAAAGCATATTTGTTGTTGTAATGCTGTAATGAGATTTGAGATGTAATTAACATTTTCCAGTAGAAAAAGAGAATAAAATGTCTAACTGGCTAAAATCAGCAGTCACCGGGGAACTTAAGGATAAGCTTTAGGGGGCAGCAGTGATCCAGAATCCAAGCCCACAGTTAAGAGTGTTTAGGGGCACTACTGTGTGAAACCTTACCTTACATGGATGTTTAAAAGAGGCTAAAGTAACACAGAGATCAAGCTGAACAGTTATCCTACCCAACATCAAGAAGAAAGTTATGAGATGGTAATCTAAAGCTGTGTTGGTGCAAAGAAACATTAAGAAGCAGCGTGAGTCCATATAAAGTCAACACACACATTGTTAGGTAGCTACAGCTAGCACACAGCTGGTGTTTGTGGCAAATAAAAGTGGACGGAGCAAACATTCCAGCAATCAAACCACATGAGATCAGGATTAAAACTGATGTTTACTTCACAAATTCTTCCTCTTTGTCAAAACCTGGCATCTACATTGCCCACAATGCAATGTGAGTGTCAACAGTTCAGTTGGAGATACGGGGCTCCTAGCAGGCTGCAGAGGTCCGGTAAGCTCATCTCTATCTAATTCCACAGTCCACAAGATTTTTTTTTCTCTTAGTCTTCAGACCTGAGTGACACTGACTCAGGTGACAGCACATAAGGCAGTTTATCTGCCTTCACACTGCTCCCTCTGGAGATATAAAAGGCTTTACACAGCACTGCTCCCTAACTCTGGTATATTGTTGCATGTGTGCTATTGAAAACTGCAAACTGAAACCAAGAAAACTAATGTTACTGTCTCTTTAGACCTCAGTAATGTCAGGTCTGGTCTAGATAAATAACAGTCCTTAACTTGTGCAGGCAGAAATCCTGTAAATCCCAGTGTTGCACAACAGCACAGAAAAATCAGAGCACTCCTGTAATACCAGGAGGCAGTGCTGCTGCACCCTAATTTGCAGATATAGCCCCAATGCTACAGATGAAAACTTAATCACTTTGTTTGTCTTTGTGTGTATATGCGTGCAAATGTGCGCACCCACCACACAAACACAGGCCTCATTAACATCCATGCTGAATGGCACAGCATGGCAGGTTCAAAGCGTTCCACCTCCCCCCTCAAGCAGCGATTTGAGCTCTCCTCAGCCTGCCAAATTCTTTCATTCTTTTGAAACAAGGTCTTAATCTGCCTTGAAACACTGCAGAGTTCTCCTGTAGCAATGCCAGTGGCCCTGAGGGAACACAGAGTGGGAAGTCTCCCTCTCTCACAGAGGCTGGGCGGACAAAACAGGGGGCCCCTCCTCTTTCTCTCGGTGAGGGACAATGGTGCAGGAGGAGAGAGGAAGAGCCCGACACTGAGTGGAGGACCTGAAATGACCCAACACCACGTGCCAACACAGGCCTCTCTCTTCAGACCACACACACACACACATACACAACTCTGTTACAAAAACCTTCTTTGGAAAAAGGGGAGGTGCTGCCAGGGAATGTACGGCTTTACAAACACACGGCCAACAGCGGCCCTCAGCAGGCCCCTGCATTAGAAGGCACTTCACATCAGACGCTGGCTTTTTTAATACAGCTGCATCAAAAGACAAAATACTTCCTGTTATACCCCCCACCCCACCCCCACCCCTCACCAATGAGCATCCATCTCACCGTGGAGATGAACTAAATCACATTACCTCACTGGCAAAGCCATCTGGCATGCAGCTACCAGAGAACAACAATAAGTCCTAGGCTCAGACTCCAGCCTTCCTCTATCACAGCCTGAGCCACCTAGTGTCTAACAATACACTCAAGGTCCAGTTACAGAAATCTGATTAAAACTAAAGCCTGTTTCTATACCTCTGTGCACCTGGACAGACAGGAAATGGACACACAGACTGTATTGTTGTGGTTGTTATACTGAACGCAAGATACTCTGTCCAGGATAAGCGACATGTGTCTATGTGGTGGCTGGTGGGGTTGCTGGGTTCACTGGTTAATTGGGAGAATGAGAAAGTGGGGGGCAGGGTAATCCACCACTACTACTGCCTACTCCCAACAATTCCTGTCACACTGATGTAACCAGAGGAGGGCACACACTGGACAACAGGTTTATGGTCCTGGGAGTCTGGCTATACCTTATTTAACACGCTTTAATAGCAATGTCATGTACAGTCTGATGACAGTAACGAATGTGACATCCAGCAAACAGGGTTTCAAGTCTGTTTGCAAATCCAATATTTCTGGATTCAGTGTTGTGAGAGGACAGCTGATTCAGAGGATGTTTTCACAGTGCTTTCTGTGCCACTGCTGCTGTAGTGTCCTTGGGCAAGACACTGAATAACAGTGGCAGCTGAGCAGGTGCTCTGATGCTGAGGAGAAAATCTCCTGTGGCAGATCAATGCTGCAAAGAAACACTCAGGGGCGAGCCAGCCTGATGTTAATGCAACGTCACCTGTCCCACCTTACTCAGTGTGAATTGAGGCGACAGGAAATAAGCTGAGGACGATGACTGCTGCAGTCTCAGGCCTGTGCCCTCGACAGCGCCTTCGGACACCCAATGAGGAGCCACAAAGAGCTCCTGTAGCCATCAATCAGACAGAAGGGACCACAGCAGCAAGGATCTTGAGGCAGCTGCTGTACATATACAGCTCCTTCTACACGAAAGGTTATATAGTGTTATATTTGTTCTTTATGTGGTTATTTTAAATCATAAATTTTTAAATAAAATGATGCCAGCTGATTTAGCACATAACACATTATGACAACTGGGTCCTGGTGTTCTCTCTTAAACCACAGAATGCAGGTGGTAAAGTTTAGGATGCATTACACAAAAGCAGCACTGACAGAAGAATTCAATGCCAGTATGGGGGGGGGCTGCTGTATCTCACCAAATGGCTTACACTGCATATCAAATTTATCTAGGTGCATTTATGAGGGCAAATGTGCCTGCGTCCAAAGTGGTATTTTAGCTGCATCAACAATACCATGTGATTGGTTTAACATATACCGCACACAGTCCCGTAAGTGCTCAGCTGTTTTCCTGAAAGCACCTATTACTGTTGGTTGTGTATAAGTGGTGGTCAGAGTGGATGGTCCAGCTAGAGCAGCAGCGGCGGCGGCGGTGGCGGCGGCGGCGGCGGCAGCAGCAGCAGCAGCAGCAGCAGCAGCAGCAGCAGCAGCAGCAGCAGGGGGACTCAGAACCCGGCGGCATCCTGACAGCGGTTAGCGGGTGATTGATTCTGGGATGGGGATGTGAATTTCCTCTGCTGCTATTTTCAAATGCCCCAGGATACCATATTACCACCCAACTCCTCCGTATCTGGATCCAGTGAGAGACAGTTCTATTGAAATTCATCGATTTCCGCCAGAAATGTTGCTCTTATAAATGCTAGTGTGACCGGGTCCTCTATACGGGGCAAAATAAGTAACTTTCAAATAAACAGAAGCTCACTGTCCCCACACCCAAAATCCTGCAAAACATGCCTTCCTCTGACTCAACTTCTAAGAAGCCTTGACAAGAAGCTGGGCCTCAATCTGTGGGCAAAAACATCACAGGGTGAGGATTAGTGCAGGGCTGTGTTCAGCCTCCTTTTGTGACTCTCCTCTATCATCACTACCGCTCTACTTTCCTGTGATAAACCTGCTGCGATTACATGTATCACTCATCAGACACATCAGACACACAAACCAGACACTCTTTGGAATAAGACTGGAAAAATTGTGAGGACAAAAGATTGAAAATCACACCTAGAGACACCATATCAACAGACACATATCTCTCTCAATTATCAAGTAATTAGAAGCAACTCGAGCAGTAATAAGAGGATGATAATTGAACCCAAGTAACCGACAGGAAGAGAGGAAAGTTAAGGGGACAATAACCTTCAGCCTAATGAGCCAAAGACTCTGCTTGAATCCACCTATTATTCTACTAATGGATCTGGGAGGAATTCCTTCAGATGGCATTAAGGGGTTCTCTTGGAGAGCACTAAACCAGGGGTGGGGGGGTCACTTTTATTCCTGGCTGTGCCTCGCTTCTTGGCCCCCTCATTCAGGTCAATTGGTCATGCACCTCCTCCCTCACTGCTCTCACAAACACACACACCCAACAAACACTCGTGCACATGTCCACAAAAGGCCAGGAACCAAAACAGTTCCTGGTGTCATGGGGGCCCGGGGCCTGTCAGCACATCTGGGCCGATGCTTGTCGGTATCAAGGGTGGAGATCAATGCTGTCAAACCTCAAAAGGTTGCAGCCGCCTCGGCAGCAATGTCTCGGCAGTGTGAGGAGACACTTGCTGTTTTACCGCCCTCTGAGATTTTCAGCCACAGATTATTAATAAGCATAAAGAAACACTGATCACGAGTGCAGTTTTCACAACAAAGGGATTCCACATTTTTTCCCTCCTCTCCTTGAGCTACTTCAGAGACGGGCATGCATGTACAGGATAAGTGCAACACAGGCAGGCCAGCCATTAAATGCTAACAAAGAAAAGGGAGGCGGGGGGGCAGGAAGCGTGGCATCAAATTACACAGGGCTGATTGGTGGAAGTGTGCATGGCATAGGTCAGGAAAGGACAGGGAATATGTGGCCTGGGGCTGCAGCCAGAGCCACATGGTGCACATGCACTGCTGACCACATACAACAGGGTAAACACACGGATGAGCTAAAAGTTGACACACATTCAGTGAAACTGCTCGTGAACTCCTCCCTTCAGCCAGACAATAAAAAAAATCCCCACAAAGGCAAAAGGAGATATTAAAAAGTAGCTCTTTTTGGGAAGGCGTGGCCTGGGTCGGAGCTACGCAGAAACAGAGAAAGAAAGAGATGCCTGTCCGCTTCAATGTGTTCCAGATGGTGATGTAATTTTATTTCTGGAAATGCAGAGCTGACTGTGACTCCGGCTCACCGCAAGCGATGCATAAACTGAGCAAGAGGAGAGAGTCAAACTGTGCGAATCTGCAGGGCTCCCACCACAGCACACAAACTACAGACACGCTGCTTTGTCAATACTGCAACTTGAAACAACACAGAATCTGATCCAAGCCACACACGCAAACCGAGAAACAACGCCAACTACTGTGTTTGTGTCTGTACGTGTGTGAGAACCCGATCAGTGAAAGCTCCTGAGGCTCCAATGGGACGATGAAATCCATTTCAATGCCACATGCCAGGAATGTTAACCAATCAGAAGGGACGAGAGGCGTAGGAATTTAATCAGGGTTCAAACTAGGATCATTGTTATGGCAGTTATCTGTATGAGTTCAGCCCTTTGTCGCAGCAGACATTTTCACATCACTGTAGGGAGGTGGCAGTGGTAATTAATAACATTAACAATGGCTGCACTCCCACATAGGTGAGCGTCCTCCATGGTCCCAGTATTGTGCTCACTGGCTCACTTGAATGGCTGACTGGGACACATAAATGAAACTCAGCCATCATTAATTCATTATATTAATTACACCAGAGCTTTTCCTGCTGTGACATTTCAAAAAAAAAAATTTGCTGTGGTTGAAAAGGTCAATCTGAAAAGTACAGGTTGTGTAATATGGCAAGTGGAGATTTACACAAAAGAAAATTCAGGTTAAAACATTTGTTATTAAAGGAAGATTCTGGTGTTTTTCAACCTCTTACTCTCATCATTTTTCCTGTTCTGACTGCGGGTCATACTAACATTGCACCTGCCATCTCTGTTTAAGAGATTCAGGAAACACAACTCGGTATATAAGGGAAAATATCAGGCCTTTATTAAATAAACTTACAAAAAAAATTTCAAACACCTGTCTTTGAGTCTAACCAAAGGTAAAAACAGAATATAACCTCTGGATTTGCAATTCTGCTAACTGCAAATGAATCTACTTAAAGGGCGGCTGAGTGAAAAATCCCAATGACCTATAGGTTGCCAGCCTAGGTTGAAAAATGCTGTATTTTCCTTGAATGTGGATTAGGCTTGAAGCAGTTACTTAATTAATCGATTAGTTGATTAGTTGAACAGATAAGGCTAGGGGCGTGTATTTATCATATTCATCATGTGTCAAGCAAAAGCTCCAAAATTCACTGGATCCAGCTTCTTAAATGTTAAATGGTTAAAAATGCCCATTAAATTGACGTACAGTGATGCCTTAAAGCTTATTTTATCCAAAGCTTATTCTTTTCATTATTACTGTAACAAAGAAAATCAGCATATCCTCACATTTCAAGACTGGAACCATCAAAAGATTAGCATTTTTACTTGAAAATTTACTACACGCACATATGATATTTATGATAATGATATATAAATCACTATCACTCAATTTTCCGCAAATAAACTTAACATTTAATTGACTATATCCTTTTAGCTGTAGACCAAACATTGTTAATTAACTGAACTGGAGCTGTCTAACAAGCTCAGGGATGTGCACTACTGAAAACTATAATGCAGCCTTTGAGACTAGACCAGAAAAAGGAAGAAAACAAGCAATGATATACCTCTGTCTCTCTTTGCCTCTGTACGTATATATATCTTTATCTAGACAAATATAGATATATGCATATGCTAATTGGGTTTATTGTGCTTGAGTCAGTGTTGATGATTTGCTGCTAAGCATCCTTTGAACTGTCAAGCTGCTCAGACAGTCTCTGCTGCAGTGTACAGTAAGCGTGTGCGGCCCACTCACATCAGCACAACCGTATGCGAACTCACGGGTTTATGACAGAACCAAAATTAGACCTGACACCCTAACCCTGACCCACTGTCCCTTCATTTCTCCGCTCTAAAGCCTTTAATCCTCACTGAGGTACATCCTACTTGGACGCTCCAGGTCATCTCGCGAAAGATCAGTGACACAGTAGGGGGGACAAGTTTGACTGCCCATTGCCCCCGTCCAACTGGGGACTAACCTTGCTTAAAATACATAGTCACCTGCAATGGTGTTTTCACCAGTCAAATAGGAAGGAAGAGGGGCAGGGCAATCGCAAGAGGATTTGGCTGGGATGCTAATGCTGTGCCATTGTGCAGGAAATGATTCTATTGTTTTGTGGCCTGGGGATTAAGGTACCCAGAGTGCTCAGCTGTAATGGCTTTATTAGAGAGCAGGGGATGTGCCAAAGCTAGAAAAAATACTGCACTACAGTAAATCTTAATCTCTCATGTAGTGTGTATATGTATACCATTTTTACAGCAGCAATCTGTAAGCCTTGACATTTTTTCCATTTAAAGGTCTTGTCAATGAAATCAATAAGTCCATTCATTCCTCATTCCTGCATATTAATGAGCTGTCATGATGGCTACTGCCCTTTCAGATTCTGCTGTCTTCTATGTAGCACATACTTTTACAGAACCCCACAATTAGTCTAATTCTCCGCTCCTCATGTGCTGTTATTCCTTAAATTTCTGTACTAACCCAATCTCAGTATGATGAAGTTTCCTTTCATTGTTCTCTCTTTTCTTCCTCTTGTCTTGTATTAAGCCACAAACATGGAGGAAAGCTCAAAGAGGCGGCAGCATTTTGTAGCCCAGCCTGTCAACACTCCACAGGTTGCTATAAGCACAATAAAACCACCATAAAGGGCAGAGTGTACGCTGTCCCTGAATGCCACATGTGGCAGGCAGAGGCTAAGGCAAGCTCTGGGATCAAACGTTGTCCGCCGCCACCATGCCATGATGGAGCAAGGTAGAGAAAACAAAGCCGAGCCGCGTGAGAGGGGGGTTAGATCTCCCACCGCTGCAGCCAGCCCGTATGCAAAGCAACAGCGGTGCACGCCGCCTTAGTACCGTGTGTCAACAGCCTAATCATCTTCCTGTCGTCGTTTTGCATACTACACCCGTTGGATTTCCTCTAAACAATACCGCGCGGACGTGTTGGTGTGCGCGCGTGTTCAAACAGCAGCCAGACCACGTAACATGCCGCGTGGTGCGGTGCAAGAAAGCACAGCCACCATTACCTTTACTGATAAAGACAGGCACCATAAATAAAATAAAATAGAGGAGTTGACCAACCTGCGGGTGTTGCTCCAAATATCCGCACCACCGGCACTTTCTTCACGTCGCTCTCCCTGAATTCAGAATAGCAGACGTCCAAGTCTTTAATGGGTCTTGCCAGATAGTAGTCTGCGGTGACGATGCGCACGGCAAACATGACTGCCGCGTCCGTCAGAGAAGGACCGACCGACAGAAAAGCCAAAAAACTACTGTTGGGAGTCCATAAGATGCGGGGACCTCGGTGGCCAGTCGATACCAACCGAGGGGAGTGCTGTCACGGAGGTAAAACAACGACAAAGTGGAAGCGAAGCCCGGTTGTGTCCCATGAAAAAAACGCGAACAAAGATTCCCGTGGCTTTAGCGCGCCCCGAGGTGCCGCCGCCTCCGCCGTTGAAGTCCAGCTGCGGCTATGAGAAGCTAAACTCGACGGTGGCGGATAACTGTCCGACGCTCCGCGGCTGGTGGATCCATGTTATACAGGTTACCGTGGCTGTCCCTGTGATTTTAGCACTCTCTGTGGTGTTTTTGTTTCCAGCCAGGAAGACGTTCCCAAGGCTTCCGGTATGTAGCGTTATCTTTCCAAATCACGTCCCAGAACTAGTCTCAGCCAGTCCCGTTTTATCAGACAGCCCCTCAGTAGTGCTCCGTCTGCTTCCATAACAGGCTAGCCCCACGTTAGCTAACCTATGACAGATTGCAAGCTAGCCAGGATACAGAAGATTAGTACATCCGGCTACAATTTTCAGATTAAAAGAAATCGGCATGAACGCAGTGATGCAAAGCACCAGATTTTAAAACAAGTGATTTATTTTCGAAAGCTAACATCTTATACTGTTGTTTATGGCCAACTGTTGGAGATCGGGAGGCATAGTTGGTAGTTTTATGGACGCTAACTGATCAGCTGTGCGTGTTAAAAGTCGGTATAACGTTGCCAGCTAAATCCGGAAACATTGTGTTGGGTATTTTCAAAATAATAGCACATAACTCTGATCAGTAATACTGGTATGTTGATGGGTCAAAGACTAGAGATTCAAGATTCATTACTTTACTGCCATTTAAACACACAGCAGTTGATAAAAGTTTGTTTTGGTCGAGCTCATTTAATAGAACATAAGCTCCGGACATCACATTCAGTAACTACACTGACATAGCCAGTGGTAAAAACATAAAAAGACCACAGAAAACAATGAGCCCTATCTGTATAAAATGATGAATAAATAAAACACCTGTTGCCATGGGGATGCTATAAACACTAGAACCAACTCTGTATTACAGTGTCTTATGGAAAAGAGCAACCTAAGAACAACACGTTAGTGATTTAGGAGTAAGGATGAAAGCGGCCTCTGGGTAACTGGATAACCTTTCCTAAATGCTTTGATGACAGTAATATCTCTCTTCTTGCATCATATATTTTTCTATGATGAAAGGATTTTAATGGTGTCATCTCCTGAACGTGAGGCAACCTGCAGGGCAAAGAGGAATAAACTGAAGAACCTTTTTTTTTTTTTTTTTTGTTGGAGAGAAGAAAACATTTTGAATTTGTTAAAGCTAACATTTTATCAAAATATATTAATATTGGGATATTAAGTGCAAATTACACGCCCTGAAGTGTTAAGGCAACTGGTAATGGAGTATGAAAACATGACGCGCGAAAGTATGAAAATAAACAACACACTCTTCAAGTAGCTGTTCATATGTATCTAAACAAAAGTCATATTCAAACATCTTTTTCAACATGGAAACCTGGTTAGACCTGACTTTCCCTTTATAGTAAGAAGTGTCCATTAAAAACCACAGTCAGAGCTCAGTTATTGATATGTTACACTCTATGTAAGTAAACTAGCACAGGAAGCCGAGGCTCATACTTAACATGCCACTTATGTAATATAACTCCAGCATTATAATCAAATTACAGAATAAGTCTAGAGGGAAAATATATAATAAATCATTAAATAAAAAATAAGTAGTGAGAAATACATGTTATGCCTTTATTTTCTGAGTTAGTCTGATATGTGGGTATTCCTCAATGACAAGAGTACTAACAGCAATTCAAACCAACCTCAAACAATGCTGCTTTAAACCTTACCTTTAGAGGACTCTTATTTTATGACTAAATTTGTTTCAGATCAGGAACCGGAAACAGGACTGTAGAGCAATCAGTTCAGCTTGACTGGTTTTCACCTCATTTGGCACTGCAGCGTCAAAACAAGAATCAGGATCAGACCCAGATCAAGGAGCTGGAAAGCATTGCTTTCCTCACTGGACATCTGTTAGGGACAGGTTTCCTACTGGACGATATATAGATTTCCTGTGATTGAGGAAAGAAAATGACCATTTAGTACAGTGAGATAAATATGAAACCACCACAAACTAAAAATATTATTTATTTTTATATATATCCCAGATTACATGGTATTATTGTGAGTTGAGTGTGTTATATCTTCTTTTTATTTTTATTGTTAGAAAATATAATTTAACGGCTGAATCAAAATAGAAAATGCACAGAAAGTTTTAAAGGTTGAGAGCCACCCCACCCTCTTAGGTAGGGAGGCTGTTGGATTTCTAAATTCCTGGTCACAGCTGCTCCTGTTTGGAAGTTCTTTAATTGGTCAAATATACTAACCAGCCCTTGAGTCAAATACATGTATATATGTTTTGTGTGAATCTACAGGACCAAATACAGGCGCTTGCTTGGTGATATGTCTGATGTCTTTTTGCCCCCCCCTCCCCTTTCACATCTTCAGGGCCGTTCAGTATTCCAGTCAGTTTCATATAATGGCCTATACATAGCAGGCATCGGTGGTGGATGTGCTGAGCTCATCTCTACTCTCCGCTGAAAGAGCCATAACCCTCTCCAAACAGCTGGTTCGGTCCGGTTCATACCGGGGACATAGCAGTCAACGACTCCCCTATGATGAAAAATGTTTCATTAGCATTTTAATCTCGATGGAGACGGAGCCTCTGTCTGCTGGAGTGTGTGCTGACCTTGAGTGAGAGCCCGGCTCTCTTAATGAACCAATCAGCAGGCATCTGCTTACATTTGCCAGCAGCATGGATAAGGTCTATGAGCACGTCTGAGGGGGACACTTTTAACATCAAACTCATCCAGATATATTATATATGCCATATGTAATGCAGAGTTTGGCGGGAGCTTTTATCTAAAGTGCCTCACAGTACACTGACTGCATACATTTTTAGTATGGATGGCCTCAGTGAGAGCAGAGCCTCAAACTGTGATAAGTGCCAGCGTCTGCTCACCTCCATCATGAAAGCCTGTCTGTTTTAGGGAGTGTGTTCCTCTCAGTGACAGTGATGGAGGCAAATTAAAAAAAAAAAAAAAGAGGGAAAGAAAGGTGGCTGACACATCCTCCAAGAATTCACACATCATCAAGTTAATGCCATGTCATTTGAGCCTGGCAGCACACAGAGGCAGAACACGAGTCTGATCCCAAACTATTAAAGAGGAACTCCACCGATTGCTCACAATGAATTCTGTTTATAGCTCTTAGGTCTAAAAGTTTTTAAAAAATTGCATTAAACCTTTTGTGGCTCCAGAGTCGTCTTCTCATTTCTGTTTGTCGGTCAAGACCACATTGATCCCTACTTACATAATACACCAGAATCTATGACTAAAGTGTTGGGGGTCAGCTTTTGTTATGAGTAATGTAGGTAAATTCCACCTTACCACCTGCTTCCTGAGCTTTGGGCCATATCTCTCCGTATTCTTTGGCTGACGGAGTTTGCAGAGTTGCCATGAGAATAGCTGGAAAACTCTGTTTGCTGATGAAGACCATCAGATGTGGTTAAAACCACAACCAAAGCTAGCAGCCATCCATTGAGTTAAAGTTTTTCCATCTCCAAGCTCAAGTAATAAACTTTGATGTTCAGCATAAAAATGTTTGAGTAGATCCATCACTCCACTCACTGGTGTGGGACACATGCAGTCAGGGTGTTTCAATTTAGGAAAATCACAGTACAAAATGTTGAACTGTTCCTTTAACATTCATGTTCCTCAGTAAAGATAATTCATACTGGAAAATAAGCAGCTGTTCCTCCTCTCCTGTCTTTGTGTTAGGGGTCTAACTCTAATGCTTATTTGGAGCTTGCTCACTCACTTCTGATCTGTTTACTTTGGTCAAACTCAAAGACAACAAAGGACTGACCTGACTGTTTGACCAAGCATCGCAAGTTCGACCCTCACAGCCGTGCTGTGTCAGCTGTGTCAGTGTGTCCCATCTACCCTCAATGTAAAATGTAAAAACTGAATTGGAAAAACAAAAAAGCAATAAATAATAGGACGAGAGCACTTCTCATTGGACATGAATCAAGGTCGTATATTACAGGGAGTATATTTTACAAACAGCAGAATAGGTAGATTGGGGATCCAGGCCTTTTTCTGGGGGGAAATAATGTGTGTCTGGTTGCTTTGCCCTCACCAGATAAGGCTGAGTTGAGTGGCACACAAGTCCTGGAACAACAAACAACACTGGATTTATTGGTACTGGCAGGGCTTGTGTTTATAGAAATCACCCTCATGCAGAAGCTGATAAAAGCCTGGACACCAAAGTTCCCTGTGTCACACACACACACACACACACACACACACACACTGGTGTAAGCAAATCATTTTTTTTGTCAGGTTTGGTAAACAGACCAAACGCTGACAGCACATATGATGAAGTTCAGGGTGAAACTTGGCTGTTGAAGGTGCCCCATAGAACGCTGGCTTATCGGGGAATTAGTGCGCAACACATGGAAAGGATGTTTCTGCTTCCAGATGTCCTGTGCCCCATCATCTACAGATCCTTTACCACCATGCTGCTCTCATGAACCTTGTAAATCCCCTTCTTCTCTGCCCACAGACGAGATGAAAATAATCAGTCATATAACCTCATCAGTCAGTTAAAACTGTTCATTTAGTCCAAAGTAATATTTTTTTTCTTACAATGAGTAAATTAAAAGGAAAAAGGTCTCAAAACATAAATGATTTCTTTGTCATAAAACATAGTACGAACAACTCAATCCAGATTCAGCATCTGCAGATGAACTGAATCGGGATCTGAACCACAAACTCATAAAACCATAAATATGTCAGATTTTTATTTATTTATTTTTTTTTACATCAAGATTCAAACATCATTTCCTAAGAAATTAATGAAAACATAAAAATGCCCTCTCTTTCAATGTTAAGGAACAGATTTTTTTTTAAAAATCCTGGATCTGACCATTTAATTGTATCTGCACCTAAATGTGATGGTATCTTCCCTGGACCATGGACCATCCCTCCACCAAGTCTGGTTTTTTGCATAATCTTGCATAATCTTGCTGATAAATAAACAAACCAGCAAAGCAGTATATACAGACACCAAGTGAAAACATGAACTAATGTTAACTGGAAATTAGAGCTGTTGCCATAAAGAGGTCACCAAGGCTGGGAGTGTTTTCATTAAGTAGGACATGCTGCCACCTTTTGGTCAATCATATGCTTTACCAACAAGTGCACAGATGTGTACTGCATTAGAACAATTATAGGCTGTAACAATGTTGTATTCTAATCTTTAAATAATTTGATTAATCTGAAGAAGCTGCCACAAACTGATTCATTAGATTTGCAAATTATATATTATTAAACTCAAAGTTAAAATTAAAATCAGAAAGTTAATTGAAAACTAAATTACAAAATACAAAACTTGTTTTAAAGAGGCTCCATCTCTCTGGAAATCTGAGAGGCCCCCAAAGTTTGATATGTGGCTGAAGGAATTAGGAAGTGTATCACATCTATAGAATAAACACAACTCTAAATGAATGCAAATTTTTCTTGTTGTCTGCTACATGTATAACTTTACAGCTATTTGCTAACTTGTTCTCCATATACATTTTATAAGTTGATACCTACAGCTCATTGGGCTTTTGACCAAAACAAACCTTTTTTCGTTAAAATGCTTATTTTTTCCACGTGTCTGTCACTTTTTGTTTTTTCTCAGAGGGGACGAACAGTCAGGGTGAGGTCCGACCCCCGCTGTGGGATGATGTAGCGCTCCTCTCTGAGCAGGCGCAGCAGCAGGTCCTGGGTGTCCTGAGGCCAGCGGTAGATCCTGGTGCTCTGGAGCCAGGTGGGGACATGTCTCTGAGACACGGACACAGAACAGAGGGTGAGTGGGTAAAGTCACTGTACTGTAGCTGTGGATATGAGCTTCTTAAAATGCCAAGCAGTTAAACTCCCTAAGCCCCGGATTTCTCTCCCAGCTTGGTGTTGATGTTTTGGTCTTGGGGCCGTGTGATGGTGTTTAAAACTAGAATTTGCCAACAGAAAAATATAGAAAACTACTCTAACAGCTACATAAAAACATGTATGAATAATGAATTTGATATGAATGACATTTATTTTATATGAATTTGGATATTTGGAAAAATATTCCATGAGGTGTGATTCTCAATCTATTTTGATGACATGATGTTGGAGTTTGAGCCGCTTCTCATTTTAATTAAATTTTAGCATTCACTGACTCAGCTACTCAGTTTGGCTGTTGTATTGGTTGGTAGTGGTTTGACATGATAGGTAACAATGCAGAGAACTGTTCAACTTAAAGGTCCATTTCACCCGAAATTGGAAAAACCTCACGCGGCCTTCATTCAGTGAAGTGAAGAGTCACTGTGTTTAGCTGTTTATTGTTCGTACTTACTTTAGTTGCATTGGGAAACAGTACAGGTACCAGTCTGAAGTTCAGGCAGCCTTGTTGGATGAATTCATTTTGGATCTGTGCCATTAGGAAGAGAGGATAATCAGTGCACATGGTACTCTACAATCTCACTTAACTCTAAGTGTTTCACTTAATAACACAGGCTAAAAATCGATTCACTCCTCCTTTATCTTTGTGTGGTTTAAATAGTTAGCATTTGTCTACGTACCAGGTGGAGCTGTTCCAGGAACCATTTCCTTTTTCTCCTCTCCCCAGCCGGGTGTGGGAAGAGGGAGTTTAGTGACATGATCTTACCACAGGAGGGCGACACTACAAGCAAACATTTCTGCCTCAGCTGTCGACAGCTGTCTTGTTAGCTGAGCGAGTCCTCACCTGATTGTGAATGTATTTTGTGTGCAGGCCGTGGTCGTCATCTCCATCTCCCTCCACGTCCACCTTGTACTTGGGGCTGATGACCACAATGATGAGCACTGATTTCTGTAAAATGTTACCCCACTGTCAGCCTCTGCAGAGGGCAACACTGTAAACAGATTCACTGTCCGCTCAAGCTCAGTAGTCAGACTTACATCATTCAGATACCTGTCCATCCATTTGGTGATGCCCATTCTTCGGATTGGGTTGTCAAAAATGTCAATCTATTGAGAGACAGGCGGAGTGTGAGTGTTTTGTACGGAAAGCCATCGAGAAGCAAAGCAGAAATGACAGGACTTACTGCTGGTTTGAATCCCTGATCATTCAGAAACTTGGTGAAGAGAATAATTTCTTCAGCTGTGTCCACTGAATATGTGATGAAAACATTCCCTGCCAATGAAAAGTCAGTGAAACATCTCTATCTGTGCTTGAGTTTAGGAAAATGTTTATGCAGCTATATGGATGTGACTTACTACACTCCTCAGGTAGGCTGATGGTCTTCCTGATCTCCCTCGTGGCAGGTCCTGAACCTGGCTGGACAGGGAAATCCACGCTGACCTCATGCATCACATCTCTGGGAGGCAGCACGCTCTGAGCCACAGGCTCATGGGGGGTATTTGAAGCATCTTTCAGGTGCAGCCTGTTTTGTGAGGGATTCCTGTGAAAGGAAATAATCAGAAACAATGTGCGAGTGATTCATGGCATCTGTGGAAAGTGTCATATGAATCACTGCTGAAAAAATTATACCACAATGACAAGCAGGACAGGAATTGTTCTCTTACCAGGGCTGTTGGTGGTGTTGAGGCTCCTGGTGTGGATCTGCCGGGTAATCGTTCTTATACTGATAATAATTATAATTGTGATGGCGCAGGTTTGTTGGAGGGCAGCACGCACAATGTCTGAGATAGTTTCCTTGCTTTGGACTGGGGCCTGCAGACGGACACAGAGGAGCAGACATTAAATTCCTAGTTTGGACAGTTTCCAACTCCTCAGTAATGAGGTCATGCAGCCAAATGATAACTAACAGGGTCGGGGGAGACAACTTTCAAAACTTAATCTAGCACAGATAGCATGATTACTGGATCTGAAAAAAAAAAAAATCCAGCTATCATGTAGCCATGCTTTTTGTCCTACTTTAGGAAAACATTCATTTTAACAGCAGATTTGAATGATATTTATAACTGATGTAACCAGCAGCCAATATTAGTCACTGTTATTAATATAACAGCTCATTTTTATATAATCATAGCTTACTACTAATGACACTAGATGTTACATGATTGCCAAGGGACACTAAAAGTCTCCATTGAGACCCACACAAATAAAATGATTGTAGGGTGAACAGCTCATTAAGACAATAAGACAAGGAAAACATGAAGAGTTAATATACCACACCAAGTGCTTACATCCATGCTAGTGGTTCTGTGATGCTGTGTGATGCTGATAAATGCATTCATCTTGTGTTCACTTATGTCTACATAGTATTCTGTTATCAAATAACAGCATTCAAATGTGTCTCCTAAAAACAAAAACATCCCCCTGAACAGCACCAGATGTGATCATGTTTCTACTGGTAATGAACACTCACGCTGAGCAGGCATACGGACAGCAGGGTACTGTGATGGCTCATAGTAGGGGCAGTTAACGTCAGACACGAGCGGAAGAGGGGCCTCCAAGCATTCCTCCACAGAAAAGTCCAGGGGCCCGTGCGAAGGGCCCGCGGAGCCTCTACTGTGGTTATCCATTCGGCCCCATTCACGCAGCGGTGTCTGCTCTCTGAACCCATGAGGCCAAATAACTGCAGGGAGGGGGGCGTTCATGTGTCCTGAGTGTGTTTTGGGTATAAAGCCAGGTTCTGGAGGAGGACTACAGGCAGCTCTGTTTTGATGCTGGTACTGGCTCTCAGAGAGTGTCCTCTGTCCTTTGTCTGTGTCGTATACTCCCCCGGGTGGCTCGCAGCCATAGTCCTGTGGCCTTTTGCTGGTCTCTTTATGTCCACTGCACTGTTTACAAGAGGGAGGCCAGACCAAATCCAGACTGGAGGAGGTCATGCTCTCATCCATCTCAACAGGAACAGTCTGATGAGGGCAAGGTCCTGACGACGAGAGCAGAACAGAAAAAAAAAAAAACAGGTTTGCACTTCACTCAGAAAGACACTTTGATAGACCAGACAGATTTATGAGTGCTGTGAGTCTCATGAGGCTTAGCTTCTCACCTTTGAAAGAGTCCATTTTGTCACAGAGGAAAAATGTCTGCTGCCCCCCGGTAAAGTGAAAATGAAAACAGTTAAAGGAATTGAATCCTGCACAACACCATAAAGAGACACATACAGCATGTTACAAAAGCGTGGCTGGCACAAAATCAACTGTAGTTTCAGCCAAGAGATTCACAGTTCACTTTTAACAACAAAGACAGGTAAACTATCAACACAGATGTTTTGAGGTGTAGTATGTACACAGTCTTGTAACTTCCTCACTAAACAGGCATGAGACGCTTCACATAGCTTTACAGACAGGTTTGGGTGTAACATATCAGCCCGATCGCTGCAAACTAGTACAAAGGTCAAAATGACTGATCTACAGGTATGTCAGCTATGTCTTCTTACCAACTATCTCCATGGTTTCCAGTATGTTTTCCCCTTTAAATTCACATACAGAGAATAAAGTAAACTTCATTGTGCTCCCACACCTACCTTTTCTTGAAGCTGCTTATCCCTCAGCCACAGCACAAACCTGTTCTGAGGCAAACAGGAAGCATTCCCAACGCTTGTCCCTTTCTGTTTTATGCAAAGCTTGGAAGTCTCGTGACTCATTTATGCAAATAGTGCAGGGCCCCACGGCTACAAGTGCCAATCAGGTTGTTTCTTCAGCAAGGTAGGCATTCTACAGTCAGCCAGGTTTAACAGTTTTTGTTTTTCTTTATTTGAAAGGTGCCAGATTTCATTTTCAACATCCTAAAGCAATAAATTCCAATGCAACAATAAGTTAACAATTTTACTTGACATGTACATTAATCTAATTTGCATTTGTATTAACATTTTATTCGTAACAAATGACTTTACTATTCCTTTTCATGTAGCAGTTCTGGATGAGCAGTGAAACACTGTCAGTGCTAGTTGCCAGTTGCTCTTTTGTCATAACTGCACGACTCAAAAACTATATCAACTTACCCAAAACTAGCATGTCACACAAGGGGCTCTGTGAGGCTGTAGAAAGGCACAGTGGCACTTTGAGCTAAATGCTAACACAGCATGCTACCATGCTAATGGTATCATCATTTTAGTGTTAGCGTGTGCTAGCGTGCTAACATTTGGTAATCAACTCAGAGCAGCTGAGGTTCTCTTTGCTTTTGCAAGTATTTGGTCATAATGCAAAGTATTGGACAAGCAGGCCAACATCGCTATCTCTGGAGCCACCCTGCTGGCATAGCTAAAACCAAACTCATTTTAAATTATGAAATCATTTCACAAAAGATTTGGAAGTCCACTTGCAATCTTTTTCCACAGCTTTCAGTGGCATCTAATAGTCTTCATCAGTGAACAGAGTTTATTCAGTTGTCAGGGAGATGGCTTAGTTGTCATCACGGCTCCTACTGTACGAGGGGTGACTAATACGTTTGTGGCTTAGCGAGTCAGTTTTAGCACTAACACAGTCCTCTCCTCTGAGCTCCTCTGAGCTCCTCCTCCATTTTGGGGAAGAGGTAGTGAGTAGTCTGAGGATGTCAAATCAGGTGAATAGGGCAGTCGTTGGATGAGTTCAAATCTCGCATTCCTGGATGTCATGGTGGACGTGCAGGCTGGATCTCAAGAGATCAGTGTAGCAGGCCTCTGTGAAAGTCTGAACCTTTTCCAGGTGTCCACGAGCAGTACTCCCTCTGCATCCCAGAAAACAGAGGCCATCACCTTGTCTGTCATCTTGTCACTTCACTGATTTGGCTTTCTTGGGAGCTGGAGACTCCAGGTGTTTACACTGATTCAGTTTTGGGACCCAATGAGCTGACACCTTGGTTATCTGGAGCTTGTTGTGGATAACATGGCCACGTTCCTGGGAGGTACCCAGCTCTGTGGCAATGTACCACTGTGTTATTCATCGATCTGTCAAGCTCATGTCATGGATCTTGTCAGTGGTCGGGGGGTCATCTTCCATGTTTAAAGTCAGCAGCCCACTTTTTCATCATGCTTTAAGAAGGGGAACTCTCCCCCAGTGTTGCCACCATGTCCTCGTGGACCTCCTTGGATGAAAAGCCCTTGAGACAGAGCTAGATGATGACTGCATGAAGGCTGATGTCCATTTTCTCAGACAGTGCTGATTTGAAATTTTCAATTATTCAAAATTGTAGTTGACCTGCATGTACATGTAACAAGAGCTGTATAACTCATCTCCTTCTACCTTAGACCACAAACATCAGTCGCCCCTTGTTTTATCCACTTATGAAGATCATGACATAACTGGTAAGTGGGCCTTTAATTAAGATTATTTTGCTAACGACAAGGTCAATACAGAACTTTCAGACTTAAAGGATTATTATTTATATAAAGTCGGATCTTTTCTTCCGGTTCCTTTCTACTCTGTCTGTTTCAGGTTGGTTAGCATGACAGTCACACTGTCGCTCGATGGTGAAGCCTTATGAGTCACAACTGAGAAGACTTTCATGGTTGTGTGGGTGAGAACAGACCCCAGCTCACGTGCCTTCGCCTTACAGGTCACCACCTGGACCAGCTCCCGTCGGAAGCGCCGGCTGACCATGCAGTAGAGCAGGAAGTTGGTGGTGGAGTTAATGTTCTGCAGCATGTTGGCTAAGTCTCCGGCCACATTGATTGGGATGCTATAGTCATTCCTGTTGAAGTTCTCGTTGTTGTACTTGGTTCTCAGGATGCAGTACGTGACAAAGCGGGGCAGGCTGAGAACCACGAAGGCCACAGAGACGGTGCCCAGCAACAGGATAGTCCTCCGCAACATGCCCCTGGTGCTCCTCCCATGCATGACGCGACGCTCCTCCTTGGTGAAGAGGTTGCTGGCGCGGCAAAGATGATATCCGATGAGGTAGTTGAAGATGATGACCAACACAATGGGGATTCCCCCTGAGAGGAAGGTGGTTATCCACACTATAACAGTAGAGTAGGCCTCATCACGGTAATGACACCTGGGCAGCGTCACGTTCTCCCCGTTCACAGTAATGTTAACAGGTGTGACAATATTGATCCAGCCCAGTGGCACAGAGACCAGATGTGACACCAGGACAATAGACATACATGTGAGTTTAGTGACCCAGGCCTGAGAGAAGTGCTGCTTGGCCGCTGTGCTGCGGAGGACAAGGTAACGCTCGATGGTGAACACCACCACGATCCAGGAGGAGCTGTAGAGTGATCCGTACTGCAGGAATCCCAGGATGCCACACCAGGGGTGGGAGTGCCAGAAGGGCTGCAACAACCAGAAGGTGAGGGTCAGGTCAATGAGGATCACCCACACCAGGTAGAAGGTGTCCACAATGGCCAGACAGCTCAGGTAAATGATGGCCGTCTCAGACATCCCACAATTACGGAAGGAGATCATGTAGAATGTGAAGAGGTTGGCTGGAAGGAAAAGACAGAAAGAAAAGAGGAAACTGTTAACGACGGTTAACAACTTCAGAGCTGTCTTGTTTCCATTTCTATTTTAGCCAAGTACAGCATCCACAGATTACTCATATCTTTGGATGCTCTCTGTGTGCCAAGAACTCTGCCTTTATAAGAACAACATGGAACATTATAATACGGCCAAATACGAACTAAGGTCAGCAATTAGGAAAGCAAAAACAGCAACAGATAGCATCTAATCACTCTAAATTCATTTGGAAAAACTAAAAATCATAATATCGATAATGATCGAATACAACAAGGTACAAACCTGGAATACCCATGATGCAAAGCAAAGGGTAGTAGATTTTCTGAACAGTAACAAAGACGGTCACACCGACTCCCTCCATGATTCCCTCACTGCCAGGCAAGCACTCACATGCTAATACCTGCAATAAAAGCAACAGAAAGCCAGGTGAGGTGCTGTTACTGAAACAGAGAGGAGAGCAGCACGATCAACACGTACTGGTGAGGGTCCACAGTAAACACTGGAGCTTTTTATTCCATGATTCGACTTTGATTTCAAATGTTAAATGACTAAAACTGAAGGTTTTAAGCTCCTGCATTCAATTTCTGCAGATTCTGCAAATATCAATTCAAATGTGAAGTCAGGGAGAAAAGTCAAGAATTGTACAAAACTATTAGTAATCAGTCAGTAGAAATATAAGTTAATTGCAAATATGTTTAAACTACATTTGGTTTTAAATGCTTGCAGAGAGGTCACTTCAGTCCTCCCTTTAGCCTGCTTGGTTGTATGACTAATGTGTCATCACTGTCTGTCATCAGATTTTTTTATTGTTATTGTTTTTTTTGTTTAACCATGTTTGAACTTGTACACAGATTAGACAGATTCTTATTTAACGGGGCCATTGAGCTGACGACTCACAGTAAAAGCTGGACGAAAGCTGATCTGTCTGCTTTTGGGTGGGTCTCATGCCTTGAGTCTCTGAGGGAAGGCAGCAGTGGACGTTTCTGTACAAAGTTGTGTTTTGTTTTTAAATCCCTGTCTGGTTTTCCCATGTTACATAATAACCGCACATAAAGATCCAGCTGTTATCTTGAACACACACACAGATATGTAGCCCTCTGACTAATGGTTCATCTTTGACACTGACTTTAAGCACAAACCTAAATAACCTTTACAGAAATTCAAGAAAGCTAAAATATAATATTTCATTCATCAGTGTTAAAATGGATAAAATCAGACACACCTACTGTGAATCCGACCTCCTCCGTGTCTTCCTTGTAGCTATATCCACCTCTGTGTGATACACAGAGGTGGCTTCATCCACACAGGTACAGCTGGAAATGTGTCCACGAGCACCGAGTGTCTCAGTGATATGAGCAGGGGTGTGTGTCACAGCCTCAGCTGCTGCCCCTATAAAAGCTCCAGGAGGAGGGAGTCACCTCACAGATGACTGTGAAGGCTCAGTTGATATTCAGTGTGTGACTGCAGTGCTTTGGATTGGGATAGATTGGTTAGAAACACTGTTCCTGACAAAACAACCATCATCCTACTGTCCCTGCAGACGCAAGGTTCAACAGTGTGAGGTCACACTGTTGAACCCTTCGTCTTCAGGTCAGCTTGGACTTGTTTTG
>JBBMJY010000011.1:18855828-18874296 GCA_037833715.1 Toxotes lorentzi | reverse complement strand
GGACGTGTGCTCTTCCGCTCTATCGTCCTCCTGTCCCTGCAGACGCATGGTTCAACAGTGTGAGCTCACACTTTTGAACCCTGCGTCTGCAGGTCAGCTTGAATTTGTTTGGAAGTTGATCGAGGTTCTTTATCCACCATTCAAACAATCCTTCCTTGTAATTGTACATCAACTTTTCGACGTTTTAACTGGTTGTGTCAGGTGTGGTGTGATTACTACATTGCCTGCACCTGTTACTTGCCACAGGTGCATCTAAATACAAGTTACAGGAGCATCACATGCTCGAAAAGTTTCAACAAGGTGCCAATCATTTCGTCCAGTGCATTTTGGAGTTCTGTGTGAAATTTCATCAAGTTTGACTTTTTTTTCCTTTTTTTGTGTTGTTCCAATGCAAACAAAAGAAATACACACGTGAAAACCAAAACATTTTACAATTGCAGCATTTCTCTGGGAGAAGTGTTACATTTTCTGACAGAACTGCACGGGTGCTGATATTTTGGACTGTAAAACACAATAAAACTTCTGTTCACTTTAATTAAAGTCTGGTTCTGGTAAAGGGCCCCGGTGATATGAGCTGCTGTGAGCAGAAACACGAGGGAAAGACCCACACACACCACTGGATGGACTGATGATTGACAATGTCCTTTTATTCAACACAAAATCACTGGCATAAAGTCTGTGAAGCCAGGAAACAAAAACTCATCGTCATCGTCGTGGTGGAGGAACTGTGGCCTCAGTCTCAGCTGGAGCAGGTTTCCTTCAGGATCCTCTCTGTGTTGATTACTTTGGTCTGTAAAAATGGATGAATGAAAAATGCTCGTCCCAGTTTCCTACAGGCCGAGGAGACGTCTCCCGAACCTACGGTCTACAACCCAAAGAGGTTACAATCACACAGGACAAAGAGAGGTAGCAATGAGCTGTCAATCAACACACACACACACACACACACACACACACACTCGTGAGCGTGTCATGGTTTCCTCGTACAAACACTAGCATGTGGAAAAGAAGTGTCTTGGAAAGAGTGTAAAATGTTTATTGTTCTTTTCTGAATTTCAAACGGCAAATCACTGAATTAACAAAACAGGTTATGATAAAAAATGGAAAAGAAAGACAGAAAAGAGGGAAGTTAACCACACTTAATAACCATTAAGCTGTACAACTGAAAAAAAAAGAGGGGTATCCACGGACCACGAAACCACCTGCATTAAGACCAGATCAGAGACCAGGCCGGGTTCAACACATTTTCAATTCAGTGGAATTTAAAACCTTCAGATCTTGAATTTCTCTTCTGAACTGCAGCACTGAACTGACCCCAGAGCTCCTGTGACCTTACAGAACAACTGTCCAAGGATGAAAGGTTCAAAAAAAGATGTCAAAACCAAAGACTCAAAGAACTGAGAGAATATAACTCTGTTAGTAAAACATAAAAGAAGAAATAACTCGGGGAGAGGGGGGGTTTGAGGTGATCCAGGTTTGGGTGCAGGTCAGCTCCCTGCAGGCTCACGCAGAGGACGAGCAGGAGACGAAAAAACAAGAACCTCAATGATGAGGAGAGGCCTCAGAGTGACGGCTCAAATAAAGGCAAACGGACTCTTCTTCCACGAAGCTTTCTTTCTTCCCGCGAAACAGAAACAACACAGAAATGTTCCACCCGGATTCCCTCCAAATTATCAGCGGGGCGGGAGGGGGATATGTTCGAAATCCTCACGCTCTGCTTTAATTCACAAAAAAAACACCTGATGGGTGTGAGACATCTGTCGAAACAGTCTGACGCTGTGAGGAAGCGTTGGAGGGAGTGAGAGAAAAAAAAAACCAAAAGAGGCTGAGAAGAAAGTCAAACAAAAACAAAACAAAAAAATTATATATATATAAACAAGGTTTCCCATTCAATCTCTAGAAAAGAATCCAGGACCTACAGTATAATACACCCACACATTGACTGTGCCTGCTCAGGTGCTCATCTTCCTTTGCCTTTATTATTTTTATCATTATTATTATTTTGTGCAGGAGAAAATAAAAATCTTAAACGGAAGCAAACAAACAAACAAACTAAAACAAGCCTTTCTTATTTACACTGAATACAGGTTTTTCATTGCATTAATCACACCCCCAGCTGTCCCCGTCCAACCCTCAGCTTCCCCTAATCATCGCATTTGCAGAGTTCAGACACCAGGGGGCGAGAGGGAGGGAGGGGGGAGGGGTCAGAGACCCAGGGTCGTGTTTTCTGGGAGTTGGTGTTGGAACTGAAACGCTCGGCTCGAGCTGAGGAAGCTGTACAGATCCCTAAAATAAAGGCCTAGCTGGGAAGGCTCCAGAGTTTTTATTTTTAACAGCACTGACAACGTGGTCCCAGCCCTGAGCCGCCTCCCCCCTCCCCCACCCAGAGAGAGAGAGAGAGGGAGAGGGTTTGGAGAGGGGATGGTTTAGAGGTTGTCCCCGGGCTGGTACTGAGGTTCAGTGGCTGTGAAGTAGTCCTCCAAGAAGGCCTGCAGGTACTCGAAGGTGGGCCGCTCCTCGGCGTCCTTCTTCCAGCACTGCAGCATCAGCTCGTGCAGCGAGATGGGGCAGTCCTGGGGGCACGGCATCCTGTAGCCCCGCTCCACCTGCTCCAGCACCTCGCGGTTGTTCATCCCTTAAGCAAACAAACAAACAAACAACTTAACATCCTGAATCTGTGAAAACCTTTAACCTCAGACACGTGGCTCGTTTTTAAAAAGGTTCACTGTGTCAGAAAAAGCGGTTCTGTTTCAGACCACAACCCGCCCTCCCCCCTCTTACCTGGGTAAGGCACCCGGCCCTTGGTGACCAGCTCTGTGAGCAAGATGCCAAACGACCACACGTCCGACTTGATGGTGAACTTCCCGTACAGCGCAGCCTCCGGGGCGGTCCACTTGATGGGGAACTTGGCGCCTGCAGGAGATTGAATGAGATGAACGGAGCGTCTCTTCCTGCACTCATCAGGATCAGTTTACTGATCCTGACGGTCAATCTGTGATCTGATGTGTACTGTGAAGCCTGGAGGTTGTGCAGCATCGCTTGCTGTGTCTAACACTGGACGTCAGTGGAAGCTCCGCAGCTTTGAATGAACTCGTTCTTTTATGTTGCTTAATTAATTCAGCGACTGACTTCCTGTCTGCTTAGCCTGTTCTTCAAAGTCCTCAGTTACTCTGCTCTGGAAGGTGAACACAGGCCAAGAGTTAAAAAGTTAAAAAGACATCTGCCTGCCATAAACTGTTAATGATTAACCAGCTATTGATAGTTGATGCCGGCCGTCTATTGATTAAGGAAACTGCTTAAAACTGCCATCGCTGGTCACTGCTAGCTGCTGAGGGAGAAATGGTTGAACCCCGCCCTCGCCCCGCCCTCACCCCGGCCTGACCCCGCCCCCTAAAACAGACAAAGATGTGTGGAGCTGGGAGCAAATATCTGACTGTGGCTTCGTTTCTGCTCGTCGTTTTGACGTGGGCGCTGACAGAGTTTCCTCCATGACCTAATGCAGTCACCATGTGTGAGTGGGAACATGAAGAATGTGAGATTTAATATACTGTGTGTGTGTGTGTGTGTGAGAGAGAGAGGAGAGGGGAGCTTCACCTTGCCGAGCGGTGTATTCATTGTCTTCGATGAGCCTGGCCAGGCCGAAGTCGGCGATCTTGCACACCAGATTGTCTCCCACCAGGATGTTGGCGGAGCGCAGGTCTCTGTGGATGTAGTTCATCCTCTCGATGTAGGCCATGCCTGCTGCCACCTGCAGCACAGCACAGGGAGCGCTCTGCATCAACACTCACACACACACACACTCCAAAAGTCCTCCAGGCGTTGCTTCAGGATGTGCTCCAGGGTACGTGGATACCAAATCTTTACATTAAACTTAAATCCAGCTTCGTTTGTAACTTTTACTGCATTGAACACATGCAGTGAACAGCAGAGCTGCTCAGGCTCAGCGAGGCTGATTTTAAAAAGATGACTTATTACCTGCAGGAGATCTGGGTCAGAGCAGGATCAACTGATTCATTGATAAAATATCGGCAGATTAACCACTGATGGTGAGTGTGATGGTACAGGACTGATCCCATCAGTTTAACATAATGAATTCATCAAGACAACAGGTGAACATGGAGGACGTTTCCCTCGGCGACCAGACGCTGAAGAGTCCCACGGGTAAAACCCGAGCTTTACCTGTGCTGCCATGTCCACCAGGTTCGGCAGCTTCAACCCTCGTCCTTCTCCGTCCTTCAAGAAATCCAGCAGGCTTCCTACAGAGGACATGAACAGATGTCTCATTTATAGTCCACGTACACACACACACACTGATACTGACGATCACCACAAATACTTTAACATTCCTAAAACTTCATACTGGTTTTCCTCTGTGCAAACACACGGTCCTCTCCAGCTTGCTGACCTAGACGTGGCAGCCTCTGTGTACAGCAGACACGCTGATGCACATCAAAGTTTCCATTATGGTGCTCTTTGCTGTTTAATGTGCATCCACAGCTCTTTGTTGTGGGCTTTCTGAATTCCAGGGTTTTCGGAGGATTGTTTTTGAAAAGCCTGAATCGTCTTCAGTCTCTTTGAAACAAAGGCTTTCCACAGCTCAACAGTTACTGTTAGTCTGATGGGAATAGAACAACTACGCTTAAAATGCGTAAACGAATGCGTTTTACAAAGTGTGTGTGTGTCTGAGTGTGTGTGTGAACACATCAACACCCAAACAGGCACACGTAGGATCCACTGCTTGAGATTTACACTGGAACATCCACTCAGCGGTGCCCGAAGTCTCTCGGGATCACAGACTCTCCTATGATCGTGTCCAACATCAGGCCCAGAATTTTCTAAACATTAGAATCTAGTAGCAGATTGACTTTTCTGCTAAATTTACTTATTCATGCCTCCAAGAGGATGAACCCTTTCCATTTTCAACACTCCAGAAGTTTTGCCTTTGGGACAAAACATAAGCTTTATGAGCAAAATATATAATCTTCATTATATATTCATCTGTAACAGGTGAATACTTTCCTCAATATATTCTTACATCCCAGGGGAATAAATCCCTTAGATTTGAATGAATAATCTTTCCTTTCACTGTGCAGAGCACACGTCAAAGCATCGCTTAAGCTGACTTTATTATTAAAAAAAAAGTAGCTGGATATTGGGCCTACGGTGGCTATGAGACTGCTGATAGCGGCTAAGACGTCTGCTGCTTTTCAGTAACACACGTCTAACAAAGCCATCTCCACTGCAGACCATGAACGAAACAACGCAAAGCCCAGGACTGCAGTGGTCTTCTGTCCTCCTTTGTTCTACGTCACAAAGTGAATGAAGGACTGTAAACACTGTTACTGTGGGGAATATGATTGAAGCAGGATAAGGTATCCACTGTAAGGCAGGACTCCAGTTACTGCCCTGCTCTGATTATAAATTCAGTTTGAAACACAGCTGGATGCACAGCTTCCTCGGCTTTCCCTTCATGTCCCTCCCTGTCTCAGCTTTAGAGCCTCGCAGGACTCAACCTCCACTATGGGAAGCAATGAACACTGCAAGCTCAGGGTGCTGCTAGTGGGGCTTTAGTATTCATTTCACATTTTCATATGATTTTCCATAGGACTAATGGACTAGCATTAGTGAGCACGGCGTGTGTTCCTCTACCTTTGCCCATGTACTCTGTGACGATGTAAATGGGCTCCTCAGACACCACGGCGTAGAGCTGCACCAGCTTGTCATGGCGCAGTTTCTTCATGATCTGAGCCTCCTCCAGGAAGGACTCTGGGGACATGGTGCCAGGCTTCAGAGTCTTCACCGCCACCTTAGTGGTGCCGTTCCACGTTCCTGACACACACACACACACACACACACACACACACACACACATGTTGGCATTGGTACACTGTGAGCACTGATTTATATTCAAATCGTGCCATTTCAAAGTAAGACTTGACAACCCTGCTGTCTAACCTGAGGAGATGATTGGCGGCTGAGAAGCAACTCTAGTCAAAAACAACGGGGCGGAAGTCTTACTTTGAAATGACAATGAAGTAAACATGCAAACATGGGGGGGGGGGGGGGGGCATGAGACTCAGCCCATCTTTCCCTCTCACACACAGAGTCCGTGGGGAAGGATAACTCAATGGGTACCAGATTTAGAGTGGAACTTGATTTGAAATGGATTTGAAAAACCAGGAGAGGCCCAGCAGGGCTCTGAGAGACACAATATGCCAGCACAGGGGAGCAGATAATCCTTTGTAGGATGATTAACAAAAGCAACACTGTAAGCTCCTCATTGGTTACCTGCCAGTGTACACTGCCATAGTAAGATATATGTTCACTTCAGTTAAGCAGTGCTCCAGTTATCTCATTCTGTGACAGTAATGTGATATTATAATCAGTGTGTCTCTGTGTGTTTGGTGGGTTAGAGGGTTTAGTTTAAGAGCAGCCTCATAAATCAGAGCGTCAAGCGTTCTTTAATGACGCAGCTGTGCAGATGTTTTGGGATTCGGGGCCGAGCAGGTGATGATCACCTGCTGGGTTCGGGTCCCAGAGGCCGGGTGTCATCTGTCAGCATTTGTCCAGTTGGAATATGATAAGAACACACTCACCCTCAGGTTCTGCAGTATGGAAGTCTAACATGGCAAATATAGAAAACCTAAATAAGACATTATATAATAATGGGGGGGGGGGGGGGGCGTCTTTTTCTGAACCTTTCTTTAATTTCCTGAAAATGATACTCTGACATTCCCCCCCACTCCACGCTGTGGGTGGCCAGCTGTGCAGAGGTGAGAGAAGGGCAAAGCCATGTTCTCTCTCAAGCTCTATTTGTGGTAGTTTTTATGTGTAACAGCATTAATGTCATCCTGGAGAGACTGTCTGAAAATGTGCACCATTATCCTCATTGTTAAAAAATATCACATCTCTCCCCTTCAGTTTAACATGTGTCTGACAGTTCATTCAGCAGGATGAGGTGCTGAGCTGATGTGGTCTTTGGCCCTTTCAGTGTTGAGTCTCAGGCTGTAGTCTGCCTGTTATTTAATGTCACTGTCAGCCACTGAGGCCAGGACTTCAACAAGTCTTCCTCTCCTTTATATACAGTATTTTTGGTTGGTTTATACATTATTATAGATATGTAATATTTTGGACTGCCATACTGCAGAGCATACTCAAGGAATTGCTGTCTCGGCATTTAAGAATAAACAGAAAAGGATAAAGTAAAATCTAAATATTTCGTTTTCAGGCTGACCCACTGTTTAAAAAAAAAAAAAAAAGAAAAGAAAGAAAGAAAGAAAAGAAGGGTACTTCTTTTATTCGGGGATTTTCTTACCATAAAACACATCAGCAAAACATCCTGTCCCCAGCTTTACTTCCAACTCAAGTGCGTCTCTGCTGATCTCCCAGGCATCATGACTCAAGCCCACAGTGTCAGGGATGTAGTTCACACACACGCCCGTTAAATTAAAGCACAAACCATCCGCACTCTCTACAGGGGGGAGGGAAGGCAAGGCACACAGGGTTAACTACCGGGGAGAGGAACATGCAGTGAGGCACATGGAAGGGAGCCATCTTTAGACTGTAAGAGCAGAGTCTCCTGATACGCTGGATGTTTTTCCAGATGATTTTGGGTGGATGGGGTCAGAAACCAGCAGTTTCTTCCTCTGGCAACATCCCCAAACTGAGCATTATGAAAATTTCCTGCCCTATTTTCTCGTTTGATCCCCTCCCACCCGGGCCAGATTATTTGCTTGTGTTTTGGAGTCAGTCTGGTGTCTCTGCTGCTTCAGTGTGGGCCCCTTTCCTTGTGACCTCGTCTTCCGGAGACGACCGGATCCGTACCCATCCAGACCTCCCCAAACTGCCCGTTCCCGAGACGCTTGATTAGCTGCAGTGACTCCCGTGGGATCTCCCACACGTCTTTGGTTTTGACGGAGAGGTCGGCGAGGCGTGGCATCCCTTTGTGGCAGGGAACCACCAAGCGACAGCAGAGCCCAGCGGCTCGGTCTGCACACGGCGCGCAGCGACGCACAAACAAGAGCATAAGAGAGAGAGAGATGCACAGAGAGTTAGCATAGCAGGGGAGAGAGGAGAGCTTAAAAGCAACACAACAAAACGAGGACATGAAGGAGTGGAGTAAACATGAAAGCCAAACATCACTTCCTTTCTTTGCGCTTCCTGGATGGCACACAGGCTGCGCTCAGGTCAGAAGACCCAGCAGTAATCAGTCTAATGTGCTCTCCCTGATCCCCACTGATCGTCAAATCAGCCAGAGTGCTGCCTGGCTGTGCACGTCTCAGAACAAGTAAAATGCTGCTAGGAATTTATCTACAGGAGCCACTGAGACACTGAGAGGTGCTTTCACAGACTGAGGCTTGAAATATTTGGGAAGTGAAGGATCCAGTGTTTCTGCAGCTCGACTCCAGCTCCAGCTTCTATCTCTGATGAAGCAAAAACATATGTTATAATATAATAATATGTTGAATAGATTGCCATGCAATCTGTCCTGACGTTCATCGTCCCCAGAGGATACTACAGAGCTGCAGTACTCTTCAATGGAAACAGATGCACCATGAAATTTCGATCACATGATTAATCACCAGTAAGATGTATTTCTCAGCAGTTTCTCTAAGTTAGATACAACATCAATTACAACGAGTTATTTTTGGTCCAGTCTTCTCTCCTCTGTATGTTGCCTTGTTATGGTGGCTGCAGAAACAGAGCAGATATGGGTGCAGGTCATAGAAAAAGCATAGGCTCTATGATATGGCTCACTTCGGCTAATGGCATGTACGACTCACATAAACTTTACGATGATGAAGGTAACTGATGTAAAGAGATAGCTCCGAGCGTCAGTCACTCATCAGGGAAATTTTACATCTGCTGTTGTGGTTAAACACAAAGATAAAGCGCAGGAACTTATTGTACCGTGAGAAGCATTAGCAGCCACGCTTGTTCAGGCGGCTGAGTGGTGCTCTCGCCGCTTCCACTTCGATCCTCTCTTCCTCTCTGCGTACGGCTGTCGCTTTAGCTGATGACACCACATGGTCTGTGTCAGGAAATCAAACGTCTCTTGCGTTTGCTCTACAGGAAGTGCTTGTGTTTGCCAGTCATTGATTAAGCCGGTGAATAAGGCCAGAGTTTCCACTGATACCTCCATGCTGATATCTAGAGGACCTGATACCTGGTGGCGGTGGTGGTGGGCTGTTTGCATGGGGCAGTAAAGATGAGATAAAGACCCATGTTCAACCTTCAACTTGGCCATTAAAGCCCATCTGGTCGGTCTACTGCTTCAGCTGCTCCACTCAGACGTCAATACAGCTCTGTGTTCACTCTGCTGCCTGTCACGAAAACCTGTCAATATGTGGACCGTACTGCAGTGGTTAAAAAGCAGGCACTGATCCACTCTGAGGGCAATGAACGAACGGCTGAAAGCAGGCCTGTCTCATGTTCCTTCAAACAATAACTCCTGTTATCAGCAAAGGTGCGTGACGTAATCACACTTCAGGTCAACACATAGCTGCTTTAAAGTGTTGGCTGAAAGGCCACAAACAGAAATTACCCATTTGAGTTCACTCAATTTCCAAAGGTATCTTGATTCAGAGGTTTTAAGGGCGTCATTGTAATATTTCTGAAGTACTGTGATAAAACCAGTGATATGTTTTATCTGTGAAATGGTAAAAATGTGTAATTACACTACTGAACTGCCTGTTCTGTCAGGAAATGATGAAAAAAAGCGAAATGTCTGGAATGAGTCAAAATTACGAGATGACTAAATAATGACACTGAGTCAAAACCATGTCTAACTTTTCACCAGCTTATGTTTATTTCTTCTGGTGGAAATGGGCTTACATTACTGAGTCAGTGACGTTAGCTAACACTGGCCACCATTAGCAACTGAATAAGTACGGCTGCAGCAGAAAAAGAGAACAGAGGTGAAGAATTCAACCCTTCATGTACCATTTGTTCGTTCAGCCTCTGTAGCTTCCCTGTAGTTTTGCTTTAAATGTGCAGTGAATTCTCCAGGCCTCATGTACTGTGGTTTTCTGATCTCTTCAGCTTCATCTGAAGAATATTCTACAGCTGAAGGCAGATATGGCTCTTTCAAGACACGTAAAACGGAAGGAAGCAGAAAAGCCACGAAAGCACAAGCCCTGAAAAGAGTCAAGGTTATTCACAAAGGTCTGCTGTTGGCTCCATATGTCATCTGGAGTGGTGATAAAATGCAGAGGGACGGTTAATGTTCCATGACACAAACACACACAGAAAATCCATGGTGTTGATTTTAGGGCTTAAACATCGAAATGTCAATGCGCCAATTAGAGCATGACAGCAATAATATCCTTTTGACAGAGCAAGGGACAGAATGAGAGTGATAAAACACAACAAATGCAAGAGAACAAATAAACACAGGCTCTCGTTTATGTCATCATTACTAATACACATGGATTCAAATAAAAACAAACTGGAGAGATAGAGAAAAGTCCGAATGCATTAGTAGAACTAAAACAATGATCGAGGTCTCTTCCTGTAAATCTGATTATTAAATGTGTGTCAGCAGCACAGATGTCAGTGGTCATCTCCTGAGAGCGCACACAGCCAGGAGGAACGAGCTTAACACACACTTCTGGATGAGCTCACAGTGATGCAAGCTGAAGCTCTGACACACAGACACTCTGGAGAGCGGGTCCTGCAGTCCTGCATGTACTGTTTCCCAGGGAAATATTGCAGCCAGACCACTGAGTGGCAGCCTTGTTGGTTTTTCAGGCTATTTAACAAACCACATTCTTTCTCTGCTGTAGGCTTTAAGCTGCACAAGTCACTACAGCTTAACAGCAAGATACAGAGATTGAAAGTGAAAAAACCTTCAAACGTTCAAGGCCACTCAAGTGTGAAGCTGCCTAATGCATCTTTAGTCTGGCACACACTTACATGTTCTTTATGTATGCATTTGCTTCTGTGCAGAGTATGTCTTAAACTGAACTAGAATATATTCTGAAATGAACCAGAATACGTACGTTAACCAGAATACACTCTGTCCTCAGATCAACTCACTATGTGCTGAAGTGAATACGTCCTAAAACTAACCCGTACATACAAACGCAGAGTCAGTGTCAGTGAATAGCTTAGTCTTCATACCTGAGTAGTGCTGAACCAGTTGCTGCAGTGTTTCAAACTGAGCCCTGGTGGTGATGTAGTAGCCGCCGCTGTCCAGCTTACGGATCTTATAATGCTTGACGTGGTCGCCTTTAACATCGTCCCAGTCTCGTATGGACAAGGAGAAGGCGCCTGGGGGGACACAGATTGGGGATTGAGGGAATGAGGTCTGAGTGACTGGACACCAAGAACTTGTGGACGTAAAATAAAGAATAGAACAGGTTGTATCACACAGGTTGATGGTGTGAGTTTGTGTCTATGCTTTTACCCTTTGTGGTTTCACTTTCACGAATGAGATAGGTGCCCCGCGGGTTGCCGGTGGACAGCAGCTGCCTCTCTGCATCCTTACGGCCCAGTTTGCCAAAGTACCAGCTGCAATCACAGACAGAGGTTATTGTACAGTGTACAGGTTCCCTCTTAGTCAACACTGTTGACTACGCAGATCCTATGCACCAACGTAATGGTGGGCAACAACTTGTGCTGTGATCTTACATGAAAATTCTCATTAGAAATACAAGAAGACAGTAACTTAAGCAGAGTGTCTTACAGTCACTGTATTACTTTCATGTCACTGTATTTACTGTATTGATCAGAGATATGACAACGAGGAACATGCCTGATGATCAGCACATTCAAATTAAAGCTGCTTGACTCCACATGATGAAAAAAAAAAAAAAACCCACTCAGTATTTAGGTGTCCATGACCCACTCACATCAGTGCTTCTTTCCATGACTAGGTTTAGGCCACTTCCCACACAAAGATAACACTTTGATACGGTTTTTGAAGGCTTTTGTTCATCATTTCGTCTTAAGTCTTACAGCTGCTTGTTTTTTAACTAATGTACTGTGCATGGAAAAAAAGCATTTTCATATCCCACGGTGTCACAAGAGCTGCCCTTCACTTTGGTCAGAATGCCAAAAGATTTTACCCTAGATACTGCTGAGGATAATTCCTAATATTTGTCCTTACCAAGTGTAAAATTCCTACTTGACAAGAAACATGCACAATTTTAAAAGTAATGATGAAACTAGAGTTACTGCCTTGCAGCTGTACACCTCTGCCAGTCTGAGGCTTGGTCAATGAAGCAACGAGTCTGATAGAACATGAAGTTGAAGCTATGATAGTAGACGACGCTTCAAATGTGGATGTTGTTGCGAAGGAAGCTACAAATTCTAAAACGTGGATTTATCATTCGGTCTATAAAGCAAGAGAAAACCCACACAAGCACAGGTAGAGCATGCACACTCCACACAGAAAAGCCCCGAGCAACCACTGCACCACCGCCCCTAGTTGTCGCAGCTCCAGTTTGGGTATTAGGCAGACTGCTGCAACATTAACTGAGCACGTGTATGCTTCCCAGAGGCTGAACCATTTGAATTCAGGACACTCCATTAACCTTTCCTTACCCCCAACCTCAGGACAAAATTTACCTTTTTTACCCCATGATGGGCAAGGCTCTAAGACAAGATTCCCAGTGGGCTGTTTATTCTGACCAACACTTTCACACTGTGTTATGTCATGAATACTGGATCTGCTAGTGAGACTTAAGAATTTCAGTTTTATTGTATTTTTTTTTGTATATTAGAATTTGACAGCCTGCCTGTCATATAGTCAGTGACCAGCTGAAGGCCTAGGACCTATGCATAGACTACTGTTCCGTCGTAGTCTCTACACGTATTCAAAGCAGAGGCAGTAGAAACCTCCAACAAAGCTTTGCTTACCAGCAGAGATGTTTTTCGTGACACTGAAACCAAAAACAGTGGTCAACAGTGAGGTAGAAGGAAAAGCACAATGTTTTTAACACCACATGAAAACATGACTTTTGAAAGTGGTTCTCACATGGACTGAAACTACGCTGAGAGAAGTAAAAAGACAGGAACTGAGAGCAGTTTGACATCACTAATCTTAAGCTACTTTAGACCACGTCCTAGATGAAAGTCACCAGTCCTGGCCCAGTGTACCATGGGTCTCTGAGGAGCATTCACACACACACACACACACACACACTACTTACTCCTCAGCCTGGATGGAGTCCACGGGAGCCACGTAATTACTGGGAATGTAGCCGCTGCCACCGGTGGTGAGCGAGCGAGCGTCCCACCAGTCCCCTTCACTGAAAGAGAGGAAAGGGTTGGGACAGAGGGAGAAGAGAAAAAACACTTTATTTCATACTATATGAGCTGACATTCTTGGTGCCACTGAACACATCACAGTGCAACATTTCAACATTAAACATTTCAACATTTTGGGAAAGTGTAGTGTCAAATTTGTGCAATGTGTTTAATGTATTCTTCAATATGTGCAAATCCCTTTGTGTTCTGACTATCTTGCACCTGATCCTCTGTATGCCTCTATGTATCTCACACACCCACCCCTACTCTATCCCACACACACACACACCTCTACTCTATCACAAACACACACACACATCTGCTCTATCTCACATACCCACCTCTACCCTGACACACATACACACACCTCTACTCTGTCTCACACATACACCTCTGCTCTGTTTGCCACACTGATCTCCATTGGAGTACAGCAAACCTTTCACCTGTTGCTGTCTTGAGTGCTACTCTGTCTGTAACTGCTGTATTGCAAAGGTATTACCACATATCCATTGCATGTATGTGTTAGGTATGTTACTGACACTAAAAGGAGATGTGTCACAAACAAAATCTGTGTATGTAATCTTAGAAAAGGGATTCATTTTAACCCAGATTCCTTTAAAAACAAAAGTCTGGTTGATGTGTATTTGGCATAAGACTCTTGTGGTTCGTATGAGACTAGAAGAGACACCATTAGAAATCAAGCCTGTAAAATTCCATGAAAAAAATAGGCTGGACAAAAGTTTTGACACCAGTAAAAACACACCAACCAAACAAAAGGTATTAGAAAAGGACACGCCCAAGTTACGCCCAGAGACATGGCCTTGAATCTGGTCACGTTCCAGCCACTGGTAATGTGTAAGACAACGTGATGAACTTTTTTAATACAAGGTGGGAAGAGCTAAAGTTTAGACACAAGTAGAATTATCCTAAAAACAACCAATGAAAGGGAAAAAGGGCATGGTCAGACACGCCCCTTGGTCTGTAAAACCCCTACAATTCACAATATAAAATATGATGTACAGATGATAAAATTCAGTTGTTCCTGAAGGACTTCTCATGCTTTTGGACTGTGTGTTGGAGGAATAAAGCATTACTGGACTTAACTTCTCTGATCTCCTGTATCTGACTGACTCTGTGAATTTTCTCTATAGAAGACTTGAACACTTTGAATTTTGAAGAAGACAAAAGACTTAAGGAAGTAAAAGAGTAAGGTTTGGGGACTCAGCCGGACTTGGACTTGGCGGGGTCCATAGCCTGGCCAGAAAAATCCACATCAAAAGATGCCTGTTTGCTTTGATTAATGTATTCTGTACTTCTTTTATTCACTCCCAGCACAAAGTTTAAAATAAAATATACACTTTTATCTAAAAAATAAAAGATAATAACAGAGCAGGGGAGAGAAAAAAATCATTTTAAAAACTTATATGACCTCTCTCCTAATAAAATAACATTATGACACAGACATGGATGGTCTGGTAATACTCAGAACAACCATAAGCATATACAAGCATTTCACAAAATGTTCAACTGTAGGAAAAAGACAGCTGAACTGTTTTATCCATCCTACAGAGCTGACACTGTTTTTTAGCCTCTGCACTAAATTGCTTGTGGGTGATGCTGGTGACACATGAATCGAGGTTTAGCCGCTTTGAAAGTCTTGAAAGTGGAAAAAAGGGGCAGAGGAGGAGGGAGGAGAGGCCCCTTGAAGACCTCTCAGCCTGGACGCCCACACAGCCATTAGTGTCTCTCTCTGCTGTCCTCTGTGCATCTCTTCCTCACTAACCACCGGCTCTTTTTGGGCCCATCTGTCCGTCTCTACGCCTCAAACTTGTTCATCTGTCAAGTCACTCAGCTGTTCATCCTCCATCTTTCATTTCTCTTCCTTCATATTCCTCCTTTCTGATGAACTTTAAGCCAAAACGTCCATCACACCTCCTCCTGCTCCATTTATTTTCATTTTAAAAGCCAAAAAAAAAAAACCCAGTTTATTTGTCCAGTACCTGGACTGTTAGAGTCGTATCAAAACATGAGGACGAGAAACAGAACTTTCACTTAAAATGCATGAAATTCATTCATCACTTCCCACATTCTGATATATGCCAGATTTTAAAAAGGGAAAAGCTAAAGTAATGTGGCACTGTGAGCCCATCAGACTGTTTAGTGGCTGACTTTTTGTGAATTCCTATTTGAAGTGACCACTAAAATGCCAACGTCTGACCGTTGTGTGCAGCTTAAGAGGAGAAATCAATCATAAAACACTTTCAGCCTGAAGTGTTACTTGCTGTGTATTTTGTTCCTGTCAATAACGGCTCAGATTCAAAAGGATATGACGCCACCTAGGGATACCTTCAACACAGACACAATGTACACATGGACCACAAAGTAAAGGGGAAAACTGTCTGGGTGTGGTGTTGTTCCTCTGTGAGCCACATCGCATGTGAGATGAATACATTTTCTAAAAACTATAGTTATAGCTACTAAAGTAGAAGCAGATAAGGTTGAAGGGAAACAGAGGGTGGAGTTTCTGTGTTGCTACTGACATTTATTTATGTCTACTCTCACTTCTACAGGCACTCTCCCATCATTTATCTGTCCATGTCCCACATCTCCCTTCCTCTCGCCCTCTCTCTTCATTCTTCATTCCTCTACTGTCTTCTTCACACACATCAGTCTCCACCTGCCTTAGGGGACAGCTAGCAGTAGTGGTTTACCATCCGTCATTACCAGTGCTTACACATGAATGCACAATTGCACATGTACATTTCCTTCCCTCGTCCCCGAGCTTTGACAGTGTCTCTGACACACTGTACCACCCGGCGCTTGTTTCTATCACGTCCCTTACACAGCAGGAGGGAATGTCTGCGGGTGTGTGTTTCTGTGTGTGAGACAGAGAGAAGGGAGCAGAGGGAGGGGGAGGAGAGGCGTTGTTGGTCCTTCATTTATGCTGAATAAAGCCATGATCTGGGATCGCCTGGGGACGACATCCCAGGCAGAAACAGGCCCTCTTCCCTTTGTTCGTAGAGGATCCCTCAGGAGAGGAGGGAGGGACTCGACAATCCGCCTTCTGAAGGAGAAAACTATGCCGGAGTCAGAGGATGTGTTTGTGGGGTAGAAGATGTGTTCGGTATGTGTGTTTGCATGAAGCCAGAGAGACATAAACAGACGGGGCGGGGTGGGCCCCAGACTGTCCCGCTGCCTCTTTTGTCTCCAGAAACAAACCCCCTTAAACCAACTCTGCTCCACCGCAAAAAGAGAGAAAACAACACGAGTAAACAAAGAACCTCCCTCCTGTCTCCAAACGGATTCAAATCCTCTCTCCACGTGGTGACTGCTGACGAGAGAGGAATTAAACACAGCGCTGTGTTGACTGAGAGTAGTCACACAGAACAAAACCATAAACAACACCACAGTGTGTTTGTTCAATACAGCCTGCAGTTGAATGAGAACAATACTTATTGAATTTATTTACAGTGCAGACTTGTAGCTTTCAGTAAGAATGGAGATACTTCTTGATTATTTCTGAAGAAGCCACACAATAACACACGGACGGTGGGTTATAAACAGCCTGAGCTGAATGCAGCGCCTTATAAACATTCAGGGATGGAGGCCTGTTTCCTAGAGGATGCCATCACAAAACAAAAAGGGACAACATTGCCGTCTGTCAGCCGAGGCAGCGCTGGGATCTCTGGTGGGGCCCTGCTTCACAGGAGCTCCGCCTGTCTGGGCATCTGTCACTCACTCACTTACTGCCAGCTCTGACAGGCCGGAGCAGATGGGGATTTTAGGGTTTTTTCACCTGTGTCCAGCAGGGGTCAGTCTGGCTGGCTAGAAGAAGCCCAAGCCCGCATTTGAGGCCGGCTGAAGCAGCGAGGCGTGGGCAGATGGAGGGAGGTGAGAGGAGGGAGGGAGCAGGGGAGAAGGGGTGAAGATGCAGCCCTGTCTGGCTCCTGCTGAGGAGGAGCAGAGAGACGGAGGAGGAGGTGGAGGGAGTCTAGGCTTTAATGACGTTGTCTTCCTGCTCTGACTGAGACCCCAGCAGGGACCCAGGTGTGTGGTGGAATGTGCAGGATGCTGGATAGGACCGGATGCTAACTGGGTGTGGTGAGGAGGAAGACTGACCTTGCTGGGCCACAGGCTGAGGTGATAAGGCAGACATGTACAGTAGAGAGTTTTCACAGACCATCAGGGCTTGGCTTACAGTAGTATTAACATTTCACATTACAGTTATAACTTAATTAATATTAATATACCATGTATCAGATGATCAGATCTGATTTCCACTGGAGAATTTATGCACTCTGGGCAAATAAATTAGCAGTAGTTGAGTAAATGTCTCCATAACTGACACTGTTCTGAGGTAATTCCAAACAGAATTTTTAAAATTAGTCTGCACCTCAAAGTTATCATCAAGCACTGATAGTGTGACATTGACCAAATGTGATGCAGTATTGATCAGAAAGGATGATACACCTCATGATTCATGCTAAGTGATTTTAATGCAGCACAGAAATGAATGGAAATAAGTGGATGTCTGAATCAGACCAAATACATCCAAGAGTAAAACTTGCAAAACAGTGTTATAGTTCAAACTGGGAGATCAGTACCAGTATCCAGCCTTACTACCATTATTATGCTAAGTGCAACCAATTCTGTCATAAAATAATACCGTGGTATTTACTAGTTTGGTATAAATACCATCCCCATAGTTTCAGTTATGTTTCACTTGAAGAACCAACTAAACTGACCTATGCCGTAATCATCCAGAATCTGTGGTAAAAACAGGGTTGACATAAAACATGTCATTCCACAGGCTGTGTTTGTCTATGTGCACAGAAATCACGTATCAGTATAATGACAGCTACATACGAGGCAATGAGCCAGATTATGAATCAGTGGAGTCATAGTAACCCTGCTGTACCTCTGCAGTTCATGCAATTACAATCAGATCTAAAGGAGGACAGGGCCAGAGCGCCGTCCCATCGGTGTCCCCCGTGTCCTCAAATGTCACTGCACCACTGCAAACGCCCAAACGAAGAGACAGGCAGCAGAGGTTCGCTCCGGCAGGATGACACATGGCCTCATGTAGACAGAAAGGAAAATGAAAACCATCCCTGAGTTCAGGCTACGATCATGCCTCTCCTCCCATCCACACACACACACACACACACACACACACACACACACACACACACACACACACACACACACACACACACA
>JBBMJY010000011.1:18840739-18855728 GCA_037833715.1 Toxotes lorentzi | reverse complement strand
ACACACACACACACACACACACACACACACACACACACACACACACACACACACACACACACACACACAGGCTGTCTGCAGTGCTGCTGACTGGAAGAAAAACTAGCCAAACATCAGTGTGGGTGTAACATGGCACTTCCTGTCCAAGTTCAGAGGAAAGTCTTGAAGGAACACCACACTCATCACTGCTGGCTGGAGACCCTGCTCCACCCTTTGTAAACCTTAAATAAACTGTTTACCACTGATTGTCATATTGCATGTTCAAGCTACCACTTTTACCTCATTTGAAATGTTTTGCAGCCTTTCATATTGTGCTCTATATACAGCCGCTGCCAATCCTGACTTTCTTAGCCATTCATTGGATTTCAGCCTTTTTTCATGAGTGAAATGATTCAGTTTTTATCATACCACAAAGTGAGGTAGAATTGAGTTATTTTAGGCTCTGGCTTGCTCCAGATTATGGCACGAAGACATTTCCGTGCACAAGCTGCCACTTTTACCTCGTCCTGTCTGCGCCGTCTCTCTCAGGGAACACCATCGCCTTTAAAACAGTGATAAAAAGGAGAAAACGTGCATTCCTCCTGAGTGCAGATAAGCAGCTGCAGCTACTTACGTGCTGTTGATAATCTGGAAGCGCTCTCCTTTCCTGAAGCTGAGGTCGTCTTCTGTCCGTGCCTCATAGTCGTAAAGTGCCACAAAGAGGGTGACTCCTGCAGGAGAGATAAAAACTCAGTGTCAGCGCTCGGCAGATGAGCGAGGGAAAGCGAAGCTCAGAATCACTTCCAGAAATTGACCCTGGACACCAGGAGGCTGACATGTTTGGTTTGGACTGAAATGTCTATTGGATGGACTGCTATGAAATTTGGTATTTGGTATTGAACTGTAATAACCTTGGTGATCCTCTGCAACCCTCATCTGTACTTTGTGTTTAGTGCTAACAGGCAACATGCTAAACCAAGATGGTAGAAATTCAACAACTAAACAGCAGCATGCTAAAATTGTCACATGCTGTCATGTTGATGTCATATGACTCATTGCCTCAAGACGACAGCAGTTGTCAGGAAGACAGGAGGAGCATGTTACTCAGGCTTTGAGTGTCGTCATTCAGAACAGCTATAAACCCTTTTTTCTTTAGACGTGGTCAGATGATATGTGGTACCTAATAGCTTCAAGCATACTAAACTACCCATATAGAACTTCTCTCAGCAACATTTTCTCCCCCTTACACTGCTGCTTTTTGTTCGCTTGTTGCAGAAGTGATAAAGGAATTTAGGCTCGCTGTAGGATGTGTTAACAGATAACAGCAGGAGGCTAACAATGCAACTGAAGAAGAACAGTAGAACAATAATATAACAAAACAGTCCATAATATGAAGGTATGATAACAGAGGAAGAAATATGTTTTGCAACAAGAGGGACACATAGGTAGCTGTGGGATCTCGGGGGGCCAAACTGAACCAGTGCATCCAGGTCTCATTTCAGCACTGCTTCAGTTAAATTAAGGCAAACTGTAGTTTGTGTTGACTCACTGTGTATCAGCTAAATCCTTCTAACACATTAACAGTGGCTTTAGAAAGGTGCACTATCGTCCTTAGAGGCGAGTGTTCCTGCTTGCCTGAAGCAAATCCAACCCATCTTTGCAGGGCAGCAAGGGGCTGCATTGGACTGTCCAGTGACAGAAGCTGGGATTTGGGCTGCCTCACTCCAGTTTGACTCACAACAGACAGGCTGAAATCTCTCTAGATAGAAAAAAACAGTGGCCTGAAAAACCTTTTGAGCCATTCCAGTATTATCTCACCAACAGCTCTGCAGAGGGACATGAGAGGGAGCATCACAGTGACTGAAATAAAGTAGAATTTGTTTGCAAAGAGGTACTGAGAAATGTTTTGACTTTCTCACACAATTTCCTTAAAGCTCATATCTACATCTTCTCTCATGCTTTCAGCCTCTCCAGCAATGGTGATAATTTTCACACTACAGCAAGTGAGTTGTTGTGTGTGTAATCTTGCCAGTGTGAAGCCACAGCACTAGGGTTATGTAATTCATTCTGAATGCACAAAGTAGAGACTGAGACTCAGTCTAATCACAGATGAAGCCTCTTGGATAATCCAGACTTGATGTGCTAGTGGACAGCACTGAGATTTGGACATTGAATAGAGTGCCAATGGCAAATGGCAAAATCATTCGCTTGATTGGGAGGTAAAATTGGATTTTAACATCTGTGAGGGCTCTCTGGGTGTTAAAGACCCTGCATATTTCTAGGTCAAGCCAACAGTTTTTAATGAAAACCACTTAAGCAGGAGATGAAACTGAAGGTGAGTGTCTGACAGGTCAAAGCTGAACCTGGAAGTTGGGTTGTAATTTTGGACTGATGTTTTTGATAAGCACCAGTCAGACTCAAGGGGCACACAGCAAGGCATTAAACACATGGTCAAAAATAAAAATAAATTAAAAAATTTAAAATAAAAACTTTTTACCTTTCGTTTCTGTTTCCACTTTTCAATAAGCTGACTTTCCAACCTGGCTGATTGTGTGACTGCTTATGTTTCCTGCCCCATCAGACCCAGATCTGCATTCCCAGGTCTCAGTAAGCAACACACAATGTTGTTACCACAAGGAATGATGGGAAAAGCTATGAAGGTGAGACTCGAGTTGTAATAAACTGGAATTCTCCTGCAGTCTTAAGACCTTTTTCGCACTGGGAACCCTATGTTTTCATGGTGGTTACTGTCCTGGCAGACTGAATTACATTAATGTGGCACATGCTAACTTCAATAAGCTCCCTTTGCGCTTTGAGGCTTTTTCTATCTCACTGTCTTTGGTGAGCTTGATTTTTCTTGCCTTACAGCAGAAGAAGACACGCGTGTTGAGATGAGACAAAAGTAGATCTCAGAGTGTTTTTCTGGGGTCTGAGGTGACTGCAGCTGTTAAGCTGTTTCACGCCTCCGAGTGTTGGAAGTTGAATGGGCACCTCTTCAAAGTCCACTTAAACTCTCTTGATTGCATTTATTCAAGTCATTTCACTTCAGACACTCTCACTAGGCTGAGGCTTTCTGGGAAATGTTGATATGAAGAGGGTATGCGAGGCTCTTGCTGATCAGACTGGAGATAGAAAGGACCTGCTGCTATTCATGTGATAACAAACAAGAGAAAAGGGGGGCGACTGTTAAAAAGAGACAATCTGATAGAATCTCTGGTGAAACACTTTGGTTTTCTAACCTTCACAAAAGTAGCAAGACCCTGAATGCATCGCGGTTGTGGTTTGCAACGTTTGGATGTTCCATTAGGTCAGCAAAAGTGGGTTCTGAGTATAAACTGGTTGGTTGATTCACTTCACAACTGTCTGCTGGGATCCCACTCAATCAGTTACATAAGGTCACAGGACTGGCTGTGAATTTCCATTTAGGAAAATCACATCAGCAAAAGATCAACTGATAATCAATGAGATGTCTGATGCCAACTGCATTTTGGGTCCCTCTGCAGTGCGACTGTAGAGGGGTGATTGTGGCTGTTAGGCAAACAAGCTAAGGCGGTTGTGTTGTAACAGAGGCTGAGAGGGAACGGTGGTTTATGTCCAAATGCCCCCCACCCCCCCAACTGGGAGAAAATTAAAAAGCTAAAACCTCTCTCCCCTCCTCTGCCTCTGTGTGGATTTGGATTATACAGTGCAGAAAATAATCCACACTTTGAGGCAGAGGACTCCTGCTAAGTTGAGTGGAAATGCTGAGTTCCTCTGCACAGCAGCCTGGGCTCAGTCAAACATAAAGGATATCCTGAGTAGGAATATTTGCTACCTAAACAATGAGGCCGCTGCACAAAGCCCCATGCTAATGCCAAGCGGACGTTCCTGACAGGGCCAGGGCGGGGTCAGGAGTGGAGCTGTAGCGGCGGTTGAGAGGCAAGGATTGTTGGGATTTTGGGATGCCGTGGGAAGTCTTTAACAGCACAAACAATGTTTGTGCTTCTGCATTCGGAGGTGTGTGTGTGCTGTGAGCGAGTGTGCTCACACAACTACCGCTGTAACTGTGTGGGAATGAAGAAAAGAGGAATGACCTTCAAGCTTCAGTCTGTGCTGCAGATACTTGCCTTGTTCTGTCAAACAATTAAGACTCAATTCTCAAAGAAAGACCCTTCAGATGAATTATTTCCCCCCTCAGTGTTTCTTGTTCTTTGCAAAACAACACCTGTCTCTCAGTATTTATAGTTTTTGTCCTCACATTTGCTCCTACAAGGTCACTCTGAGGTGACAGGAAGGTCTGGACCAGTATTTGGTAACCCAGGAACTGATCAGTGTTCTACTTCAAGCCTCCAGAATCTTATAACATTTTTTTGTCCAGTCCAGTGCACAGCCTGATCTGTTTGCTGCTGAGCTGTTCTGTACCATTGCACATCAGTGGTGGTGCAGGTGGAGGGCAAGCACTGCTCTTTCTTTTTTTCCCCTCCCCAAACTATCCTTCAGGTTCAGGGTTCAAACCGGTGATCACCTGGTCCGAGTCTAACTTGAAATGCTTGAAATGAGGTGGCTGCTGGATTGTCAGGAGTTTCTAAAGCCCCAGTCTAACAGCAGATTCAGGGAGGCAGGTGGCTTTACATCCAAACCTTTGAGGCCTCGGGCACCACGCTCTGCTTGGATTTTACACCTCACTGCTGTGCTCAAAGTTCAATCACTTTCAACTTTGACTTACTTTGATAAACGGTGAGTTTTAAAAGCAAATTCTCTTTGTTTTAGGGTTTTCAGAACTCTACGACACCACCATAACATCCTACCATGACCTTCAACTGACACTTTTTTGTTAGGTATCTTTGCACTGCACTGTGGCTCACCTTTTGGTGTACATACAAGCAACTTCACATTAGTTTCCGTCATAAGCTGTCTTCTCTCACCCTTACTGTGTTCATACAGAAAGCGTCTCTGATGTCTCCACGAGTTCTGAGATCAGTCACAAACATACATTTACCCTCTCATACACACATTCAGTGTGTGTCCACTGCAAGCCATCTTACACCTAACATCTGTACAGATGTACAGTGGCTGTTTGGGGCAAACAAACACAAATGGTCCAGCTGTTGAATCTGGTGAGGAACTTGGACATCTGGTAGCACCTTTTGGGTAGAACCACTATTAACACTTTTACACTATAGCAAATATTGGAAGTAGGTACTGTGGTTTGAAGGGCATGTGGGCTTCCTTGCTTAGTCTTCCTGGACTGTGACCTGGACACGGATAGCGTCACAGATAGGATATACTTTTACTTTTCTATTAAGCGTGCAACCCTGATCAGCAGCTCTGTGTAACAGCTCAGTACTGAATTATGTTTATGATCAACATAGAATTTCTTTCTTTAATTGTTTGTCATTATTTTCACATTCATTAGAGCTTCGGAGAGCGTGTCTAGCCACATCTGGATTAGAGGAAGTTTGTGTTGTCTTCAATCCATAGAGAGAAAGATGACAACAGAGTTGATTAAAACATAAATGAACTGGTACATTTGCTGTCACGCTTTTATAAAATACAAGATGATCCCAATACACTTCTGATCATTACTGTTCCTAACTAATTTTGAGCATTACATGTCCCTTACCAGTTCCACCACGATTCCTCAGGGTTCCAGTGTGAGAGGAAGTGCTGACCCCTCCGAAGACGGTCATCCCCTGTCCGACGGGGGCGTGGAAGTTGTTGTAGTTGGGGATGGCGGTGACCCCGAAATTGGGGTAGTGCTGCGGTGTGGGGTCTGCCCCATAGTGGTAGCCCGCTTCATGGGAGATGCTGGTTTCTCGGTTGTCTGTGAGTTTGGTTGCTTCCTTATCCTTGCATTGCACACAGCCCATTATCTATAATCTGAATGAGAACAACAAGAGAGAGGGAAAAAAAAACATAAGGTTGGTTTAGATGAAGCTTGACTTCATGGAAAGTGGTTAGAAAAATCAAAACATCAAATAGATAATGTCACATCATGACTGTGCGCTAAGATAAAAACCCCCAAGAGACCTATAAAAACTGCAGAAGTTCAGGGTGTGCAAAAACCCATTTGGATCCTAACTCCTAACTGAATGACAGAGGAAGATTGCATCAACAACTGGAACAGCTCAGCAGAGCGCATACCTCCCCCAAAACCAAACAATCCTACACGTCTGTCTAGTTCTTATAATAGAAAAATAAAAGGATAAAGGAAGTAGTCTGATAGCATACACGATCTATTTGTCAGAAAGCATAGTAGGTACAACTCTGCGTGTAATGAGGATTCAGGATTTTCTTCCACCAGATCTGGTTTACTATCAGGATCTGATGTAAACCCGAAGGCCCATGGTTCATCACTTCAGTTCACTTGCTTCACTTCAGTACTTTTTGTGTAAAAACAGAACATCCTTGGCTGAGGTAATAAGAAATAAAATGTAGAAATACAATCACAAACAGGTTAACACAGCCTTAATGCAGGCAAGGAATTCAACTTATAGACTATAAGCCTGACTGATGGATCGATAAGATGATACGAGCTGTCTGAAAGAAGCACACCAAACACAACTGAACTCATCACTCTGTTTAAGGTTTTCACTCCACGCTGCTCTCTCTACAGATGACAGCCTTCCACTGATTAGCACTCTGGTCTGGGAGGCTGAGACCTTTTTTATAGCCTGACACACAGCTTGGTCTCTGCGTGACTCAAATGAACAGTGTGTCTCTTTCATGGTCAGGAGGAATAACGGTTCCTATCACACTGATGTCAGGGGAGGCTGGCCGGAGAGAAGGGGCGGCCTGGGGAGGCCCCCGGCTCTCTGCTGTCAACACTGCCACGCTGATCTTGATGGAGAGCGGTGGGAGGACAGAGCGTGTTTGGCGACTGGATGCTGGTGTTAAAGTGGAGCCGGAAAATCAAAGTCGGCCTGAGCAGTATATATCTTCACCTGTCTTCCACATGTTGGATGTGATCAAAGCATTCAGCTCTGTTCTTTATCTTGACATCTACCTAAGCTGCAAATTCTGACTTTCTACTTCAGAGGCTGGAATTTTGAGTTATGGCAACACACGGTGAGAATGACATAGATTGAACAAAAACATTGACATAAAAATACTTTAAAGGTTTCTAGAACGATTTGGCGCTACACTTTCATAATGTTGAGGGTGTCACAAGACACAGATCAGTTGAGTTGAAGCAGCAGACATCCTTATCTTTGAAATCCCTGCTGTGGGTCAAGATCCAAAAGCTGTACCCTACACACCTCGCAATGTTACAGAAAGTGATATAAAAAAAATTCCTGGATCTGTCCCTTTAACCAGATCCGCACCAAAATACACTGGGTTCTCCCCCGGCCCATGGACCATCCCTCCACAAAGTTTGGTGCAAATCAGTTCAGTACTTTTTACCTTAATCCTGCGGAAGAATCAAACAAACCAATAAACAGAAATGGGTGAACACATGACCTCCTTGGTGGAGGTAATAATGTTTAGATCTTGATGCAAAAAAAAAAACAGACATATTTGTGGTGTTGAGATATGAGTTTGTACAATTTGATGCAGATGCTTCAATAATCCGGATGTGGTGGAAGAAAATCCTGAATCCACGTCACACACAGAGTTGTACTTACTATGTTTTATGGAAAAGAAATCACTTATGTTGTCAGACTACTTCCTTTTTCCTTTTATTTTTCTATTATAAGAGCTAGACAGACATGTAGGATTGTTTGGCCTTGGTGGAGGAATGCAATCTACCACTCTTTCACACACCTTCTAACTTTATGGAAGTGCAACACAACTTCTAATAAGGTAATTGCCATGTAGGAGTTGTGGTACTGTATTAAATCTGACTTTTATAATAAGCTGGGCTATCCACTCTATCCACTGTAGACAGCCATGTTGTTGAAAAGAAGGAATGTTTCTGTTGTTCATGTGCTTGTATGGAGAAATGTACATACAGCTGCAGACAACAGACTACAGACAAAACATCTTGAAATACTTTTGCTGAATAGTTTATTTATTACTAGACCAGGATGGTCTCTGCCTCAGCAAAATTAAACGCTGAGTACTCCGCAGCGGGGTACAAGATTACCCTCAGACAATTTTGTGCAATCCCGGAGGAATTAATGCCATCTAATTGTTTCTCTGCAAAACAAGGAGGAAAATAACTGAGTGTTAGTGTGGTTTATCAGCGCAGACACAATAGGCGATAAATCCAGACTCTCCTCCGAAGACAAAGCGCCAGTCTCGCCTTCAGCTCCGCTCTGTCCTCAAATATGTCACTTGAGAATATATTTCCCTCCCTGCGTTTTCTTCTTCTCCCCTGCTTTCATGCTGTCTCCTGCCTCAGTTGTGTCATCTGACTGCAGAGAGGAGCAGGAAATGTATTCACTTGTGACACACTGTGAGGACAGAGAGAAGAATAACGAAGGAGGAGTGTGGGCTTCCCCTTCTCAGGAGCTCATAGGAAGGAGCCTCACTGCTCTGCCAATCAGCAGTGTCTCTGACAAACCATAACCACTCTAAATTCACATAATCACAGCCCAGTGTGACAACAAGCTGCTGGAGACGAGAGGCTGAAAAAACTGTAACCAACTAAATATCAGGACAATGACACCATGTTCCCCAGAGGAGGACTTCTAGTGGTTTCCATTCAAAACCGTGACCTCTCCTCAGGCCATAATTTGAGGCTCATGTGAAATAATCTACTGATTTATGGAGGCAGTCTGTCCTGAAACTTGCTGAGCACAATCATGTTGCCCAGAGGATGAACTCTTTTCACTGTGACCTCTCCATGACCTCTTCTCTTGCCCAGGTCTATGTTATTTGTAAGCCTTATAGAGCATCAACGATGTTGTTCATCCTGCTCAACATTTTCATACTGTGGAGTCTAATAAACGTTGCAGCCTCTTTAATATAATCCAGTTATTTTTCCTCTGTCGCAGATGGATGTAAAACTTTGCTCTTAAAGCAAACTGCTCAGTGCTGTTGGTTATATTATGCTCATACAGTTTAGAAGGGACCTATGTTATAACCTATGTTATTTTCTGTAGCTACAATTTACAAGAAACGGGTCATGTAACACAACATTAAACTACATCAACAGTAACAGTATTTTCCCATCCAATCATCCATTTGAAAATATATTGATATATATAGATATACTGATTGCTCCCCAAAGGCAAAATATTCGTATTTGCTTATTTCTGATGCTAATGAATCTCTTTTCAAACTGGTTACTGTGCTTGTTGTCTTTAAGACTGCCGTAGAACCACGAGTGGAATGAGAGTATTTGCTGCCCAACAAGAGCAACAAGAGTGGCATCACTCTTCTAAGGAAACTACCCAACTGACAACAATTTCAGGAGAATCTCCAGGTTAGACTTTTATGAATCGATATTGTAGGCTTATCAAAATGGTCTGCTCAGAATCAGGACTCCAACATTTGGAGCCAGTAGCTTCAGAAAAACAAACATCAGAAGGCAAAATTATGTTATGTTATGTATGTTATGTTATGTCAGATACATTTAATCAACATTTTTTCATATCTAATGCGTTTTCAAGTTGTAGCTACAGATTCTGAACTTCACTGCCCCTAATATTATATAGAGGGCAGGTTTGAATGTATGTATTTACACCCTCTGCCTCTTCAGTTTTTCTCATCTTACCTTTTTTATCTTTCTGGTTATGTGTATGTTCACTAAAGAAAAAGAGGGAATGGCCAATATGGGAGTCTTTAACTTCTCTCTATTCTTTGAACTAAAATATAAAAGAAAAATACTGTCGCCTGTGGGGGAAACTAGGAGGTCTTTAACCTTGTGCTCCTTGTTGACGTTCCATGCACCTTTTTTGCATCAAGATCACAGCTTTCACAAAATTATCAAGTGCCACCCTTGTTTAGGCTCGGCTCTTTGTTAAATGCCAGTGCAGCCGCTGAGAAACAGCCTCCTCCAACAATTAGCACAGCAGCCCCACACTGACTGACACACCATGACCACTCTCTTTCAACATAATTACAGACGGATCCCTCAGATGGCACGCTGGAGCAGACAGAGGCCGAAATGCCCGTCAGTACAATCAGAGGCTGTCACAGGAAGTGGGGGTGTTGGAAGGAGAGAAATCTTACCATACTATTTGTGTTTTTGTTTTGTTTTTTTAAAGATAACAAGCCTATTCCAAGAACAGGACTTTCAAACTGAGTGCCGTGTCTTTCCTCTTTGTGTAATCTTTGCTGATGTGAGGATACAAACCTTCCATCACCCTCACGCTTCATGTAATCACCTCGGTTTGACCCATGTCAAAGACCTGGCATCAAACCCACAGGCAAAGTGGGCGGCGGTGTGGCAGAATACGCCATGATGAACGCTGTCAACCAGCGCTGTAATCCTGCCAGGACGCAGGGTAGGGCAAGAGGGATGCCGGGGGGGGGCAGCAGCAATGCTACGCTCAGTGCAAAGACTGCAGAGCATCTCTAATCGTATGTGCTCGCAGCAGAAGCCAGCACTGACTCAAACCACAGACGGCTCTGCATTCTGACTCTTTACATAACCCGTGACTGGCAGAGGCAGACTGAATCGGCTTTTCGGAAGGGAAACAAGTGTATTGATCCCTCTGAGCTGGAATGAAAGCTGTTCCGGTGCAGTTGTTAAATGATAATCTTCGGAGGAAGGATGATGGCGGGTAAGTCTATTTTCAGGGAGAGCGATGACTTAGCATCACAGCTACTCATGCGGAGCTGGATGTAGGTGGCTTTGATGGATTTTTGATTCTGATTAGTGTATCTCCCTGAGATATGTAAAGCACTGTGGAGGCACTGCTGTCAGAGGCAATGCTGAGTGACATTACACATCAAATGGTCAGTTATGACTGTATCTGGTGCTACCACAGGCCCAGCTGGAGCATTATTATTCAGGTCTGCTGCTGGAAGCAACAGATACAGCACAAAGATCCACAAGCCCTTAAACAGGAAAGTTCCTTTCATTACCATTTCTACCTTTACCTTTTAACAGTACAGACCTCATTAATCAAATGGTCAATTATGCTCCTGCAGTGACGTGAGGATAACTTGGCTGATGTATAGGTTACAGATATTTTAGCCTGGTTCCAGACTTCTGGCCGTCTCCCGTTGGATTTTACTGGACTGTTTAGAACAATCATCAATCATCATGTGGGTGTGGTTTGATCAGTTCTGTTCGACAGTGACCTGATGACAACAGCGAACAACGACAACCACACTAATTTTGATTCATTTGTTGGTAAATCCTGATCGGTACGGTGACGTATGTGTACCACCCTCTTCAAACAGCGTGAAGGGAATACACAGAAACCTCTTATGTGGAATAATCCAAAGCTGTTCAAACTCTAACAGAGTTGCTGTGTGGTACTGCTCATGGTAAGAAGCTTTAAATCAGGAAGTGTTTTATTAAAGAACAAGTAAAAAGGATTATGAGTCTGATCAGACATTCCATAACGGCTTTTGGTTCTTGACAGTTTTCGATCCTCAGTTCTGCGGACACGTTTTGGTCAGAGACAAAATTGTACTGATATTTGATAATTAGGACATCATACAGATAAACAACAACAACATCAAGTGTCTTATTAAGTTGTTATTCCACCACAAATCTCCAAAACATGTAAGTCTGATCTAATCAATTACATCTAATCAATTAGCTTAAGCAGTGTGATTACTGAAATCCTGTTAAATGCAATCTGCTTTTCTAGAAGACAGCTGTGACAGCTCAAAGCCCTGTTTGTCCAGCTCCTTCCTCCACAGCCCTCTGCAGGCCCCAGTAAGGGCCGATGTCATCTCTGACTGCTCTCTTTGAACTGAAGCCTCTTTCATCTCTTTATTCCCCCTTCCTTCCCTCCTTTTCACACAGCCCCTCTCCGCTGATTAATTATTCCTCCTTCGCAGAAAAAGCCGGCACCTGCTTTGCTGTAAGGGGCTGTTTTGCTGTTTACTCCCCCCAGCACGCCACCCCACCCCTCCCGCCCCTCTCCCCAGCCCAGAGGGGGTGCAGGAAATAAGTCTGGAGGCGACTACCCGATTGGAAAGCGCCAACCAAAAACTAAGGCTCACAGGAAAGAGCATCTGAAATGCAAACGCTTTCAGAACAGGCACAGTGAACTATTCTCCTTTCAGAATAAAAGCTTGATGATGCAGCTAACACTATGCAATTTTCCTTATTCTCTCATGATTCATATCAGACCATGTTTCTACCTCTTTGAACATGAAATCAATGAACCCTCAGGGAAAATCCAATCACAGAGCAGGACATGACCAGCAGTGGAGTCGACCCAAGAATTAGTTAATGTAAAAAAAAGCTATTCACACTGGATGGACAAAATTCATTAGGTTCTTTAACTGGAGCCAAAGACCTAAAGTACCTGAAGATATAAGGAGCGTTATTAAAGGAGTTCATGAGATGAGAATTGATTAACACAGCGTGAAGTAAGTTACTGTCCAACTGCGCTCCATGTCTATAAAAAGGGGGAGGGGGGAGGGGGTTTGAGGGAGTTGGTCCAGAGGCACGCCCTTGTCCATTTGTGACTCCAGGTGAATAATTCATGGTGGCGGCTGTGCAGGGCTGAAGGTATGTGTCATGGAGAGAGAGGCTCCCTGCCTGCATTTGTATTTAGTGGGGTGGTGTGGGGTTCATTAGGAGCAGAGGAGGGAGGGGGGAAGGGGGAGGGGGGCTCTGAGTGGCTGGTGGAGGGAACATTGGAGGCTTTTTCCATCCCTTTTGTTGGTGGAGGACTGAAGTCAAACCTTGCGGGACTGTGTCTGTCTGAAGGAAAACACCTCCAGCAACATTGGAGTGAAAACAGGGTGGGGGGTAGAGGGTGGTGGCAGCAGAGAGGCTGGCTAGTAATTTGTTTCACAATGATTGGGACATACATGTGGGAGCATATATCCTTGACAAGGACACACTTAGTATACTGTTTGCCATTTTCTATTGTTGCTGTTGCTGGAGACACTGTTCACTTTACCTGGCATCTTTCAAACCATCACTGTTCATATAAAAATATCATTACGTTCAGCTTTAAAGTTTCTGTTTCTGTGCAGTTTCTGCGTTATTGCCCCTGACGACATAAAGATCACTCTAAGTGCACCAACGCAGCACTGGGCTCAGTCACAGCAGCATTTTAACATTTTAATGAAGTCATCTAATTTCAATAAGAGTGAATTTGCTAAATCAGGCAGGTGATTGTAACATAAACTGTCTAAACAGAGGTGACCTTTGAGTGGACAGAGAGAACCAGAGAGTCCAAAATGGAGGAAGCTATCATGGCAGCTGCGTGGTACCACCCACAAGCTCCCAGCACCACCTATTTCGGCTACTCCTGTGTCTACGATGGCAAACAGCGAATTTTTTTTCCCCCTGGTCAACCAGCATGACCACTGATAATGAAACCTGCTGTTTCTCACCCTGCTGTAGTACAGACAACGCATCATGAAATTATTATTCACTCTACCCTGCTGGCGTGCTGTGCCCTTCATCAGGAGGAGAAGAAGTGAACAGGAGAAAGGAGGACAGAGTGGAGGAAGAACAGCGGCTGATATGGAAGGGGAAGAGGAGGCGTAGGTGGGAGAGTGAGACGGAACTGAAAGTGAGAGAGAGAGTTGACAGGGGGGCGGAAGGGAAGGCGGCGGGTGATGAAATGAATAGACACGGAGAGCGGAAAAGACAGGTGGGTGCGAAGGAGGAGGTAAGTGCCCGAGACACTTGACAAAGAGAGCAGGCTAATGACGGGCTCTGGGTGTCGCATGCTATGCTGTGCCCCTCACCCCCCCCCCCCCCCCTCCCCCCCGCTGGGGGGAAAGCCTCATCTTTGCACTCCCAACAAACCACCCTGCCAGTGTCGTGAGGCATCCCGCAGAGGAGGGAGGAGGCCTGTGCCAGTGAAGGTTACACAAATACACAGACAGGTGAAGGGATGTACAAAAACACGCTTCAAACGCACCACAAAAACACAGTCTTCACCACTGCCTATTTTATTTGTACACACTCACACATGCTATAAGCGTGAATGCGTGCATGCATCAAGCCAGCAAATTAGTGAACTATCACCACAGCAGCATGCCATCATGCTGACAGAGAGCTGGGTCGCTACAGTTGACCCGTCAGTTCAGCTCTAACATTTTCTCAGCCTCAGTGTTCAATCACAGGTCTGAACTTTGTTCTCTGCTGCCTCACCTCCGGTCAGACCTATAGCTCACTGTGAAGGCACATTATTTATCACTGTTCACTGCTGACAGTGTGTAGGAGGAAGATGAAGCGCTAAGGAGATGGGACAGAATAAAGGAAATGATTAATCAGGATGTAAAGCAACAACACTATGTAATACACTCACTGAGTGGGAGCTGATGACAATAATCCTGAATGCTACTAACTGCTGTTTCAGACTTTAGGCTAACGCTGAAGCTCGGTGCTGCTCTGTGTTGGATTTAAGTTTACCCAAGATCCATACATCCATTATCCATAACGCTTATCCCTTAAGGGTCACAGTCATTGGGTGAGAGGCGGGGTACACCAGGAACAGGTCTCCAGTCTGTCACAGAGCTGCCATATAGAGACAAACAACCATTCAAGTAAGTAATTCTTCAATAATTCTATAATTACCTATAAATAGTAAAAAAAAAAAATCACATAGCTTAAAAAATATTTTGGAAATTGTGGAATTGTCTTACCCAGAATGGATATATTTCAGAACCCTAACAAACAAATTGACAAAAAAAAAAATTCTTTTTTTTTTTTTGTTTTCTGAGCTGTTGCTGAACCAAACCAGTTATTAGTCATTAGTCATTAACAGCTTCTTTTTCTGGTGCAGGTTTGTGAGACAACAATTACTTTGTGTTGCCATTTGGGTCAAACAAACACAAACATATCCCAGTGAGTGAAAGATGATGCAAATGTTGCACAGTTACTGCTCTGCTCAGTAATGCATCCTGTATATATGTAGATAGATAGATAGATAGATATACTTTATTGATCCCAAGCTGGGAAATTACAGTGTAGCCGCAGCATTACACAAAA
>JBBMJY010000011.1:18826816-18840639 GCA_037833715.1 Toxotes lorentzi | reverse complement strand
TAACAAAGTGCTTATAAACTGTAACTATTAGCTGTTATTGTACAGTGTGATGGCATGTGGCAGGAAGGATTTCCTGTATCTGTCCTTTCGACAGCGGAGCTGTCGCATATGTGTATGAGACAAAAGCCTCTCCTGAATGACAACTAAGGCGTCTGTCCTCTGGGGGCAGCCCTCATTCAGGCAATCCTGGCTTCACAGCACGAGGTCAGTGAGGTCACCTGGGCACATCACAGACCGACACGACAGCGCCGCTGCAGCAGCTGCAATTCCTGCCTCCCCAAACATTCTCCTGCCTCCAGGGGAGCCTCCACCATGCAGGCTTAACCATAATAAGAGAGAGGGCAGCCTCCCTTTTCCTAGGAAACCAGGCTAGGAAAGGAAAATACACACAGCTGACCGGCTTGGATTGAAAGGGAAAACTTGGGCATGGCTATTTTTAGTTGGCCTGAAAACTGACTACAGCTCTGTTACAACTGTAAATGATTTATGACCTTGAGACAATGTCAGTAAAGGGAGGAAATGATAAAATAAGTGGAACAAAACAAAAACACATCCCTCCCAGTTTTGGGAAGGTTGTTGTTTTTGAAATGTCAGGATACTGCAAAAACACTGCAAGCACTTCAATACATACATGAGTAGCTGCTACCGGCCTCCCCAAGGTCAACATTTAAGAGTTAACACACTCCATTTTGGCCCTGAGTAAGCATTCCTGCAAAGCCTAGTGCCTGTGATGTGTGGTTGGAGTTTGCTTCAAAGAGACTGAGAGGAGTAGCGTCTACCAAGTGAAGCAGCTGGATGAGATTACTTGTTTTCACTGCCTGTTTTTTTTTTTGTTTTTTACAGCACGTGCCCCTGCAGGTTGTCTGTCTGAGGATGCTCCAACCCCCTTCATTAAAAATCACACAATCTACCCCGTTTTTTGTTTTTTTAATCCCTCTGTGTGTGTTCTCCCTCAGCCCATACAAGCCACCTCCCAGTACAGAGATGATAACTATCTCAGCCAGCAAACCGCCAAAAAGCACATTGGGCACTAATGTATTTTTGTTTGTTTTATTTAATACGCTGCTGCTCATGGTTTATTTCAGTCAGCAGCATCTCCTTTCCAGCTGGGATCACGAACCGCGAGCTGTCAAAAACTTGAGCAACCCTTCCTCCTGCCGCATGGCTCATCTGTGGCTCCGCTGGGCCAACCGAGAGGCCACATGCTTGTCTACGTCTCTTCCTGCTGGCTGAGCGCAGGCCGCTCCCCGTGATCCTCTCTTCCCCGTCTCTTGCTCATGCCTCTCCGTACTGCAGATAAAGGGGTGCTAGCCTCTGTTCACCCTGCTCCTGTCAGTCAAGTTCAAACTGGGTGGGGCCGGTGGTGACACCATTGTGTCAGGGTGGCTCAGTGTCAGCAGCAGCAGCAGCAGCAGCAGCAGCAATACTGGTAGGAGCTGGAGGAGGGTGACAATGGACACCTGAGGATCCTCTGAGGTGGAGATATAGAAGGCAAACTATGACTCAGCGCTACAGCTGTGAGCCTTGTTACCCTCTATGAGATGATTTGACAGTCTGAGATAGGAAGGTCTGGGAGGAGATCGAATAGACCGGTAAGGTCACTGCTACACAACCAATACTGTGAAAACAGGTTACCTGTACATGTAGTGAGCGCTACAAAATAATGTAGCTTAGATCTTCTGACGGCTTCAGGCCAAAAAATTAGTTAAATAGAAAACCAGGCCAAGTAGCTCACACTAAGTGAAAGAATAAACACATTAGTCAGATAATGTAATATATAGCTGTCAGGATGGCCGAGCGGTCTAAGGCGCTGCGTTCAGGTCGCAGTCTCCCCTGGAGGCGTGGGTTCGAATTCCACTTCTGACAGATACAGACTTTCTGTAATTTCCCAGCTTGGGATCAATAAAGTGTATCTATCTATCTATCTATATGGAATAATTTAAAGAAATGATCCTGTTGTAAGAGCTGTCTTCCCTAGGCTGCTAAGCTAACATCGCGTAGTCAGTAATTTTCCAGTTTTACAACTTGACACGACAATTTCCTGCTTAGTGACCTTAAAATCTGGATGTTGTGAGCTTGAAAGTAGGGATTAAGACTACTGTTTGCTATGTGTTAGACTTTTTGTTGGTCGGTATGCAACAATACAACAATACAACATAACGCGAAAGGAGATTGTTTATGTACTGACTCATGAAACTGTTAGCTTAGCTAGCTGTTTGCTGTTAGCTAACCTTTTGATTATTTTTAATTAAACAGACTTTGCCAAGAGGACAGGCAAAGGCGTGTGATACAAATTTACCAGACCAAACAAACAGCTTTATTTTATGCCCCATGATTTTATGATACCCAATGCAAGGAATATATGGTGGAGCTTATTTTTGTTGCAGCTATTTGGGTCAAAAAGCGTAGTCCCTCGCCCAATATGTCTTATGCATCTTCTTATGGCAACGTAATAAAAGTTGTTCCAGATGCTCTGCGCATTTTATGCTCCTTGTGGTCTGGCTCTGTTTTATAGGAACAAGAAAAAAAAATCTGAAAGTAAAAGAGAGGGCTTGCAAACGTTCATTAAATGGCCTACAAGGTTACAAACATGTCATCCAGAGGCGCAGAATTGAGTGAGCGTGCTTGATGTGAGCCCTGCAGACGTGTGCTGACAGCTGACCTTCTGTTAATAATGCAGCTGTGTCCAGGACTTGACCTGGCAGCCCCCACACTCTTTTCCTTCCCCCTGGGCTTTGGATGAATCAACACCAACACAAGATGCTGCCTCTACTCTCCTCACTGAAATATTCATCTGCCCCTTTGAAGGAAACCTTCAATTATCTTCCAGTTTCATTCCACTGTCTTGCCTCTATGGTACAAGACGGGAAATATTACAGCTTAAGATTTCATTGCAATTGTAGGTCCAAATTTATTTACTTTATCACTCACTAAATGCTGTGATTGTGCAAATGATAACCTTTCTTTGATGAATAACAACTTTTATCTGTTTGTAAAACTTCTGTCCAGCTGGGAACTTCCACATTATCACTTATTTCCTCAGTGTTTTTCTCAAAGAAAAAGAAAAGTTTTGAGCCCTAATTGGTTCTAAGTCAGGTTCCATGGAATCGATTCCTTTGTGAATTGAGAGGTGAGAGTGTTGCGTGTCCTTTGGGAGAATTAATACTGCAGGATATAGAGACATTTTTTTTTTTTTGATTTAGCACTGAAAAAGATTGATCTTGTTTGGCTCATTCAAAATTTTAACCATTACTTCCACAATACTTAGAGCCAGAGAAAGACAAATGACTGTAGTGAAGAGCTGCTTGCAAAACAACAATTTAAGTGTCCCTTTCAACTTATTATGAGGAATGAAATATACAGGAAAGCCTTACTGTCAAGACATCCTCAGATTACTGATCATCTCCTGAGGCTGCTGCGATGCTGATTGCATGCTCCACAGGAAACGGGAGGAAATAAACCATTGTTAGAACGCACTGCAGCAATTTCCCCCAGTCCTCAATATTCAGGGCAGCAAGACAAAGGACAGTAGTGTCAGGTTGTTCTGTATTCAGATAACGTATCACTTGAAAAGAAATTGTGCAGACAGTGATGAGCATGTAGAAGCAGATGTAGCTTGCGTCATACTGGGGCCAGCCACATTAAATTTACATGGTCTTACATTAATGCAAGGCACCCAAGATGGCATATTTACATGCATGAACAAAATAGCCTATAGACTATGGCCACAGTTTGACAGTAATAAATGCTTGAGGGCCCAAATGCCAAAAAAGAAACAACACTAATTTACTGACAACTAACAATAAAAGCTGTACCAAAGGAGCATTTCAACTTGTGGGTGTAGCTGTGCAGATCTGAAGAGAGTGCAACACTCTGCTGAATCTTCCTGGCAGAGAGCTAACATGGTGAGAGCTATCTCAGCATCATCCTTATGACTGCCTGCAGGATGTGGTTAAAAGCCTCAAATACCCCTCGAAGAGTGTAAAGTTTCCGTTCACCTCACTGAGAATAATGTCACGGCACAGTAATATGTCTCAACCCCAAAACGCTGAAAATAACCACTCACTTCTTCCATTTTAGAGGAAGGCAGATCTGCTGATGAAGTGACTTACGACTGAGTCGATCATTCCTTCTATAAATAGGCCAAGGAGGCCTCTGCGTCCTGCTCCAGCTCTCTGCGCTTCATCCTCACAGTGTCACTGAAAGGAGGATGAAGCCATTCTGGAGAAACACGGTTGATATTTGATAGGATACGTGTGATGGGATCTCCTTTCATGTTTGTTGTGCTGGCTTGCACTGCTTTTTGTTGATTCATCTGTTTTGCTTTGTTTTTTTATAATTTCACTCTCTTTTACAGAAGTGCTACACAAATTAAAACTGTGCCACCTCACAATTCTGCTGCCACAAAGTAAACCACTGAAGAGAAGTAAGATCAAAAATCAAAACGCGTTCATTCAGCAGCATGAAGGACAGCAGATAACCCTCAGACGCTGACATCACACGTGCCCTTCAGAGGCAGGATTTACCTCTAAGCAGATGAGGCACGGCTGCCCACCCCCGACCCAATGCACTGATCTGCCTCTATAGCCCCGTTGCTAGGTTACCACATTCCAGAGCACAGTGCGTACTATGGGTCCTCGCTCTGCTGGCAGAGCCAGGCTGGCAGAGCCTGGGAAGTGGAAATGACGCAGTAGCCGTGATGATTTAAGAGCGTGTGAATGATGGAGGACGAGGAGACAGAGTAGGCAGCGTTATATTTCTCAATACTTTCACACAACTGCTTCAAATATGTATCTGGAAAGATAGAACTACACATCTCTGTTTTTGTAAGAGTGTGTGTGTGTGTGTGTCTGTCACTGGTGACTTCTGACAGGAGAATATGTGGTGCCTCCAAGGAGACAGCATGATCCAGCTGTGGAGTGTGCAGCTGGCTCGCTCAGCACAGCACAGCACAGCACAGCACGTTCCTGCACACAGAGCAGCAGCGTCTAGACAGCACCCAGACTCAGAACCGCCCCCACTGCTCAGCACCTCCAAAGAGGATTGTGTTCCGGCTGGGGATAATCTTTAAGGCTCATCATTCTTTGTCTTCAAATGGTTTATATGGATGATATGGATGGGTACACAGTGCACACAAACCCAGAAGAACACAGCCACACACAAGTGCAGTGCACTGAACTGGCAGAGTGCCCCTGTTACAAACTGATAGCTACGATTTCAAATGAAACAGAAATTGCTTGTTTTATAATTGTTAATGAAAAGTTTGACTTTTTGGGAAATATGCTAATTTGATTTCTTTTGAGAGGATTGATGTCTGTCTTGTAGGAATCAATTTTCCTGTGTGACTGAATAACCATCAATCACAGTTCAATCATGTGAAGCATATGTGGAAGCAAACACAGCCTGTCAATCTTGTTGCAGCAGAGGGTTTGTTTGTCCTCAGGTGAAGCGACATCAAGCGCAACCATCCCCAGTCAATACATCCATAAATAGGTTTCTATATGAAACACAGATACTGTAACACTATTGATCCGTGTGTGGATTTGGACCCTGATTTTCATCTCAAAGTGTCTTTAAAAATCAATACACACTGTCTGACGGAAACATTTTGTCCTTTGTAACCACAGACACCCAAGCTCTAAGAGCGTATTCTTCACCTCTCACACCACAGTGATATCATAAGAGGGAGGTAGGCCTGATGTTATTTACCCCTTGTTGTGTTTTCTTGGTTTGTACTGAGGCCACAGCATAGCACAATGGGTGGGCTCCATTAAGATCAATCAACAGATAATGTTGATATAGCAGTAATAGCACGATGGGAGCCAATCATATCTATATCTATATCTATATATATATATATTTATTTATATACAGTTTCTGAACACAACAGACTTGTCAGTTTCATTCAGTGGAGTAAAACAGTGAAGACAAAGGAAATGTGAAGCCACAGTTTTCAGGCTGATGTTCTTATTCACTCTGAGTGCTCTGCATACTCAACATTATAGACTGCTCACATCCTTCTTACTGTGCTTCCTTCATACTTTTGAATGCTTTTTTTCCTATGCATTCATAATTGTGTTGTGGTGTTGTGCGCCATATCACCGTAACATTTGCAGAGCAGAGTTAGGTCTTGAAATGAAGGGATGTTAAAAGCAGTGGCAGTTTAGAAAGCCATTCACTGCAGCCCATGGCAGAGTGATATAATGACATCTGCAGATTCTGTATTTTTAGATCTGAATGTTCAGGGTGTCATTTGTTATGGGTTAGCACTCAGTACCAATACTTACTTACTTCCTGGTGCCTCATTACTGTTTGGTACAGAGTAAATGTGTTAATATATAAAACATCAAAAACAGTTAGGTGTCAAAAGCTGGTATTAAATATAAGATGAGGTTCATAATCTCATTCTTTAACAGGTCCTGATTTAAATCAGATTTTTGCAAGTACTTTTAGTATATTTACTTTACTCTTAGTATAAGTATACTTCTAATATAAGTTTCTAATGTAAGTAAAGTATCAGAAAAGTGTTGTTACCAGTACTGGTATTTCTGTTGGTGCTAACATCTAAAGATTTCTAACAATTTCAGAGGAAGTCACCATGTCTGTTAAAAGACAGGATGAGGTCCCAACCTCCTCTGCTGCTCCTCCTCCTCCACCCCTCAAAGGCTGTAAATCAGCTGAGCGGCGGGCCTCTCCTGCCAGTCAAAAACACAGAGGTTAAAGTAGCACTAATTCCTGTGGGGCTGCTCATTAAGCTGCTGGCTTAGTCCCTGGGGACCCAAGGTCGACATATGGCCACACAGCCCCAACAGCCGCCCTCTCCCCACCCTTAACCCTCCATTATAATTAAAACCACGTCGCCGCTGAACCTCCAACATGTGGAGCGCTGATGGAAACCGCGGGCCGGTTATTGACAGTCCAAACTGCCCCAAGCAGAGGAAGCTAGTGCAACATCAAAAGTGCTCTCTTCTTAGCGTTTGTGTTGGCACCATTTAACAGCACTGGACCACTTGACAACCTTCAGTCAGTACATAAGTAAATAACACATAATGACAAAGCTGAGGAGGAACACTGAGAGCTCGGAGGAATCAAAGCACAGCCCACGTGGTGAATCTGGACAAATGAAGCTCTGTGAAGTGATTTCTAACCCTGAAAGGGTTTTTATTTTTTGGGATCGATGGCCGTCTTGCCTGGGTGGGTTAAGATTAGGCTAATTTGCAAACCAGAAATATTTCTGTGTGAGGTTTTCAGTCCTGCCGTGGCCAAGTGAAAGGCTCCATTGTTAGCCTCTGTGCAGCCATGTCCATAATAAGCGCTTCCGAGTGTGAAGTCATTAGAAGGCCTAGTGTGGCCAGAGCCTCAGTGACAATGTACCTGTCACGGCTCTCAGCGGGCTGGGCAGTAAGTCTAAAGCTTGTCAATGAGGAGCTACAGCTGCTGTTGTTGTGGTTGTCTGACTCCCCACCTCTACTTTTTCAAACTGGCCAGTAAAAATCCATTAATTTCCTTCTCTTTGGGGCATATGGTGGCCTTGACATTCAATCTGCATGCATATGGATAGAGATCTCACTAAAGATGCATATCTGCTCTGTTAGAAAGGTAGTGGAGATTAGGAGAAGAGGTAAGAGGGTGTAGTGGCATATGACAACATAAAAAAAAAACCCTGAAAGGAAATGTTGACTTGCAGGGAGGGGGAGAAATGTCTGAGGTATAAATCCAATGCAAGTCATTAGTGTGCTGCAGCAGATGTGTTGAAGGTGGGCTCTTTAGCAACTTGGCGAGTCAGTAAAACAGGATGAGGTTATGGTGTTGTACCATCTGGCTCTCTCGCTCTCACACACACGCACACACACACAACCACATATATTACAGTTACGCACACATCCTGTAAACAACAGAACAACATGCTGCAGCCAGCATCCAGCTAGTTGTCGGTGCTGAACAGAGACGGCTTATAACACTGTGTTACTTCCCCAGTCAAATAAACAAGGCCAAACAGTATAAACAGACAACACACTGCATAAATATCCCAGTCCTCTCTGAGCCAAACTTCAGCCCTCTGTACGTGGCCTGTACCCACCCATATAAATAGTCACAGGCACCCGTAGATAGATGAGTGGGTTAAGTGAGAGATCATTAAAATGTTGTGGTTGAACACCTCCAGCTGCTGGTTTTGTACGCCCATCCTGGTCTCTTTTATCTGAGGTAAGATGAGGGGAAAAGAAGTGCGAGCTGAAGATCAAAAGGATTTTCAACAGAGGTGTAGACGAGACCACTCAAAGCAGGTGCTCCACCGCCCCATCTCTTCTAGTTTTTTTTTCCTCTTCACCTTCTCTAAATGTTTGTTCTACAAACATTCAGGGGAATGAGACAAAAATACTGACTTCTTAGTCTAACCGACCCCAACAACAAAACAGCCAGAATAAGGAGCATGACTTATGTCCTCTGTCGAAACTCTGCTCACTATCTTTCCTCTCTGACGTGTTTAACCAGCTGAAAGCAACAGGTCCTTGAGTTCTTTGGATTTTTCAAACTGCATTTTGGGAAATGTAGGAAAAAGCTAACTGAACTTGAACTGCAGTTGGTTGACAAATTAAGGAAAAAACCTGTACACCAAACATAATAAATGCAGATGTTTATATAAAAGCAGACAACTGTCATAAAAAGGTAATTTTGTGTGGTTTATTAACTTATTGTTTCAGCTCCATAGACTTCAGAGAACTGATGACAAGATGTAGTGGGGGGCCACGTGGAGGAACAACAACTCAGCAGGTATCCAGGAGGTGGAGACCTGTTGGCTTTACACCACCACAACCAAGATCAAGACTCTGTGGAATCCTGTCCTATCTCCTATATTCTTGGGGCCCTGTGCTTAATGAAGATGCTTCTCATAGTTGGAGTCTAATGTTCTTTCCTCAGTTGCTGCCTCAGTAAATACTGTCATGCACTTCCAGTGAAGGTTAAAGGGAAAAATGCTAAGGAATTCATTTGATAATAATCCATAGTCAGCACTCTACATCATCAATAAATCATCTGAAGGTGAGATTTTCCTCATTAAATGTGTCTTCGTGAGCAAACCCTGAATAATATTTGCAGTCCCATACAAACCAGCACACACATCCTACAGCATGTGTGTGTCGCAACATGAAGATGTGACACACAGACATGGATTCTGCGACCTGGAGCAGTTGCTGCAAGCAGGAAGCAGCAGGGACGATGAGATATCTCCATCCCTGCTTGCTGACTGAGGATCCCGGGATCCAGTGCACCACAGCAGCACTTTGATGTTTCCCAGAGCTGACGTCTCTCAGCGGGGTCGAGCAGTAGTGCTGCTGCTGCTGACGTTTCCACTTTCTCAGACACAGCACCTCAGTGTTGTCATGGTTAGGATGAGCGAAAGGTGCTCTGACACGAGTGGATCTGATGTTTGAGACACGGAACTCCTTCTATAAAGCAGCTTACTTAATAGCCATTAAAATGGGTAGAGGAAGACTGGGAGGGGGTGCTCTGAATCTGCTGGCGATGTGTCACGTTGAGGTTTGAAGACGCGTCTTTGAGTCTCGGTGACAAGCATAAAGAGCTAACATACAGTACAATACATCATGTGTGAGCTGTGGTGGGTGCGCTTCAGCGGCCTCAGATCCTGAACAGATCACTTAATTGGGCTGGGGGGGGGGCAAGCAGATGAAAAATGCCACCAGATGTGTCAATATAACGGAGTGAAGCTAGAGCCACGTTCATTAACGGCACCACTTCTGCTTACTGACTGCGTCTCCTTACCATCAGGCTAACTGGGAACGACAATGGAGCCACAGTCTGAGGGCAACACTGACATTTCAGCGAATAGTTGCACAGCCCACGCTGGCACAGTCATTATAGTGGAGGTAAGAAGCAGGGAGGAGGAGGAGGAGGAGGAGGGCAAACCGTCAGCTTTGGAGCGACGAGGAGGCAAAGAGGCGCAAACACAAGTATGTGTTTGTCTCATGGCTGCGAATTATTTTAGCAATGAATATCAATGTCTGGATAATGTGAGGATAATTACCACTGTGTTGTTTAGCTCGTCTTTCTGCACAATGCAGAAACTCTCAGAGAGGCATGAAAACATGACTGGAATCAGTGACTCATTTTCTGTTTCTCACCAGCCTACAATACCACCCACCCGGGCGAGAGCAGTAAAGCACACGCTCACCACACACACACACACATACATCTGCTCCACGTTCCCACAGCAAGGGCGTTCTTGATGTGCTACTGTTGCAGTTCTGTAGAGCTTCTTCAGATACCCGCTGTGTACTGTGGCATATCTTCTGTGTCCCCGCCACCTCACACACCGAGAGGCTCTTCTCCGAAAAAAAAAGAAGCTGAGTCACATGTAAAACTCTGGTTCTGCTGGTTTCAGTGCCGAGCGGCGTGACATGCAGAAGAAGTGTAGGAAACTGGAGCACACATACTAAAGGAGCTATTAGCGCAGCAGTGACTGAGCCTGCAGAATGAATACACTCACTATGAATGTCGGATAATTAGCTGACTCCTGGTTTCCTGGAAGGAATCCCTTGTTCAGCTTGTACCCATTAACCCATTGATGAAATCTGAAATCTCCTCTCTATTTATAGCTGTTTGTCCATTGCTCTTCTGAGGTTTTCACAATGTGTCTTCTTTATCAGCAGGCTGGCTCCAGTTTGCTGGAAGTTCCGCTCACGCTCAAGGACAGGAAGCTGCAGACCGAACCGCCTCTGACCAGGGCCTGACATGGATGTCTCTTTGGCTTTGAAAGAACAGGTCGCAGAACAAGCGAAGCTAACAAATGGCTGCTGTGTAGAACAGAAGATTCTTGCTTTGGCCTGTGCTCCACAGAAATTGCTCAGGAAACTAAAAATAAGAAGAGGTCTGGTTGCCAGCTGTTTGGCAGAAACTGGTTTTTTTTGTATCGGTTCTTTTTTTTAACGTGGAGATGGGTAAGATATGAAAAGGAAAAAACAAAATAAAATGTCTTCAATGAATCACATTGTTTTCATCAAACCATTCACTGACTTCTTGTGACCTGTGTGGCAGCACCTGTATTTCTTATGTTCTTCCATTTGCTGTAACAACAGATTTGTTGAGGGTGTTCTCAATCATCATTCTGATAAAGCACAAGAACCATTCAGTACAGCAGTCGTTCCCAATCTTTTCTGTTTGTAAATCCTTTAAATCCTAAGTTATGGACATGAGTTGTGAGCAATTCAAATGAAAAGAGAAGTATTACAGGTCTATAGAGGTAAAAGTATCCAGTATTTAAAAAGCTAAAATTAGAGAAAAGTCTTGCTTTCTCATCCCTTTAATCATCTGGCGACCCCCTACGATTTATCTTGGGAGGCTTTTAAGTGAGGAACATACATTCTGTAGTGCACGAGTTCCACCCAGACAGCTTTGGCAGTGGGACAGTTGTTGTCTGTTAGCTAAACCATGCTAGTCCAGTTAGCCCCTGAATGTATAGCTCATACCAAAGGAGAGAGAACCTCCAGTGTGATTTATATCCATCATTTGGAGACATTATGCCCTGTGCCCTGTGAGTTATAGCAGCACTGGATATAGAATGAAATGGGCGGCGGCCATGTCTCTGGAAAAACAATTAAATATGCTTACCACTGCAAATGGATGGAACTCCAGGCTACACAGCACTACTCAACTGTACGTGACATTAAAGAAAAACTACTGAACTGCACGTCAAAAACTTTAAATCCCACTGCTGGTTCTAACTTTGGATTTAAGTTAAAAAATAAACATGTTGCTCTTAATGAACATTATTTTACTTTATATTTGAGACTGTGGATTATCTTCTCCTATTGCCCGACTGATAAATTGGCCAATATTACCTGAGAGCAGATACACATGTATTGGTGTAGATGTCAGAAATATAAAACAAAAAAACAGATCAAAGACAAAATTAAAAGAACATCATGCTCCTATCTCAATATCAGCCCTACTTCCAACCATCAGTGTGCTGTTAAAGAGCACCTCTGCCTCTGCTTCATTTCCCAAACATTTTCCCCCTTTTAAGAAGAGTCTCACTAAATGTCCTTGGGACCAGGTACATTGTGGACCTGTGAACAGATGTAGCGGTCCAACTGTGTCACTGTGACTTGCAGAGGCAAAGAGCACGCTGCTGCTCGCTGTCGATGACTAATCTGACATCAGTGCCATCGTGTTCTGCTCTAACCTAGCGGGGGACCCCAGCATGCTAACACTCAGATTAGTAAATAACTGAAACATGTTTCATCTGCAGCAATTTTTTGCCTCAAAATATGTTGCAAGTGATAAAGCAAAAAAACAAAACAAAACAAAAACAAAGTCAGAGCTCGGGGTGGGGTGGGGGGTGGAGGAAGTTGTGCTATGTACTGGCTGACTTTACTGCTGCTCTGCAAGGTAAAGATGGAAGCAGCAGTAAGAGACAGCTGGGCCAGGTCATATAGTGTGTAAAGATATATAGGAATACAACACTTTCACTGTTAGCTGGTTGCATCTGTTGTACTGTGGGTCAACCTGTAACAACATCAATGTACCGCTGCAGTGATAACAGACACACAGGGTGGCATTTCCTACAGTTTTCTTTTATGAGGGAAGTGAGCACATGCTGCACAGTACAGAATACACAGTCTACGCTAATGCACCACAGGTATGTGTATGTACTTGGGACAGCAGGTCGGCCTCTGGCAGACAATCTCAGCTAGTGGTGGCCAGCTGGTGGGTGTCTGTGCGTGCTTTAACGAATGTGTTTGTGCTTGCTCTGCCGTCCTTACGCCCACGAGTTTTCGCTGTATGTCCATCTGCTGTCGGTACATATATAAGGTCATTCTCATACGCCCAATGCCATGTGATGTGATCGCACGTGCCGGAGTTCATTTACAAGTGTGTTTGCGTGTGTGTGTGGGAGTGTGGGAGTGTGTGAGAGTCCATGTGGAGTGTGGAGAGTCATACCTCTGGTTTTCAGCGTATCAGGATCTTTATTTCCTCCACATTGCTTTGTGCGCCGCCAAAACAGAGGCCCCTGCAGGGACACAGAGATGCTCAATTATTCATGGTCCCATTCAATAAAACATGAATATCAACTGCATGTGCCAACTGCCGTCATTCATGCATCTTTGCAAAAATAGGTCTTGCAATTTTTTTTCCCAGAATGTTTTGGGACGACAGCCAAGGGACTGTCAGCCTTAACTTCTATTAGTACAGCTTTTCTGACCTGTTATCATGGTGGTAATACATGAAAAAGTGTGATAAACAATAAAGAAGAGTTTGATCAACAGATGGAATAAATTATACGGGTCCAGTTACCTCACTGACACAGAAACAAGTCAGTATTGTGAGTGTAATATATCAACTGGTAAACAACAGGTTGCTCTAAAGTGTATGTGAGCTGCCAGCTTTAATCAAAGGGCTGTGTGATGGCCCCGTTTCACTGCAGAAATCCATTCATTCACTTCTCCAGGTGTGAATGAGGAGATTCTATTAATGTAGGGCAACTCAAGAGAGCTTGGAGAAAAAAAAAAATCAAACTCCCCAGTGCCATCTGCTCGTGGACTTTTCATTTCATGCACTCAAACATGTTATTCAATGGAGGTTGTGCACTTTACAGGCAAGAAGAAAAAAAACTGTAACACATCCATTAAGGCAAAACAAAGCTTTTCAGTAGCTGTAAAATAAAAGGTGACTCCATTCTGCTTCACCGGTGTTACCATTCAGCTGATGCTCTCATTTATGGAGTCCCCAAAACTGACAAAAGATGTGACTACATTCAAATAGCAAATCCACCTGGAAACACAGAGATCCACGGAGACACCCATCCA
>JBBMJY010000011.1:18814830-18826774 GCA_037833715.1 Toxotes lorentzi | reverse complement strand
ACATCAAGTTCTGTGCTTTTTTCTTTTCTTCTTCCTTTCTTGTGTGACGTTAAGTCAGGTGCTAGGAAGCCATTGCAGAAGACGAGAGTAATGACAAAAATCGTGGAAAACATGATGAAAATATGACACTTCTTCTTGTTTGTTTCATGTTTTAATTTGAGGAATTAAAACATGAAGCCATCTAAGCGTATAAACATTTTTGTAATAGTTTATAGATAAAATGCTTTTATTTTGAGTTTTTTTTTTTTCTCGAATTTCCATTTAGGTTTTTTAATGTCTAAACTGAAAATGTCCGTGAAAACAGGTGGATGGAAACATGACAAGGGGCCCCAGCCATTGTACTGTTGGTTTGATCTATAACAATTTGGTGCTTATTATTATAGTTGTTTAAATGGCTTAAATGTAGTGCAAACATAAAGTTGCCAAAAAATTAAATACTTAAGTGAAGTGCCTCAAAGTTGTACTCAAGTATAGTACTGAGCTACTTTCCAACCTTGGGTAGTATTAAAAAAAAAGGCTAAAAAGTGTCCATTTGACCAAACTCTCAGCTCATTCTGAAAAAGTGACTCCATTCTGCTTTAGTAATTTGAGCTTTCAGCTGATGCTTTCATTGAAAGACCCTTCATTAACTTCTACATTACAATAAGTCCTTTGTAAATCCCAGAACTGTGAGCAAAAAAAAAAAAAAAAAAAAGGAAAAGCAGGGTACAAAAGCACGGAACTAAACTGTAACAGGGCATTTCTGATGTGCTACATGGCAACTTCTATTTATAAGATAAATCTCCACCAGGCTGTGGATAAACTTTACAGTATCTGCCAGCTCTTTGACTGACAGCAGAATTACACAGTGGTGTCATTGTGTGGCAGGAGGGCAGGGGTTAACTGCATGGTGCGCCTCCTAACTGCCCCTTTCTTTACAAAAAAGACGTGCTGCCGCTGCTGCCAAATATGGCAGAACTCATTAGCTGCTGATTTGACTTTAAAGCTCAGCCCTGCTAATCTAATTTAATCTGCCTCCGTGGCTTCACTTGATTGCTGAAAGCGTAGCGGTAATGACACTGCAAGTGCATGCAGGCTTCGCTGATGTGATGCAACTGTTTGCTCTGCAACAGTAGCCGCCCACGTGGAAAGTTGTTGCGGCTGCTGCTGCTGGTGGCTTGTGTTTTTGGGGGTCTATTGCATGACGGTTTCCTGGTCGGATTAGGCCCTCACAGACTGAACAGCTTGTGGAGTCGTTTGACCAAAGTGAGCTGATTTTATCTGGACAAGATCAATACCCATCGGGAAGGGCATGATGGAAAACATGTGTAGCTTTTTATTTGGCAAACGAGACAATTATAGAAGCGTGTCGCCGATGCCAGTATCATGGCACCAAAGCCACCAGCTTGACCAAATCCACACACACACTACCTACTATTTTTAAAAACACAACTTTCTAATTCAGAATCCTCCAGTGTAATGGCTGAATGGCAGAGGTGTCGATGTGTGTAGTGAGGTGGTAGACTGCTGGAGGTTTGCAGAATTGAAGCAAAGTGCAGACTGTCTTTGCAGATGACACACAACACAGAGACAAATTAGGAGACGAGAGAAAGGAAATAACCAAGAAAAAAAACAGAACAAAAAAAAAGGACAACAGGATGAAGAGATGTGGTTTTTCTACTGAAGTATGTCGTGTTTGCCATGTACTCTAAATGACATCATGCACCTTTGCCCTCACCTCTTAAGAATTGAAAAAAGTTCAGAAAGTACCTTTAAAAACTGCTGTTACTACTGTCCAGCCAGAAACAAAACAGATTTTTCAGCTGGTGGTTTCAATGTGTCTGTTTTAGACGCATAAGAACTGTGAGGGTGTCCCAAAATACTCGGGCTGACCACAGTGTGTGAGGGAAACATGTGATTTAAGTCTTCTTTACCAGCAGAAAATTGCTATTTGGCTGTCCCACATGTCTGTGGAGTCCTTCCTCTCCTCCGCTCTCTCCCTGTCGGGCCGGGCAGTCATGGCGACGGGCTCCCAGCAGGCTCTGCTATGAGTGTGGGGACACCCCCACACACCCCCACACCCCAACCTCCCCGGCCTCAGAGGGAGAGCTGACTCTGGCTTTTCATCAGCAGTCCCCAATAAAACATAATGGCAAGTGGGGCTGCAGGGGGAAGTCATTCAGCCACACTGAGCTGTCACATGACCAGCAAAAGGCACAACGGGTTCAGTCATTCTGCTGCTACTGCTTGGCTACTGGGACAGATGAGTGGGCTAGGGAGCTGGCCGGACACACAGCAGGATCCACACAGAGGGTACCACAGCAGCTAACCACCCTGAACCTGTCTGCATAAGTCTGCGTAAGTCACTACCTCAGCGACAGGGACATGCTCCCCTTTTCCACCTGAGCGCACACGGACACACACACACACACACTCATATTCTGTGGGGGGTAGGGCCAAGCTGCAGGTGCCCCTGCTGGGAAACGAACCCAAGTCTCTGGTGGCGCTGGGCAACTGCTTCCCCTCTGCTCCGCCTAGACTCGCCATACCTTGTACAATTAAATACAAATCTCGCCGTCAGCCACCCACTTCTGGTTCATTTCAGGGCTAGTCTCTAAAGGGTAGGTAGGGCACTTTGCCATTTCAATAATAGCTGCATTTGTAAAGCTTACAGCTGCAGGCTACAGCCTTTACATGGATTTAGAGCAACCTTACAGACTGGTGGGTAGTTCTGTGGTGATAATATATTCAGCTGCCTGTGGTTTCTCTGAAACATTGTCATGGAGTTCATGGTAAAGATACGACATGCTAGAAGACTTCATTGAATCCTGAATGTTTCATCCCCTTTCCCATGAGCCCCTGACAGATGCGATTTGATGGACAGGTCAGGACTTGTCAGTGGGCTGCCAGCCCTCACTGAGAGGTGGACTGACAGACAGGAGTGGATTAAAATGGGCAGTTATCCTCACAACACATTAAGCCTCCAGTACTCCATCTGCACTGGCTGTCTGCGTCTGCTGAGGCTGTGACTTTTCATTCAAAATTAAAACATTTATTCAAACCTGGGAAAAAGATCAGATATTCCAGTTGTGATGAACTGTGTGAAGTCAGAATTTACTGTAATACGGAATTACCAACTGACCTTATTCCCACAGGGCCCACCACTTTGTAGGTACTTTTGAGTTGTGGTATCAATATACACTCACCAGGCACTTTATTAGGAACACCTGTACCAACTGCTTATTCACACAATCATCCAATCAGATTAGCCAATCATCTAGCAGAGTGAATGCATGAACTCATGCAGATACCAGTCATGCTAGTGTGTAGTGACATAAACCCAGACTCGACTATCAGAACGTAGGTACCTGCTCAATTTGACTAACTCAGACTGATGTCTCATAAAAGCTTCAGCTGAACTTTATTACATGGATTTTGACCCGTTACACTGCTGCTCGGTTAAGAGGGGATCACTTCACAGCCAGTGTGAAGAGGAGGAATAATTACAGCAATAATTAATGCTTTCAACGTGCAGCTGGTGTTGTAGTAAAGTATGAAAAAAACCTCACAAATGTGACACCACTTATGGTTAAAGTCATATCAGCCAACACTAGCTTACAAATACTAACAAATACTGCTACTGTACTTCAGCATGCAGGTGGGAACTTCAGACGCACGATGCAGACGCAAGATGTGGCACTCATGCTGTGTTCATGTCATACAGTGTATGACAGATGGTGGGGAGAGATGGGAACGAGGATGGGAAATTATAAAACCTATTCCAGGTTCTGGAGGGTTGCATGCACCAAGCCTGATCAAAACATATACACAAAATGGCCATAGTAGGAATAAGTGGTTATTTAACATGTGACAGAGCATCCTGAAGATAAAGCCCTGCAACTCTGCCAACATGGGCTTATCCCTTGGCAACGTCACAGCCTTTTAACGGGGCCCGGTGAAGGCCCCAGGTCTGTGTGCCAACATGGCGCCGCAGCCAGGATGAGCAATCATCTCCTTTGTCAGCATCTCGCAGCTGCATCAGCAATGCAGAGAAATGACGCTGCACAGTCAAAGCAGAGAGCAGAGTGGAACGGAGGGCAGACAGGAAGCAGAGTTCAGGAGACTGTATGCTGCAGTGGAGACTGGCCACAACACAATCAGTTCGTTACTATCTGAGATGAGATGAAGGCTCAGGAGCTGGAGGCCTACATATAAACAGCCACTCTTCCACTGCGCTCTGAGAGGAAATGTGTGTGCGGGAGGCTAAATCAGAAACTGAATATGTCCGCACTGAAACTGATTGAGCCCATAAAGCATAATAGCTTCTTTGCAATGCAGATTTTCTAACAGCATGGTCCACGTGCAGCACAGGCAGGCTTTGTGGAGACAGAATATAGCCTTTGTCACCCACACGTGACATTAGACACAGCTGGAAAATTTCACAATAGCAAGTTAATTATGTATGAAAGCGCTCGAGGGCATTAACATATGTACAGAAAGCACTTTTGTTTCTTCTCTAACCATCACGTGATGCCCTGGATCTGGGGCTAACTGCTCAGGCACCTGCATATGGCTGAAACCTGTTATGGGAACCTATCGCTGCCATTCCACTGCTTCTATAACAGAACTAACATTCAGGCTGGGCGGGTGGCTGGCAGAATTATAAGATTTCCGCTCAATATATTCAGCGGTGAGGTTTTAAATATAGACTGAGGTGCTCCAATGCACTACTGAACTCCTGAATAAAGGCTAAATGGACTTGAGAGCTAAATGGAATTGGAGAGATTAAAAAAAAAAAAAAAAAAAAAAAAAGCGAGGGGGATTAAAAATGGAAAATGTTGAGCAGGATATGAGAGAAAGCTATGCACGCTGGCTGGTGCCTGTGCTCCAGATGTAAATGAGCAACTCTGATTCTTTTTCAGAGGAAATGAAGCCACACTTGACAACCGGTGACTGACTTTGCGCGTTTTGGAGCCAACACGCACATAAGCAAACACAAAAGACGAGGCAGGTGGAAGCGAGCGGCTGGGCCGATAAGGGACTGAGCGTGAGTTGATCAGCGTGATAGGATCTGTGTTACTCCAGCTCCTCCAAGCAAGACAAAAACAACTCCTGCTAATTGAATTCCTTCAGAGAAACACCCCTAAGACGGACATCTCCGCAGGCCCAGTTTTGACAAGCTTTAATGCAAGTGTATCACTTTCACACATCATTTCCTCCCCATGATACCACTGCAACAGTGATCCAGCAGCCTCTGCCTGGCTCACGAACACTCCTATTTTTTCAATGAAGCTGATGGATGGCGTAAAATGTTTTTTTTTTTTTTTAATGTAACAGAGAAAAGAAAAACAAGGAGGGAGTGATGCTGAAGGGGTCGCAGGCATTCACGGCTGATCATATGATCTGTAGCTCTGCTCTCACATGTCAGCGCACGTCCCCACCAGCTCCTGACAGCCTGCATTCATCTGCGCTTCAACATTTATTCATCTGTAACAATAACTTCATTTGAGCCTGCGAGTACATCACGACTCAGCCACCAACTGCAGGGGAAAAAAAGAAAAGGAAAAAAAGACGCAGAGAGAGACATTTCATTCCTCTCCACTGGAAGCATGACACAAAGGGTAGCATTGTTGTGGTGTCTTTCCTGACCTGTGGGACTCTGGCGTGATGCTGAGCGCAGAGGAGCGGCTGACTGGACTCCCAGTCCTCAAACGCATGAGCCCAGGGGCCATCTGAACCCCACTGCAAGCTCCATGTCATGACATCAACTCCTGGACCAGGTTGTTTTTTTTTTTTAAATAGTGGGAGCTACATTAGATTGTGAAATCTACTGGGTCCAGTTTAACAACAATAACAACCGAACTGAGAGATTGAACTTTTAATTTAACAAACAAAACGTGAAGCTCCATGACACCTGAGGATGATGATGAAGACAATAGGGTATGGTTGAAAGTCCTGGGGAAACAAGTGAATAAATTTAAAAGAAATATCCCCAGTTTAATTGATACTGAAACACATCGTTAATTGCAGCACTGGCCTTGAATTTAAATGTGATCTGCCTCAAACCTTCCTGTGTCTGTGTGTTTACAGTTGGGGAAGTCCAGTGTGTAATCTTAAGTAACAGAGATTAGGAGTTACATAAAGTTGCAAAACGATGAGTTGGGTTTTTTTTCAGAGCTTTGCTGTGGATGATACCAGCTCTGTGCGCTGGCTCCACAACAGGCCAAAGTGACATTGGGAATGACGTAACCACTGTAAAGTACGCTTCACACCCACACTTCCCAGTATGAGTATGCCCCTCTCTCAGCAGGACACGCTGAGGACAATGGGATCACAGTGCGGTGATCCCATTGATACATCATAACTATACAGTACAGCAAGGAACACCTCAGCTCCATGAATCACAGCTACATAACAGGGAAGAACGGGGGTCACGCCAACTGAGTCTGAGCAAATTCCAAGAGCAGGTGCTATCCACGTTGAGTCAGACTGGGTCCAAAGTGGGTCAATGCCAAGGCAAGTTTAAAAGCAGAAATCAGTCCAAGAGCAAATACCTGGACCGAGACAGCACAATCTTCCAGATGTATTCATGTGATCACAGAAAATATCAGTACTCTCTTTATAATCTGCGTCTACTTCCAGATCTGCACCATAAATTATTCAAGGCAAAAAGTTCACACTATTATGTAATTTTAATAGAAATGTTTTTTTAAAAAAATATTTTCAGCCCTCTAAAAATGCTTTAAAGATCAAACAATCTGAGAAGAGAAAATGATACTAAAACCTGTAAAACTGCAACTATTGTTATTTTGTACAGATATATGCTCCATTAAAACACAACATTAATTGATATTAAAGAAAAAGCCAAAAATACTAAATTATTACATGGCAAACTACTGCACCTTGCACAGAGAGTGGGAGGAATCAGGGCCTTATGGGGGCCCACCTAGCAGATCATGCTTGCTATTTCCAGAAATGAAAAAAGAGAGAGAAAACAACAAACCACAATCCATGACGTCAAAAAACAGACTTAAGTTGACAACGAAATGATTGGGACCATTCAAATTAGAAAAGCGACGAGCAGACACCACATGCACACACTTCTACTGCATTAGACTTCCTGTGTTCTACCGTCCTCACCTCTGTGTGATAATCTGCATGATCAGGCCGGATCAGGGCTTTCCGGCCTGATCAGGGCTCTCCTGCCAGCTCAAAGTATCCTCCTGTCAGTCAGTGATGGGGTGAATTGTGATTAGGAACATGGCAGCTTTGGCAGCGTTTCACCACAGTGTTAAAGGATGAGAAGCTGTTTAAAAACGGTCTGTCTAAAAGAGCCAATACGCTTAACAGAACGGATTCTCATCAGTGATACCGTGCTTCTCTCGTCCTATATTGTAGCACAAGCACCGAGAATGAAAAAGAGCAGCTCTCGACTCATAACTCAACCTGACTAAAGCGGGTTTTTTTTTTCCTGCTAAAAGGCACAATTCAGAGGGGACGTCTGTGATACAGAACTCAACAGCAAAAATGATAGATTTAAGACTAAAATGGAAGTAATGACTTTTTATTTTCTATCTGTAATTTTCAAATTTGCCAAGATTAATGCAGCATTCCAACAGACATCAAATGATCTGAATTTGTAAAATTTACATCCTCTAACCTTGAGAACATGATCTGTATTAACTTTGTACATATATACAGCTTCTACAAATAACAGTATTTCATAAGCCACTCTGCTTCCTGAGCTTAGTTTCCAAGACTGCTACATCTCAACAGTGATTATCCCAGCTGTCTGGGGACACTCACAGAGGCAGAGCAGAATACTCTGCTTCCATACACCTGCACCTGAACTCAGCAGGACATAACATCACATAAAGAGTAAAAAAACCTCAGCACATTCAGCAAGCTGAAAACCGCTCAAAACCCAAGGACGGTGGATTTCTTAAAATAGGGATAATAATACTTCTACAGCATAAGGAAAGCGGAGATTACAACTCAGCATCACACTGTAGTTCCTGCAGTTTTCCCTCGTGTGTCGCCTAAAATAACGTCATTATAGGGTGCAAGTCCCACTATAGGTCACATGTTGTAAATAGAGAATTTCATTAAGAAACACCTCTTGAGGTGGGAAATGCTGACAGATGTAAGAAAGAAAGTGTTGGGCACCCAAAGGCAGAGACCAGCAAAATGATCAATTACACTAATTCTGCAAATGCAAATGCAAATGCAAAAAAAAAAAGAAAAAAAAAAAGACAACTGACTGCGGTTCAGACTTGGTCAGATTTTGTGGGCAGCAGAAGGGAGGGATGCTTATCAATGTATTAAAAAGGAGACAGAGGTGACAAGGGCATTTAACCCCATTCCCAAAGGAAAGGAGGGAGAAGCTTCCCTGCCATGATGAGGAAAAGGAAGAGGAAGAGGGCCAGGATCTCAGTAAAGTATCTCTGTTCTCAGCACAGTGCAAGGGAGCCTGATTAAAATGCAGTATTGTTATGTGAAACTTGTTGAGAGGAATACAAAGTGAGAATACAGGAGTCACGAAGCACAGTATCCTCCAGAAATCACAACCAAACAGCTTGGGTAGACAGTAGACCCTGATCGATACATAATCAATCAGCTGATTTTACTGGCCAGTATTGGCTGACCACAGATATATATTTAGCAGCACTGATATGAAAACTTCATTTATAAATAGTGACATCACATAGTTTGTTTGTTCAGCAGAGCCCGACTCCAACTCATAAATACATATACACATATGTGTGTATGTATATATACGTTCGTACATATGTACATATGCACATATACACACATATGCACAGTGCATATACACACTCACACACACACATTAATATCGATATCTATAAATAATTATATAGACAGATAGATATGGCATCAGCCCACAAATCCAGGATCGCTCTTGTAGACAGAGTCAGAGTGAAGCCAACGCGCTTCACCTGCATAACACACCTTCTGTGGAGGAATGTAACCCGCTCCTCCAACTTAACTGAGCACCGTGGTTTCCCCACTGCACGCACAAGCCTTAAAAGCATCCCAGATAACAGAGAGCCACTCTGAATCATGTGAGGTTGTGTCCTTCATCTGACTCCACTAAGCATCAATAGGAGATGATGCTGCTGCTGCTGCTGATGATGATGATGGTGATGGGAGAGGGGGGAGAGTGGAGAGGGGGGAGAGCATGGTAAACAAGCGAGCACACAGGCTCTAAAACCAATGCGTCAAGATGATTTGAAAGCTAAACGGCTCCTGTGTCATAGTAAACAGCGTAATGACTCTTTATTTTATTTATTTTTGCTAATGACCGTGGATAACCTACTGGTCTAATTTGCTTCGTGTGCTGTTTCTTCATTCCACTAACACTCACTAGATGTGCGCTGGTGTATGTACATTTCACTGAATCCACACAGGGTATCGCATTAAAACCAGCCGCCGCCTCAGCTACACAGTCTCTCCGTTTAAAGGAGGCACACAGACATGTAGCTAGCTAACAGGCTGAGTACGTTAACGTTCAACGAACGTCAATATTAATTTAAAAAAAAAACTGGAAAAATCAAAGTAATTCATTCCGCTTTAGAGACAGAAGCGAGCTGAATGATAAGTAATAATGGAAACAGTGTTTCTTACCAGTTCAAACGCGCCTAATAATCCGCAACACTGTACTCCATTGCCGTTACAGAGAAATAAATTGGCAGTAATAAAGGCTGCGCTGCTGTGGTGGCACTGATGTCGCCGTGCTGCTCGTCGTAGCCGCTGCGTGTGATGGCGTTAGCTCTGCAGGGCCACAATGAAACTGCTGCCGCCTTCACGGCCTGTGGGAAATATTACAATGAGACAGGCGTCAGCAAACGTCACAAAACAACAAAAGAGGATGTAGTTTGGATGAATGATATTATGCAGAAAACAGGGACTGGGAAACGCTGTAGTTTCTGTACTGGCCGGGCTCTCGGCACGCGATATCTTGAAGACACAAAGAAGACGCAAAAGTGATGCTAATTATTTGTCGTAATTGGTGTAATTGTGTTTAAACTGTAACCAGTATAACTGCTACACCACGTCACTAGAAGTAGAGTAGTTATATGGAGATGTTTTGGTGTTTGTTTTCGTGAATTAAACAAATGCCGCCAAATACCAAATTTATTTTAAAAAACTGTGTGGATTCTGGAGTTTTTGGAGCAACTGAAGGGAGCATAACGGGTCTGGTCCATTTGACTGGCAGGGACACCCGACCAATCAGAGGACTGCGAAGGCAGGGAACAGATTTCTTCGATGAAGATGTCAAATAAAGTTCGGAAGGATTTCATATATCACAGAAAAACTAAAAGGTCCTAGCTCTTACAAGCTTTATAGCATAGGAGATAAAATAAATAAAATTTCCTAAGGTCTCCATAAAAACATAGTTCATAGAAGCAACCAAGCAATTCAGCTTTGTTGGGCTATTTTAAATGTCTGACGGGTCTAAATGTACTTTCTGTGTCAGGTTTGAAGTGACCTACTGTCTGTGAACTGACTTCTGATTAAGTAATAAACAGCTGGAATAGATGCAAGTGTGTGCGTGTGTGTGTGCGTGTGTGTTCATGTGTTGTGTTTTGCTTAACGTCGGGGCGCCACCTGCTGCCTACACACAGAACTGCACTTTTACGCGAGGGAAGACCAGACAGCAGCCTGATGAAATATCTCAACCAACTGAGAGAACACACCAATGAACAGTAATTTATACATTGTGTTTAACTATTGTTAAGTCAGTGTCAGTGTTGTTCTGGTATTTCTAGGTGTTACTGCTTTTTCAGGGACACTTGTTAGCGTAAAAATACAGTATTATATAAACTAGAGTCCACAGCCACCATCAGCCAATAAAAGGGTGGGGGCTCACAGATGTACAGGCATTTCTCAGGGCAGCCATTCTGAGACATCATGGCAGAGACAGCACAGGTGTAGTTATTAACCTTGTTAATGACTGTGTACGCCGACTCACTGGAATAACTTGATGTTATTTGTTCCACCTGCTTTGAAGAGTTAAAGAGACAGAATAATAAGGGCTCCTCGACCTCACGACAAACTATCAGAGAAAACAGCTCAACAAAGGTTTAAGAACTGTGCTATAAATTAAGTCCATTGGTACAATGCACTCAGTTTAATTAAAGCTCCAATTTGTGGTGCGGTTCAACTGTATTTCATTTTGTTGAGAGGTGTGTTCATTCAACGCCTCTCTGAAACAATTTGACTAAAAACTGTTTGGATTATCCTGTAGTAGTTTCAACCAGGTGTTCCTAATAAACTGACACCTGAGTGTGTATCTCAGAGCTATTCGAATGCCGCCTGCTACAGACAGTTCAAGCAGAGCTGCAGAGTCACTCTGAGGCTCTGGTTGCTGTCTGATGTCTGCTCGGTCAGTGCTGACAGCCACCCCGCCCACTGCCACAGCTGTTCCTATCTGGTGGGACAGAGTCACGCAACAACCAGTTACCCACACCCTGACACCTCACCAGCTCTGACATCGTCCACTGAAATACTAAGATTCAGCAACAGCACATCTAAACTCCATATGGTTGGAATTAGGTCGTACACATACATTACATCCAGTACAGGTGGTGACATGAACCCAGTTTCATGAATACATTTTCAGTTCTCTGTCCTCTATAGTGAAACAGTTCAACTTTTCCAAACTACCAGTGTTTTACCAACAAAAAAACCCCCAAGGATCTCCTGCTCTTACTGAAATCAAAGGCCACGGAGGCTTCTTCATTTCAAACATCTGAGTGGTGTGTTTGCAGGAGAAACAAATACCTGTTTTTCTTCTCTTTCCTCTTAAAAAAATCATGTGCGTCTTTCTGAATCTAAATTGCTTTGCCTTCCAACAAATCACATGATGCGATGCTGTGGTTCATGGTGTTTTTTTAGTTGCATCTGTTTGACAACACAAAAAGTAGTGATGATTGTTGATGGT
>JBBMJY010000011.1:18790574-18809524 GCA_037833715.1 Toxotes lorentzi | reverse complement strand
TCTACCTCATGCTGCTCAATGTGCCTTAAATTGCCCCCCGGGGACAAATAAAGTTTTCTGAATCTGAATCTGAATTTCATACCATATCATATCAGATTGTTTTAGTTTTAAACACTGAGCAGATATCAGTGTTCGTGCAGGTGATAGAAAGAGACAAAATATCACCAACAAAGACTTTTTTTAAAAAATTATTTTCAGTTTCTATTGATCAGAGTTTTGTTGCAGTCCAACAATATGTTCCCTGTCTCTGTGCACAAAATGATCAGACTCAGAGAGAGTCCGACTTTCATCGTCGGTCACTGCTGAGATTTTAAAGGTTCTAAAACCAGAGCCTGGCTCTGCTTCTTGTTTTGACTGATCTAATCTCCCAGCCTCCTGATGTTTTTTTCTTTTGTTTTTTTTTTTTTTTTGGGCAGACACTCAATACTCCCCTGAAAGCATTCAAAGCTGCAGATTCTGCTCTGAGAGGCTGTGGAGCTCAGAGCTCAGAGTTTCTGCAGCAGCAGCAGCAGAGAACAGGCTTGTTAATATGAATGAGCTGCACATGTGTCGTCCTGCGTTTCTAACAATCTGTCACTGCTTTTTAGATTTTAACTCTTCTATTTAATCTGCTGAGAAAATCAAAGTCTGTTTTCATGTTTCATTCATAAAACTGTACCGTTGCTTAACGTTGAATTCTTTCTGATGAATGAAAACAAAAGGATGTGTATCACTGCTGCACACACAAACAAAAACAGTCTCACCCTGCTATTCTGCTTGTTTAGTTTTGTCCTGCAGCAGTAGAAGAGAGCGGGCGTGTTAATATGAACGAGCTGCACATGTAAAAAGAAATCCAAAAAGAAATAAATGCCATAAATAGATTATAAAAAAAATAATCTAAAGTTGCTCATCAGCTGATCAGTTTGAAACCTGGGGATGGACAGAGGAGTGGGTTGGAAAAGAAAGGATCCAGACAGTTTGGAATGTAGGAGGGCAACAAAACTGTTTATACAAAGACGGAGCAGTTCTGCTGTTTGCTTTGGGAGGACGCAGCTTACTGCAGAATCAGTCAAGGTCAGCAGTGTTTTCCCAGGTCCTTACTCTTCTGTGGAAACACACTGGGACTCTACCTCGTTTCTGTGTTCTGATGTTGTTCACAGCTGTGCTACAGTACAGTACAGTACAGTACAGTATGGCACAGCTGATGCAGACTAATGATGTTGTGGTGAGAGAGACTGTGCCTCAGAATCCCATCCTAGCCCTTCTCCAGCTAAATCTAAACATGCTGTGTGAAAATGACATGCCCACATCAGCAGACCACTTTGGTACATATCTTCATCCATAATGAAACTCTGACTGACAAACTGCAAATTCTAATTTGACTACGGCCCATAAATGCTCATGCAGGTGGACAGTAGCTCCTGCGCTGCTGCGTTCACCCATCAATCAAATAAACTATTCAAAAACCCTGACGACGTCTGACAGTGGAAGCATAATGACAACAGCTGCCACAGGACTGGCCACACTGTCATTGGAAATGAATGATCACAGAGGTTAAGAGTTGACAGAAGTCTGTCTTCTTGAGTCAGCTGACACATACCCACCAAACCATGTGAGGCCAGGCTTATGTCTTAATGTTTCAAAAGCTCAGCTTTCAATGTCTACACAACAACACAGAGCAGTACCTGTCAGTACCACTGCTCTCAAAACTTTACTGTGTTAAACACTGGCTTAGAATCGAGAAAATGTGAAAATGGAGGGAAAACAAGCAATTTCAGATAAACTCTGAACATGACCTTAGTTTTGAAGAGGAAGGTAAGGTTCTGCTCATACTCACCAGAGGTAGAAAACAATCAGAGACTGCCTCCTCATTTTCGGGGTTCGGACAAGGTCTATGAACGAGTATTTCTTCTTCACCTCTGTTTTCTCTTCACTTTTATATACCTGGCAAAAACAGTGAGCGAGACAGTGAGCAGGAGACTCTGGAGGTCAGGGTGAGAAAGTCAATGAAACTGTGCTGTTTAGGTGGTTTGCATGTTTAAGTGATAACCAGTGATCTAAACTTTCATGCAAAGTAACAATGGCTGCCTCAGTCTGTTTGACTCTGGAGTACCTGGGTCACACTGGTGTTACACTCTCACTGCTACTGAAGCGAGACAAACTACAATGAGCTGATCTACTCTCATCAGACTTTTGTTGTCATGGTTGCAGTATTAACAGAGTAAAACCTATGGAATGGTCACGGTTTGGTTATGCTTAGGCACAAAAACAACTTGGTTAGGTTCAGGGAAAGTTTGTGGTTTGGTTTAAAATAAGTATTTCATTGGTCATAGTTTGATGACCTTTGTCGTCATGGTAATAAACAGTTCAGGTTGTGGAATGGTCATGGTCAAAAGAAACAACGATGACTGTTGGTCTCAAACGGGACACGAACAGTGGTCTCCCATACTCAACTCTTGTTTTGTTCATCACCTGACTTGCTACCGCCACAAGAGGTCACCTGACAGTAAAACGGAGCTATGGGTCATAATAAGCTGCTGCACGAATGCCCTATAGGGTCGTTTTTTCAGGGGAGACATTCACTAACTACATTAGCTTGTAGGGTTACAGGTTATGTATGACAACAGCAATGCTGTTTCTTTATTTTCCTGAATTCTACCTCAGTCATTAGCAGTTAATAATGGCGCCTTTTTAGCCTGGGAGATGTAACATGAGCCTCAGGCTTGCAGCATAATATGGAGATACCTTTTAAAGGATTTGTATTACTAGCCAGCCCTAACACTGGAAAACAATGTTTTCCACAAGCTCATGACGTTATACATTTAGCCTAATTAGTTAGCTATAGCTTTTAAAATCTGCCAGCGAAGGTTGTAATTTCAGCTGGACAAACTGCAGATAGAAATAAGAAACTGCTTTTGTCTATCTGTATAAACTGAACGACCCATTGTTTCAAGAATGAAGAATTCCGATGGTAAATCTGCCACTATTATCACAGTGAACTTACATACACTATATGGACAAAAGTATTTGGCCAAACCTGTTAAGCATTGAATTCAAGTGTTTCAATCAGACCCGTTGCCACAGGTGAATAAAATCAAGCACCTAGCCATGCAGTCTCCATTTGCAAACATTTGTGATACAAAATGGGTCTTTATGAAGAGCTCAGTGATTTCAAGCGTGGCACTCGGCCATGGGTTTCCATGGCCGAGTAGGAGCTGCATGCAAGCCTCACATCACCAAGTCCAATGCCAAGCGTCGGATGGAGTGGTGTAAAGCCCACCGACACTGGACTGTGGAGCAGTGGAAACGTGTTCTGTGAAGTGATGAATCGCGCTTCTCTGTTTGACAGTCAGATGGGCGAGCCTGGGTTTGGCCTGACTGCATTGTACCAGCTCTGAAGTTTGGTGGAGGAGGGGTAATGGTATGGGGCTGTTTTTCAGGTTTTGGGCTGGGCCCCTTATCTCCAGTGAAGGGCAATGTTAATGCTTCAGCATGCCAAGAGGCCCTTTTCTATTCCAACATGACTCCGCCCCAGTGCACAAAGCAAAGACTATAAAGACATGGTTTGATGTCCCTGCTGGTGTAATGGTCAGTTGTCCGAATACTTTTGTCCATATAGTGTATATGCTGCATGAGAATGACAAACTTGACAAGCGTAGCAACGAGGTGGACAGTGAACGGTCAATTTGAATTTGGTTGTGGGTGTAATAGGTGTTTCTTATTGTTGTTGATAAATAAATGAATAAATTCTAAAAACATGTTGCAGCTGTACCCGACACATCTCCAGATCTTTGGTGAGGGGCTTCCCATTCATCTGCGCTGCTTTCCGGATCAGCTCCCAGGCTTCCTCAGTCCTATCATTGGCCATTAACCAGCGAGCTGACTTTGGCAACACCCTAAAAAAGAATTAAAAAAAAGACAGATTTCTCACAGGGTTATGGGGGCAGGTTGAAGGGGGACACCGACAGACATTTCTCACAGTAGATAAATTGACTTGTCATGGCAAGAACAAAGGCAGGTGTAATTAACAGCACTAGTAAAACTGGGATGCAGCCATTAGTTGTTTTTATCAGTTATGTCTGACAAGTAGAAGCAAGCATCACAAGTAAACAGAGAGACTCCACCGATCATGTCAGTGCATATTCCCACACGGTTACACCAAAAGTGTGAGAGGAATTTAGAAGCAAACAGGTATGACACTGAGCGTTAGCAACACATTTTGTTTTCAACAAACACAGGAGATAAAGGGGGATTCCCTTCATCACAGACTTTCACAAGCACGACACAGCTCAGTCTGTGGTTGTTGCTTTTTTTTTTCTCTTTTTGTCAAGATACTGTTAAAGTCATTTTATGGAAACTTTTGGAAAAAAAAAAAGCTGTTGCCTGTTTTTGTAGACATATCATACACGCTGCATCAAAAGTGGGTCAGAGCGCGGCCCCGCTCACCAGATGTAGAAGATGAAGAGGAAGCCAGGTACTGAAATAGCCAGCTGCAGTTTACGCCAGTCTCTTATGAGGTACGCCACGCCGGCCAGCAGAATGTAGCCAAAACCGAAGAAGTAGTCTGTGATTATACCAGCCAGCATCCGCTGCTTAGGCCCTGTCCATTCTGTGCCTGTGTGGGACATAAACAGGACAGGGATCATACAGCACACTGAATGCACACACAATAACAGCATTATATGTGTGTGTATATTAGGGTAATATACATATACAATTTCTGTGTAAGTAGTCTCTTAGACTGTTGTCTGTTCATTTCAGTGTTATAGGGCTTCACACTTAGAATTACAATTACTCTGCTCAGTGTTAGAGGAAATTAAATGATTAAATGATCCGTTAAAATTCAGCATATTTCACATGATGCCAGGATGCCATGATTCCAGGAGCAGCTTCTTGACAGCCCCCCCAGCCTGGTAAAGACATACATGTTTTGGACCCCACGCCTCCATGTACGCATTCAGTCTCTAAACCCAAGCTATGATACACCATGTGATGGTTTAGTACTCCTCATGATGAGTCACTGTTGTAGCACTCAAACATTTTAAACTGACAGAAGAGCGACTTTACTTTTCCCAATGTACTTAATAAGAAATCTTGATAGCTTAATAAAAAAAGTCTTAGTCTGGTGGCCTGATTTTTAGGGTGCATATGGCTGCAGTAGTTCTGGGTCTGATTCCTGGTAGAGGGACCTGTGTCATATCCCTGTCTCCCTCTCTGCCTTTGTTTTGTGCCTCTGTCTTGACTGTCAAATAGTGGCAAAATGCCAAAAAGAACTATCTTAACCTATCCGAACCTGTTATACCAAAGTTCTGAGAAATCCTGTTAGTCAGACCTGGGACTGAGTGAACAGCTTTCATTAGCTAAACAGTTTCCACTGAACACTGTTCACACTGAGGTCTGTGAATTATTCTGAGTTCCTGCAACATTATTTCCGAAAAAGACACGCTGATTGTAGGTGTGTAATTTTTTTCAGTGATTTAAACCAAACAAATCTGCCTGGCATGAGTGAGTGGATTTATCTTTTAAATAAAAAAATAAACCAGCACGCTGACCTAGGACAAATGCGTTCATTATAACACCAGAGATGGATGTTCCAACCATGAAGCGAAGGGCGGTGTAGACGTAAAAATTAGGGGCGAAAGCAGCACCAACCCCAAACACAGCCTGGATAGCAAGGTTGATGAGGATGATGATCCTGCGGCCGTACCTGGAACAAAACGAGACGCAGCTTAACCTGCTCATTCCATGTAAACCAAAGATAAATTAAACGAATCCGTGCCAATGAAAAATTCTAAAAACCAAAACAAGAAAAACCTGCATGGAGAGAGATGACTCACTTATCAGCTAAACTCCCAAACACCGCAGCTCCAACAAGGAGGCCGAACATATAGATGGAGGAGCCCATGTTGTTCAGGCTGGCATTGTCACAAACCAGGTCCCACTGCAAGAAACAAAGATGACAAAATTGGGTGAGAACATTTTCTATTTTGGAAAGTCTACATCCTCACTGAGTCTAAGAATCATGTCACACAGAAGGAGACCTACAAATGGTAATGCTGGTTGACTTCACAGCTGCTGCCCAGATACCCATGAATATTGGCAATTCATGGTCTCTAGAGAGTAATGACTAATAAGTAATCCACTAGAAAGAAACCAGCGGGCAAATTCCTGAGCACATGCGTGTTCCAAACGGGAGTCTTCTAAATCTACCACAGATCTCCTGCCTGCTGCCGGGCTGCCGTGGTCACTGGAGCTGACCTGTCATGTGACGCTGCTCTGTCCAATCACGTCATTTTGGTCATGTAACCACAGCTGCCCTCCCCTCAGGTTTGTGTGTTACAGAACATGGCAGGAAGGCAGGGTGTGTGTGGGAAGACCCATAAGATGCCTGTACTTTAGGAGTCTATCCCTCAGCCCCTCACCCTGTTTCACCCTGTCTCACATGTCAACAGAGCCCACTGCAATAAAACTTCTAAGACCCTCCACATTCCTGAGCGCCATGAAGTCTTCATGGTAAACACATCAGGTCAAAATGTAGATACTGAGTCAGAGAAACTCACCTCAGTTACAGTGGTGCTTTGGAAGGTCTTGGTGCTGTACTCCCAGCCCCCCTGGCAGCTCCCAGTAGGGTGTCCATCACCAAGAGCTACAGCAGCACTGTGATTCAAGGGGACAGTGCAGGACAGATCAGGCCGGTCCCCGAGGGAGGTCAGAAGGCTGAAGTTCGAGGAGCTCGGAGTGTCCACAGAGGGCCACGTGGAGCGGCATAAATGAGGAGGAACAGCCCCGGTGAAGACAGAGACCAGCATGTGGAACGCGAGAAATATCTGAGGTAGACAGATCCATATATACAAGATCTTCTGGAACTTCCCAAATCCTCCAATAAGGCAGAGAATTTCATCAAAATTCATTTTTCCGGCGCTTTGTGGACACGCACTTTAAAAGTTCTGTATTTGATCAGGTCTGACTCACAAGGTTCTGTATCTGATCAGGTCTGACTCGGAAGGTGCTAAAGTGCTCCTAACATGGAGCTGCCAAAGACGCACAAACAGATAAAGGCAGAGAGCCAAGCATCAGTTAAAATTCTTGAGACAGAAGAGTGGAATGAAAGTCTGAGCCAGGCTGATGATTAACAGTCAGAGAAAAACGCCCTCACTCAGACGCAGTCACACCTGTGCTGTGCTCGGCACTGAGAGCAGCCTGTGGCTATCTGTAGTAGACTGTGGAGCTCTGTGAGAGTTGATTTAACCTCAGTGTGATGGGAGTGAACAAAAGCAGGAGGGAGGCGATAGCTCTGTGTGGGAGGAGCTGCAGGCGGAGCTGCACCCCGCCTTCTCCCATTCAAAAACTTTCATAACACAGGATCTATCTTAAGTAACCCTTTTGTTTTTGACTTCATACCAAGAGTTTGTGGTGATCTCTCAGGTTCAAACCAACAGATCTCAGTCAAGTGGACTTTTATGAAGAGCAGGAACTAAAGAGGGAAAAATACCTTTACACTGCCATAAGCTTCTCATGCTGACATTCCTCTGCAGAGGTATCATATGGCCTTTCTTTCAGGTGTCAGACTTGTTCAATTGTTCTCAGTCAGTAATACAGGCTCAGAGACATGCACATTCCTGCTGGTATTCAGTAATTCATCTACCATGGGATGCAGTGCAGGGGGGTGTGAGCCTCTAAGCTGGTGACACAAAAGAAGCAGATAAATACAGCAGGGAGATTAAGGGTAGGCTCTGACTACTCCATGCTCTCTCCCGTCATCAGTAGCTCTCGTTTCTCTGCCTTATCAGGTCATCTCTCGCCCGGAGTCGCCGTGGCACAGTTTGAACACAGGGACTCCTTCTCCGAGGTGAGCCTCACTCTGCTATGTAAGCTTAAAGCAGACTTCAAATATCAAAACCATTCACAAAACAGGAACAGAGCTCCCGGGGAGGTAATCGGAGAGGACTGACGTTTGGCATTCTTTGATGAGGCGTGGGGCTCCAGTGTTCGAGTCTCACACTGTGAGGGGGTCAATGCATGAAATCCTACTCAGGGGTTTGTATTTCCAAGTCAAAAACACAGCAGGAAAGAGTTGGAGTCATTTCATACATGTAGGCAACTCGTTACATACTGACACACACTGTGAAAACAAGACTGCCCTTTAAGAGCAAAGCAGGAAATACAGTAAAGAGTGAGCGCTGCATGTTGCACAACAAACGCCCACCCCCCCCCCTACACCACACACCACACACCACCCGGGGGAATACAACATGAGACGTCATGAGGCCCCGATGGAAATACAGTAAAACAAACATCAGACAAGGTGTCCTGTAGGATAACGCCTTCATTCAGTCATCAGGCCATGGTTTGTCTCACCTGTACTGCTTCTGTTTCTGACACAGTGTAGCACCATCTTGTGGTTACATCCAAATAAACCACCAAAAAGAAAAAAAAAAAACAAGTGACAAATCAAACCAACATAGTGTATCACATCTGAATGATAAACTTATTCTTATAGGTTTTAAACTCATAAGAAAACTCCTCAGGTGTTCAGAGCTTAAAAAATGTTTTGCTACGGGGGAAGTTAGATCTTGTCTCTTCATAATGCTGTCGTCTAGGAAATGTATTAATAATTTGTTTTTAATTAGAGGTCAAACCCCTTGAGATGGACTGTCCTGGTTTCAATGGTGTCCTCAGACACAAATAAAGGTTCTCCCAAAATCCAAACCCACACACACACACACACACACACACACACACACTACATATCAATAAATTGCCAGATAAAAAAAAATACCATTGTGTCAAAGTACTAAGTCTACGTATAAGGAAGGTAAAAGGTTTTACTATCAATAAAAGCAAAGCAGTGATAGATTTGATGATATAAGTGGAACTAAAAGCAGTTTAAAGGAGGAAGGACAGTAAGCACATTTGAAAACAAAGAGCAACCAATGAAAATGTCTCCTGGAGTAAAGTGTTAACCAGTGAAGTGTACCATTCTGATGATTCGCGTGAACATTAACCAAAGCTCTGCACTGCACTGCTGCCACACGACTGGCTGATTGGATAACTGCATGAACAAGCAGGTGCACAGAGGAGATGGTTCTGGACCCTTGGTGAGTGGGTGAGGGTGTATGGGTCCTGGACCTGAGGATTATGGTCTTATTCTTCCAGGTTGTATTCGAGAACACAGTCAGGTATGGGATGTCAGCCAATGGTGCGACAGCCTCACTGTACAGTTCAAATCTAGGCTCGCTCATCTGGTACAGCATGCCATGAAGGTCATGGAGAGGAATGGACACTAGTCCCTCCAGTTAATATATGAGCAGTGTGTTCTCAGGCAAGCACAGAAAATATCATCCAATGTGCCAATTTATCATTTCAAAGAGATTATCCACAGTAATCAATCTAAAACCATAGCCTGGTTTGTAGAAATACCCAAGACCCCCACTGCCACAAATAAATAAATATATAAATGAATATGAATGAATAAAATGCTACATATATTGTGCTTTGTTTTTGTTTTTTTGTTTATAAAAAGTGCCTCCAACTAACTAAAACCAAAGATTCTAAGATAAACTTCCTCGGACATCTGATCTGAGTGTGAGCTAAAGCCCTGCATGCACAGAAGTTAAAGCAGATGAGATCACATCTGCGTCAAACTGTCTCAGGATGAGAATTTTATCACAATAAAATCATGTGGAGATTCAACAAAATCTCACAGACCTGCTGTCAGAGTGAAAACCCCGTTAGCTGGAAGGCCAGACTAACCTTACAGGATGTGGAGTGTGAGATCAAACAAAGAGAGCAATTATGTTCTTTAAAGATAAGGTAGAGTAGGTGGGACAGCCGCCCTCGAGTGCAGGAGACAATTACTCTGCTTACCGCACATAACCATCACAGAGGCAGGAGACAGGTTAAAGGGGTGTTTCGGTATTTTGGAAAATATCTCAGTATCTGAATTCACTGCACTCTCAGAGAGCCACCTGACTGAGGTGTCTGCACGTTCACTAACGACAGCCTGACTCCCTGCAGTCTGCGTTCAGCTCAGTGAAACTGATTACAGTTGTTAGGGAGATACCGCAGGACATTCTTCAAATTCCCCGGGGGAAGTCGTGCTGCTGATATAGTGACGTTGTGTCTGGGGAGTGGTTGGAGGCCATCTGAAAAGTCTGCAGGTTTTCCAAGGATAAGGAATTCACTGGCTATTTCCTCATACCAATAAAACCTTGGGCTATGGGCTTGTTATTGTGGCTTGTGATTCAACCGTGACCCAAAAAAAAAAAAAACTGTGCGTGTGCTTACATGAGCCTTAAAAAGTGTCGCCCTTGGCCAGGTGTTCACAGGCACGCCAACGTCAAATAACTCCACGTGTTTCTAATGTGGGACCGTGATGAATTCACATCCTTGCTGTGTGCAGCTCCTCACCAAGTAGACCGGAGACCAGTCTACAGTCTACAGAGTAAGATCCCTGTACCAGCAAACTGAGTTAAATCCCACTGAGCAGAGAAAGACTGTGGAGATCAGCCGTCAGTAACTAGCACAGGTTTTTTTTGACTTATTTGAACATCATTGCACCATTGACAGTCAACAAGACCCACAAAGATTATTTGATCTGAGGACTTTTTATTAACCTGTCTTTACTATGTAAAGCATAATATTAGGGCCACCATCAGGAGAAAAATATATTTATTATATTAGGGAAAAAGCAACTAACTTCTTGAGAAAAAGTTGGAATAAGAGAAAAAAAAAGAGTTGTAGTCTTTCAAGGAAAAAAGTCTGAAGATTTTGAGGGAAAAGGAAGAATAAAGTGGTTGATTCATAAACAACCCCCTGTCCACTGCTGCCTGGGACAGTTGCTACACTCCATCTACAGACAGATGCCTCTGTGTGGGACTGTGTCCCACAGCCAAGGATGCTTGAAACCAAAAAGCTTAGGGAAGCAGCTGTAAGCTGCTGTTTAGGGGATGTGGTCTAAGTTTCACAAGAGAGCCATCAAGGACTTTGTGGTTGGCTTGGTAAATGTATGTCTTGTTAAGTTGTCCGTTCCCAGTGAAGAGCAGCACGCAGCAGCTTCCCTAAACGCAACTAGAACATTATACACAGGTACGTTAGAGCTGCTGTCTTTTCCATGAAGCTCTTTCCTGCCTGCGCTCTCTGCTGTCTGAGCCCTGCTGCTCCAAACCACATCCTGTTACTGACTCATACATCATGGAACTGAACACTCTGATAATAAGGGGCTGGCAAAAAAAATTCAGAGTATGCATATTCAAAGAACTGAATGTAAACGGCCTTTAATAAAGAAGTGAAAAGCAAAAGTATCGAGCTGCAAAAACAGGGAATTCTTCATTCCCACGTCAGACATGCCTGTAAGCCTGGACTCAGGGTGACCAAAGCGTCTGTGTGCGGACTGAGATCACCAGACTGAGATCAGTCTGGTGACTGAGATCAGTCTGGTGACTGAGATCAGTCTGGTGACTGATCTCAGTCACCAGAAACAGAAACGGTCAACATCAGGTGAAGAGAGAGCAATTAGGTCTCATTCATCATTTTCTCTGTATCTGATGTTACAGATGAACAAGCTCAAACTAGTGATTTGATCTGTTAACGAAGACGAGCAGTGACAACATACTTTATACCACGACTTTATTCTACGATTAGAAAAAATAAAACCTGGACAGTGCAACAAGGGGCAAAAAGGCTTCATAAACCCTGGGGCCTAGTCTAGTCAAGTCATATTAATAATAGCTGTTCATGTATGTGTTTCTCTTTTCTTCAACAAACTGTGAGGCCAGAACCACAACCTTTACAACGGTAAATACCTTCACACTTGACTTCCTATCTCAGACTCTTACTCCTCTGCTTTCCTGCCTTCCTCACATTGTTTCTCAAGATCTGGAAAGCACCTGATCATCATCAGTTAAAGTGATCTGAGATCTCCAGTCACTGCATTTCCATGAACTTTAAGTACCTGATCTAAAATCACTTTCCTGTAGTAGCCTCTGCAGAGAGGGTGGAGGATTTTTAGAAATTCAATTTCCTCTGCTAGATTTTTCCTGGAAACAGAGCTTCTTGGCCTTGTATCTTCAGGGTTTCTGTTGAGCTGCTTCACATGTACACACTGGCAGGACAAAGACAGCAGAGCGCCATTACGCATTGATACGCTCTCATGCTTAAATCCAGAAAATGCCGGGTTGTGAAAAATCTGATGCTAAGCTTCACTGCTGCCCATTCAGAAAAAATGTGTAACAAAGTAGTCTGTGCTCTCTCAACAAAGCCTGTCCTCCACCCAACCAGTACTATACCAGTACTACAGTGCATGTAAACCTGAGTAACCAGTGTGCCTCATCAGAATCTGTTGATGGGTGAGATAAGAACACAGACAAGAGAAAAGCTAAGGCAGTTCCCTCTCCTCCCCCCGAGGAGCTCTTGCCAGCTCATTTGCCAGCTCTGCATAGTGTTGCATTGTTTGAAGATGCCTATGGCAGACATCGTCAGGACTTGCCGAGTCGCCAGGGGCTGGATCTGAAATTGGTGCTTGGAGTTAGAGCGTGCCGAGACACGGGCAGGGCGTGGGATTGTACATAAAAACCAGCGTGGATTTCAAGCTGGACTCTCCAGGGTGAAATGAAGAACTGCTGCATCTATGTTTTCTACAGTGACAGGGAATCATCTCTGTCTGGACTCCAGTCGGTGGACTATGTGGCCGTCTCCAAGGACTGTTCTCCGCTGGTGGAGTTTGCTACTATGAGGTGTCACCACTACAATCTGCCCAGGAAGTTCACCGCTGCTGTTACCGTAGCAGCCTCACTGACAGACTTCTCATCATCACCCAGAGTCTGCAGCCACAGCAGCAGCTCTGTGGGACTCTACTAAGGCTCAGCCTTGCCTCTAGTGATGAGAGCTTGGCAACATGCTCACAGTTAATAATATATAATAATGATGACTATTTTAACAATCTTAGTCTAATGTGTTAGTAACTAACAATTGCTCATTCAGCAAAGTATTGGACAAAGAAACTGAAGTTTTGACCTGATGATGGCACTGCATATGAAAAGTGATCGCCAAAGTTATTACCAATAATCCCAAGAGGGACATGAACATCTGAACCAAGGTTCATTACGATCCATCCAACATTTCTCACGGTTTGAGAGAAACTCCAGGTTAAGCAGCAACTGTTGTCAGCTGTTGTCAATTGTTGCCACCACATGGTGGCACTAGACAAAAAATGAAGGGATCACTAAAGTTATTAGGATTCATCCTCTGGGGATAAGAAATGTCTGTACTCAGTACAAACAACGACCAAAGTCAGTAGGGTTCATCCTTGTGAACAGTGAAACTGCTAGAATGATATATTCATTCACCACCTTTAACTGTGCAAACAGACTAATGTTTCAGCACTACTGTGTCTTCATCAGTCAAAGTGGACAAAGACATGAGGCAAACAGCCAGTTCCAGTCAAATCTATAGGATGATGAATCCAAGGTCATGAAGAAAGGAACAAAATCTCACTTAAAGTAAACAGAAGACATAACTAATTCAGTCCTTCACTTCCTCCTGAGGGCTCCACTGTGAATTCAACTTGCCTCTCTACAGCGCAGCAGGTTGATGATATCACTACCTTTAGCGGAGGGTGCAGGTTTTTTTTTTTTTTTTTTTTTCCTGATTGGTCACTTTGAGGACATTCCAGTGTTTAAGGAGAATATTTCTGACCCTGCCTACCACAGGAAAGTACTCATAGAGAAAATGATCTGTGGGAAAAAAAAAACCAGCAGTAGCTCTGGTTCTCTTAACCAGCAGGGATCCCCTTTCAATCTTTATCTCATTGTTACTGCCACAGTACAGTGGGTAGTATCAGTAACAGGAGCATTAAAGTACAAATAAGTATTTTTTCTCTTGGTCTTTCAGTGAATTCTCTAAGGGGGTACTGGTTTTAGGTGGATGGAGGGGGAGGGCCGGCTCTGAGAGGGACCTCTTTACTCAGTGTAAATAATAATGGAATGTGAACTCAAATACATCAGTCCACATGAAGTGGGTTCATACAGCTTCAGCACCGCATTAAACAAGCAGCACATACTGACTGCATTTACTGACCCACATTCTACCAATGAATTCGACTTTTGTTCATTAAAGAATGAACTGGACGGTTTTTCTTAAACTGTACTTGGCTGAGTGGTGTGTAGAGGCCTGTCACACATGGTTTACAGATTTAACTGTTAGTTGCACAGATAAATGTGAGCGGAGTCCGCAGACTAAGAATAAACAAGTGGGCAGGACTTTAAGGCCTCGAAGCGGCACGGCAGTTATGAAGACAAATATTTCCCCTCTGGATCAGTAAGGCGGGGAAAGGTGTGTTTGGAGAGGAGACAGAGGGGTGCTTTGTCCCCTTTTCTGACAGGTCAGGTCTCCCAGCCACCCCCCCCCACCCATTCCTCTCTCCCTCTCCCTGGATCCCACCTTCATGCTCCCTCGTTCCCCTGCATCTCTCTCCTGGATCCTGGGGCTCACACAGACCTCCTTACTTCAAAGATGCTATCGCTTCTGTACTGTTCCCTCCTGCTCATCCTTGCTCAACAGGTAAGTACATTATAGGTTTTTTTTTTCCTATTCTAACACTACAGAACGACGGGGGTTTCTGATAAGACTCTCTGACACTCTGTGACGCGTAACGCCTGCTCTATGTGCTGTAACAGGAAGATTCCCAACTGAGAAAATATAAAGATGAATGTACTCCACTCAAGGCAGAGTGAGTTTAGAACTGTTTTTAGAGAAACTGGTGTATTTTTCAGAATGTGCCATTAATAAACTCTTGGAACATTATGTTTCTAATTTATTTTTTATTGCTGGCAAAAGAGGAGCAAAGTCCGAGGTCTTCATATTTAAAGCTCCCCGTGGAGCCGTTTTCACACCATGAAATGAGCTCATTCGGTAAACCTGGCAGACAGGCTTCAGATTTTTGGCATAACCCTCAGTGACCCTTGGAAGCACAGAGCAGCCACGAGAATCGGAGCACAAGTGACAGCACCGAACAATGGAATATTTATGAGCTGCTTTCAATTCATAACAAATAACATTTCATAACTGTAGTAGTAGTGAGAAGAGGATTAGATTCTAACTTAAGACTGTTCATATTTTCCAGTTATTTTAATGGCTTTTTTTTTTTTGCTTCTAAATTTCTCTTAACTGAGAGCAGAGAATGACAAATATGAGGAAATAAAGTGTGAGATGTTAGATAACAGCTGTGATGTGGTTTAGTCAGTTTCATATACACATCTCATAGGGTTCAGTTGTTTCCTAAAACTGCTGGACACTAGTTTTTAGCACATGCTAAAATGGGAGGAAATGCTTTTCTTGGGGACTATTTTCAGCAGCGAATTAATACCAATTTGGTGCCTAACTTCTGCCACTAAGGGCACTAAAGTTAATCTAGGCCTGTGTTTAGCAGTAAAGGGTGCACTTGTGTTAGCAGTGGGCAGAGTCACATTGTGTGTTTGCTGCTACGATGATGAATACAGGAAGACAAAACCTATTTTGCTGGTGAGAGAGTTGGGTTTATGCTAAATATAAAATATTGCTCTAAAGTAACTTTAATTCTTTGACTTTAAGATCCACCGATCCATCTGTCTTTGTTGAATTTTTTAACAGTGAAACCTTCCGGCATCTGTCGTCTGTACAAATCTGTCTTGAAAACAACCTGTATTCTCAGGTTCAGATCGGGAACAGTTTAGAAAATACATGGAACCGTTTGGCAGTTTAACATTAGCATTTGCCAATGGTTACACTGGCATTAAGATAGGAGGGAACCTTTCTTTATTCACGTCTCTTATTTGACTGTTTGGGTCAGCTCTCCCTGTTTCAGTCTCTCTCTCTCTCTAAGCTTGGCCAAATAATATCTGACACAGAATGTTGAACTTGACTATCTAGTTGCATTTAAAATGAAATGCAAAACAAAGTATGAGCAGGCAATTCATCCTGTGGTGTCCCATTAAGGTTTCTGCAGTTCAAACAAAACTACCTCGTACGTGGTGTGATCCAACCAGCCAAACCCAACATTTGCCAAAGCAGCTAAAGTTGGACGTGGGACAAGAAGTTGTCCATCAGAAAGTGGGATGGGATTATGAGTACAAGCAGAAAAACACCCAATGGTCACAGTAATGCAACCTTTCATTTCATACAGCCTCTCTCAGCCACCAACTGGACTGATACCACAGCAAGAATCCAGCTCCTAATGATACCAACGTTTTGGTTGGAATAAACACACTGATACTGATACACACTCAACTACTTTTCTCAGAACTGTACAAGTTTAGTGGAGCTGCTCTAAAATGTTCATCCCTTTGTGAGCATCATATCAGTCTGCCTGTTGTCAGGTCTGATGTTCTGGCCTGAGGGTGGCACTTGATGAAATGAGCTCTTGAGGCACCGTGTCCTATATAAGTATTGACTTATTGACCTGACAAGGGTCAAAATCATTATTATGGATGTGGCAACGATGTTCACATCTCTGAACATAGTCTACACACCACTTTTTTTCCTATTTAACACAGGTGCTTCATTTGATCTGACTTGGAAGTGTTGCCCACTTAAATAAGTAGTTTTGTGGTTTGGAGACAATGTGTGCAGGCCTGATGCTGACTTAAAACAGACTTGCATGTGACCCCTGTATAATGACAATGTTTCTAACCATGAAGTGTTGGACAGACAGACAGATGGACAGACATGCAAATAAGACATTTTACAGATGCAGACACAGTTGTTACTGTTGTCAAGAGATGTCAAACACATAAAAACAGGGCTTTGTTTAAAAAAAATGCTGCAGATCAACCACTGCAACCAATCAGACTCTTCATCCTTCACCCCACCCAGTGCCTCAGCAGGGCTCAGAACAATGGGCAGCCCCTGGCTCCTCGAGGTGGACAGCCTGTGGCTCAGAGGCGGCAGTTCTGCCAGTGGCCCTGCAAGTGTCCGGAGAGGCCTCACTGCGCCCCGGGGGTGAGCGCCGTCCTGGACGGGTGCGGCTGCTGCAAGAGCTGCGCCCGGCAGATCGGACAGCAGTGCAACGAGAGGGACGTTTGTGACCCACACAAGGGCATGTACTGTGACTTCTCAGCAGACCAACCAAGATATGAGGTCGGAGTGTGTGCATGTGAGTGGCTCTCATCTTTTCTTCACCTGTTCATGACAGGGAAGGTCTAAGGAACAGGGATTCTACACACTGTTTCAAACTAATTCCCTTACTTCCTCAGAGCTTGGTCCGTGTGATCCCTGCTGTTAGCAGGTGCTCAGACTGAGAGCAGAGCTGCATTAGCATTTGCCAAAAGCTAATCAGCTAAAAAAAGTGTTGGATGTGCATTCTCTCAACTGCCTCAGCTGGAGAAGTCAAAACACGGAATGCATGCCCTCAGTGAGTCACCATCTTTGCATGCGATATCCGTCTCTGCTTCGTAAATCCATGATCTACACCAGATGTTTCTTTTTTTTTTTCAGTCCAATGCTTCACGTGCATCTGACAGGAAAGATCACATTTCAATAGAGTACAGTGCAAAAGCTTTAGACAATTTAGATCAGGCAGGAGGATACAGTCAGAGTCATGAGGAACTATCTTCAGACACAAGGAAAACAGGTCTGTCCTGATATAGATGGTCTGGCCCCCACAGAGCCATGATCATGGAGTCAGTCTGGGATCACATAAAGAGACGGGGGGGGGGGAATAAATAAATATGTAAATACAAATATGTTTTCTCAGCCTTATAGACTCAGTCACATCATCAGTGAGCACCACGCCCTGAGATGTTTCCCTCATTCTTTCAGACATGATGGCAGTGGGCTGTGACCTGAATGGGGTCCACTATGAGAACGGAGAGGCGTTCCAGCCCAGCCCCCTCTATAGGTGCACATGTATTGGCGGAGCCATTGGCTGCACCCCTGCTTTCATCCAGAAGCCGGCTGGACTCTTAGGCCCCGCGCCCCTGATGGGCAACATGCCAGCAGGCCTCCGCAGCAGTCAGAGCCCAAAGAAGCATCAGCAGGACACGACCTACATGTCAGGTGTGTGTTTATAGAGTAAAGCTGTGGAGAAGGGCCAGCCTGTCTGGCCTGGAATGCTAATTGCTGTCCGAGTTGGCTGGACAGGAAGGGGAGAGGCAGAGCGAGCAGAGGGCGGAGTGTGGTGCGACTGACTGTGGTTAGACTGCCTCACAGAGGAAAACACAAAGATGGATGGTTCCTGTCATAAACAGGAGGAGGGACAATTCGCACCAAACTCTTCTTTTTGATGCACAGTGTGGTTTGTTTCGCTTTGCTTGGCATGAAACTCAGATGTTGAGAAACACTAATTTAACATGAGCCTATTGTTTTGATTTCAAATGAAACATTTAAAAGAGCATCTCAGTTCAGCTGAGTGGCTTTGTGTAATTGCACTAAGTTAACAATGATTGTTCTGGTTTATCTATTACTGACTGCTCAGTTTAGTAGTTTATATTCACCAGTAGCGGAAAATGAACTTGAGGTCAGAATAGGTATTCAGTGTTAGGTTGATCTCTGCTCTGCTCGGCAGTACAGTGGCTTGGTCTGTGTGTCGGGTGTTGTTGACACAATGCCCTTTAACTGTAATACTGAAAGCTTACAGGGATCCTCCTTTAGCCTGGAAGAAGAACTGTCTGATCCAGACTACGCCCTGGAGTCCCTGCTCCAAGACCTGTGGCCTGGGAATCTCTGTGCGTGTCAACAATGACAACAGCAAATGTGAGATGAGGAAGGAGCGTCGCCTGTGCCTGCTGCGGCCGTGTGAGAAGAGTGTTCTTAGGAGCATTAAGGTGACAGGTTCAAGTCAAACTCACGTGTTGAAATGCTTTTATATCAAATTTAAAAAAAAAAAAAAAAAAAAAAAAAAAAAAAAAAAAGGTGGGAACCCTTTTTTCCCCCCTCCGGTACCAAAGAAAAAAACTTTCCCCCCCCCCCCCCAAACAAAAAAAGAAAAAAACCTCCCC